>JAOWCC010001634.1:2687257-3135276 GCA_030867875.1 Actinernus sp. WN-2022
ATATATGGACAGTGTAGTTTTGGCGGGAACTGGAGTATATAAGGATATGTCAGTTGTAGTTATGTGCTCATGGTCCTGACTGCAACATTTATAGACGTTTCTTTCCACCATTAACTTTGTATGGAACTTCGTTACGCTATTTCAAAATTGATTGCTGCTGTTTAATGTCGGGCCGGGGACGTTCTTGTAATCCTTGGGGCCGTCACTCGTCAGTTCCATAGCCGTTCAGTTGGCTTTTATCGCAACTCGCACGCCAAGTTCGTGTACAAGGCCAAGGACTCTCAAACCAGAGGAAACAGATCACCAGAACAATCTGCGTAGAAGGGAATCTGGCAGAAGTTTTCGGAGGCGAGGCTTCTTAACGTCACATTGCAATGTCTCTAGATCTAAGAGGGTCCACAATAGGTTTGGCGGGATGGCGGGATCGGGCTTATTTCGAGGGTGGGATTCGGGATGCGAGCTAAAAACAGGAGTGGGACGCAGGATTTCAGGTATGAGCGGGAAGCAGGATTTCATGTTTTTGAGGGGGCGGGAAGCGGGATACGGGATTATAATTTCCATGTGACCGTGTGTTTAATGCAGATGAACTCTTCAAAACGAACAATCTTCGTCTTCCATATGTCAACAGCATGTCGCGTACCGTTTGTGTGACTTTACGTGTTCGTCCAAGGGTCAGAAACATCATCAAATCGTGTTTAGTCTGTTTACGTGGCAGCTATCCGGATTTTAATGAAGGTGGGTATTTCATGTTATCATTATTGTAATAATTAACGCAGAAAAAAAATTGTAGTTAAAAAAATAAGTGTGGGATTGGGATTTCAACGTAAAGAAATCTAAAGAAGGGTGGGATGGTGGGATTAAGAGAAAAAATGAGGTGGGAAAGCGGGATCTGAGGACCCTATTGTGGACCCTCATCTAACGGAGATGAAACAAACAGTACATCAGGATTACCATATATGAAGTACCTACCGCCATTTTATATCCCGCTGACCAATGTTCGCAGGCGTGAGGATAACGAACAAGATGGCGGCCATACAATAAGCTGAAGAGCGGGCGAATCCAAGCGGGCACTAGGAAGGTCAAAGTGGCAACCTGCTTAAGCGAAACAACTTATTGCTTACGATCGGTCAGCTATAAGTAATGGCACTAAACTAAAGAAACTTTGATGTGAGGTAATTCACCGAAACGTAAGCATGTCAGCCATGTCGATCAGGGTTCAGTTTCAACTTTTCAATCTCGGTTTTGGAGCAGTTGGATGTGAAGCCTGAAGGAATTGATCAGCCTCGTAGCTGTCAGTAGGATTGTGGAAAAAAGATGTGTCCTAGTTAGGAACAGAAACAAGTTGATTAAGATTGCAAACTGGGGATAGCTAGGATATATCAGCCACTTGTTATTAGGAGGATCGCGATCCGATGGCAATGGCTGGCGATCAAAATGATAACACTAACAGTTTACATAGACTGATAGAGCGAGGAAGGAAGATGAACGGCTTCGAGTCAGAAACAAAATTGGAAAAGGATGCCGAGTCAGTTACATGTAGGCCCCAGGTGATGGCCGGGGTGTTTGAAATTATGCATAAACCGTATCTTTGGAAATCTATTGGACATCTTCCGTTTCTGTTTGTACCTTTACAAAGGAATTGAATATCTACATGAATACTTATCAAAACACCAATTTTGTGGATTAAGCTATTATTTTTGGGTTGTGGCAGTTTACAGGATATTCAGTGACATGATATGTGGATTTGTAACCTCTTGGGGGTTGTCCGCAAGAAGAAGAGCAAGCTTTGTCTTGATTTGGATTTGATATACGGAAATGCACAATTGTCAGTTACATGTACAAGTTTACTTATGAGGATCTATATTATACACTGTGTTATTGATGCTGGAGATCATCCTTGGGCAAGGGAATGTTGCCTTTTACGGTTGGCTGAAGAAGAGGAAATAACTTCTTGTACTGTATATTGACCATGGATGGCGTATTTCAGAAGCTGCACTTTTGTGTTGTACCTGGCTGCATAGCACCTGGTCGAGGTCATGTAAATGGATGCATGCTCATAACATTGATACAGGCAGTTCTTAATTTTACTGACCAATAACATTGATGTGTGACCTGTGATGGGGTCATCTGTTATTCTAAATGGAGTTCAAGTCCTGAAGGAGGTCTATTACCTTCACAGAGTTCTTGGCCTTGATTTGTTCTATCAACATTTGCACAGGCCAGCTTGCTACTACAACCAGACCTTGTTGAAGATCTTGCACTATATATTGATGACATGGAATTCATGGATTCTTGACCTTGAAAAGATCCTATTGGCAAACGTTTATGCCAGATTGCTGCTACTTCCTGACCTTGGTGGGGGTCTTGCACTGTTATTTACATGGAGTTCATGACCTCAAGAGGTCTTATTGGCAATATGTCCATGCCAGTTTGCTGCTACTTCAAGACTTTTGTAGGAGTCTTTCACCATTGATGTTTTGGAATTTATGACCTTGATGGGGGTCCTTCGCTTATGATTTGAATCCTTGACCTCAATGAGGTCTTTCACCATCAGCAATATGGAGTTTGTTACCTCAAGGCAGTCTCATATCTTTGATGATGTGGAGTTCATGACCTCAAGGAGGTCTTCCGCCATTGGCAATATACAGTTCATACCCTCAAGGTCTATCACCATGGGAATAATGGAGTTCATGACCTCAAGGAGGTCTTGACCTCAAGGAGGTCTTGACCTCAAGGAGGTCTTGACCTCAAGGAGGTCTTGACCTCAAGGAGGTCTTGACCTCAAGGAGGTCTGGACCTCAAGGATGTCTATCACCATTGGGAATATGGAGTTCATGACCTCAAGGAGGCCTTTCACCATTGGGAATAATGGAGTTCATGTCTATCGCCATTGGGAATATGGAGTTCATGACCTCAAGGAGGCCTTTCACCATTGGGAATAATGGAGTTCATGACCTCAAGGAGATCTATCACCATTGGGAGTTCATGACCTCAAGGAGGCCTTTCACCATTGGGAATAATGGAGTTCATGACCTCAAGGAGGCCTTTCACCATTGGGAATAATGGAGTTCACGACCTCAAGGTCTATCACCATTGGCAATATGGAGTTCATGACCTCAAGGAGGCCTTTCACCATTGGGAATATGGAGTTCATTACCTCAAGGAGGTCTCTCCCCATCAGCAGTATGGAATTATGACTTCAAGGAAGTCTTTTCCATTGACCTCAAGGAGGTCCTCTGCCAATGATTGGAATCATTGACCTCAAGGAGGTTCAGCAGTTTATCACCTCAAGGAGGTTTTCACCATTAGCAATATGGAATTTCTGACCTCAAGGGGGTGTCTCACCATCCGTGTTTTGGATTTCATGACCTTATGGATGTCTTCCATGGTGGGCAGTAGGGAACTTATTACCTCAAGGAGGTCTCCTCCATTGGCAGTATGGAGATAATTGCCATTATCAAGAACATTAGGCCTTGAGGAGATATATTCTCCCATGAACCATGGAAGATGTTAAAAGAACTGAAACATCCAGAACTTTCTTGCTTGGTTGAAGACATGAAAGTCAACTGTCTTCGGGATAGAGCGCCCTCAACGGTAATCAAATATACAAGATGCTTTCGTCACTGGAGGTGTTGGGCTTTGAAGTATAACCTCCCTTATCTTCCTGCCGAGTAGAGTCATCTTGCATTGTACTTAACACACTTAACCAAGATGTCTGCTAGCCCTAGCCCAGTTGTCGCTGCTGCTTGTGCTGTGGGCTGGGTACACAGGAAGGCTTGTCTTCCAAGTCCAGTTGATCATCCACTTGTGTCTCAAGTTATCGGTGCTGCTAGACGCTTGTTGGCTAAACCAATCCAGAGAAAGCAACCAATACTTCTAAAACACGTGAAACAATTGTTTACCAAATACGGTGGGCCTACAACTGAACTTCCCGATCTCCAAACCTTAACGCTCATTGTGCTGGGCTTTGTTGGGTTCCTTAGATGGAATGATTTGAGCAACATCTTAGTTGAGAAATTGCTTTTCCACTCACATTTTGTATCTATCTCTCTGAAGCAGAGAAAGAATGATCAGTTCCACAATGGCCAGACCATTTTTGTGGCTTGTTCTTTCGGAGTAACATGTCCAGTAGCTCTTTTGGAAAGATTCCTGGCAAAAGCAGTTATTATGGAGGGTCCCCTATTTCGTTGTGTGAAAGCAACTACACAAGGATTTGAGCTTACACCAAGACCTCTGTCTTATGGAAGAGCCAGGGAATGTGTGCTGACCATGCTGTCTTCCATTGGTCTGAACAAGAATAATTACGGTCTACACAGTCTACGTTCTGGTGGAGCTTCTGTTGCCTCATACCATGGTGTCCCAGATCGTCTGATCAAATGTCATGGTGGTTGGAGGTCTGACATGGCAAGGGATGTTTATATCAAGGACTCTTTGAAATCACGGTTATCTGTATCCAGGCTGATTGGCCTATAGTATGTACTGAACACTTCATGGATCAGACCTTGTGTCTGGCTGGCATTTGTACATACATGTAGCACATGGTCGAGTTCATGTATTCAGATGCTCATAAGATTGGGGTCGTTCCTAGTTTATTGGATGCAAGCAGTTGAATTTTTTCTGATCAGTGACGTTGATGTCTGACCTTGTTGGGGTCACCTGTTATTCTGAATGGAGTTTAAGTCCTTGATAAGGTCCTATTGCTATATACATTGTACCTATTACCAGTGTCTACTTCAGACCTTATTGTGGTCTTTCATCATTGACAATATGGAGTTCATGAACTTGATAAGGTTCTATTGGCTTATGTATTGCCAGCTGGAGTCTTGCACTTCCAGACCTGCTAACCATGTGGTCTCCAATTGGATTGGACAACAGGGATTATGGCTTGCACAGCCTACTCTCTGGTGGAGCTTCTACTGCAGTGTTGTGGCAGATGTAGATTGGATATGGCAAGGAATGCATACATTGTATATCAAGGACTCAATGGAATCACTGTTACCTGTTTCCAAGCTGTCGGCCTTCAAGACATTGGACATTTATAATTTATTGTATAATTTGATCTGTATACTATTGTGTGGTATACCTGATTCATGTTACCAGTTGTAATCTGTACACCTGTAACCTATGCTTTTGCTTTCGTGTATGCGGTTAACTGTCAGGACCGCCTCCCGCATATATGTGTCTGTTATCAGTTAATGGAGGAGAAGGAAATGATATTTCTCTTTGGATGAAAGGAAAAGAGAAATGAGTTCCTTATCCGAAAGACTGTGTTGGTATCCCTGTGGATACATTCCATATATGGACAGTGTAGTTTTTATTGTCATCAAATTATTTTGTCACTGATCTTTTGACATGCAGTGACTGAGTGAGTTTGTTTGCCTGACAAACTAAGTTCAGAAGTTCCTCGTTTCCACTTTAATCTCTGTAAGAGCAAAAAGTATAGTAATTAAGATATAATTCAATTTAAAACACTGTGTTTTTCTGCCGTCAAGATTACGTGAAGCGAATGTACATGTAATGACAAGTCACCAGTTTGACTAGGTTTTTCATCGAGCACACGTAGTGTAGCCGTAAGGTTTTGTTTTCAATGTCTTTGTCTCGGAAAATTTTGTCCTTATATTATAAACAAGTAATCGCATGAGTCCTCGTGAAATTAAGGTTTAATTTCACTTGTGTTTTCAAAGTTTCAAAATTTTGAAACTTTGAAAACACAAGTGAAATTAAACCTTAATTGAAAGGCTGTGTGCAAAAAGGGCATAAGTGATTCTTGATCACGTTCTAAGTTCTCCCTAAGAAAACAAAGAAATTGAAGGAGAATTTAGAATGTGATCAAGAGTCACTCACTCCCTTTTTGCACACAGCCCTTCAATTTCACTTGGCCCCATGCGATTACATGTACCTATACTTAATAAATCTGCTTGTTATCGGCCCTTGTTCCACATGGAAATGGCCAAGTGAAACATAAATGTTGATAACGTTTTGAGTTATTTCTGTGTAAGTCTTTTCACATCCTCTGTGGGTGATTCTTTGATGAGAGAACAAGAAAATATAATACAGCATTTCCATTGTTTTCTAGTCACAGTGTTTTAATCCATTTGAAAAGCTAAGTCTATAAACGAGTATGAGGGTTATTCCAAGATCCTCTGCACTCATTATTTTAATGAGATACTGTTTAGCTCTGTCGTATAGAAGTCTTCTTCTAGATACAATGTTAGAGGTTGGATTCGCTTTTCTTTTGGCTTTATTTTAGCTCAGTGATTACTCTGTAAAAGTCGGTTCGGTTTACACAGTTTGTTTCGAAGTACGAGTGCAGCCGTAAAGTACGCCTGAACATCTACATGTATACATGTATAGACAATGTATTTTTCTGTATTTAACTTCCTTACTTCCCTTTAGTTGCTGCAGTTTTCATAAAAGAATGCAGAGTCAACACAAACTTCGTCTGTGTTACAGTTTCGTCCGGGTTTTATATTGTCCATGTTATACTTTTGAAAGATATTTCCAAGTACGATTTTGTTAGCAGTGCACATGCGTGAATAAAATTAAGAGACTGGAAACAAATTAGCATAACAAGAGGGACTGGGTTTGACGATTAGTCACTTATACAATAAACGGTAGTGTTCAAATCAATAAGTGCTTCTGTGGCACATTGCGTTAAGCAACTGGATCATTGAGTAGCTGAAGTTAAGCCCGATCGGGCGAGGTAAGTAATGTGAATGGGTGACGGCAAAGGTAAGTGGAATAGCAAGATACATCAGGAGGGGACAAGGAAGAAAAGGGAGATTGAAATGGGAAGGGAGGGGGAGAAAGTAGAGGGAAGGGGTGGGTAGTCAAAAATATTTTGTAGGGGAGGCATGTGTGGAATTTGTTCTTTCTTTTTAAATCCCCCCTTACCTGTAAACCCTTTTGTTATGAATCCCCCCCCAAAAATTAATCCCTTTTTAGAATCAATCATTGATATTCCAACCTAGGTCATTACCGGTATTTAAAAAAAACCTACCGGTATTTAAAAAAGACCTACCGGTAGGTTGTTTTAAAAACCTGAAATTAAAAAACACCTACAACATAGATTAATTTATACAAAAGTCAGTTAAACATATAAAATTATATAAATTTATGTGACAATAAATACACAATGGCCTGAAATAAACATGGCTTTCGAAAAATTCGAGATCTATACAACAACAATGTAGATCGATTCTGATTTGCTAATGTTGCAAAAATCCTAAAGTTGCATCATATTGTGAATGACTCATGGGGCTCAGACATATGATTTATCGATCATGATGGATGACTGAATCTAATTTTCCAAAGGAGACTTCCACAGTCGCATGGTTATGAAATGGTTATGAAATTAATGTCCACATATATCCATCATGTATAACTCATACATTTCACTTTACAGTGCAACTACTGAAACCAGGGCCACTTAGACAATTAGAACTTTAAACACATTGCAAATCAAATCAAATACAACATTCCAAAGTATAAATCCTAACATACAGTATGCATGCAATTTTCTTCATTCGAAAGACTGACTTCAGATTGAAATAAGTCGACCAAATTCAGGTTTTACCGGATCAAAGCTCCAGCACATTGAAATTATATTGTCTTGTAATCAACACTGATTGGCTCATTAAGTAACCATAAGTCGGAATGCTTTGTTTTGTTCTGCAATGTGATTGGTTCTCATTGTCTAAGTGACCCTGGTTTTAGTATAGTCGCACTCACTCAGTAATGCACTCTGAAACCAAGTTGTTACGCACCAGTGCAAAGCCAAGAGGAGATGTCTTGTCCTTTAGCAGAGTTTCTGACTTGTTTAAGGTGGTACTGAGTTCAGCCTCCTATCACAATGACAACAATAACAATTCAGGAAACACATGTACTGTATGTACATGTAATATTGCAGGACATGAAATGTCAAGCAATGAAAGGCATTTTGCCAGGCATTGTAGCTCTTAATGAATTTGTTTGTAGAGATATGGGTTTCAACCAATCAGAGCATGTGTTCATAAGTATCTATTGTATAATTTCAAATTAATCCTCAATACCAGCCCCGGTCCTGAGTCATGTCATGTAACCTTTTCCATTTTGCACTGTAATTTATTTTCACTGAATATTTCCATGGATATGTCAATTTGATATTGCATTAAAGTGCAAAGGAGAATTTTTTTTAATTGATGTACATGTATGGTTTGAATGCAATCTGCTAGCCTAATTTAGAAGTGTGTGTGGGGGGGGGGGGGGGGGGCACCAAAGTGTCTATCAAAATAAAATCAACACAATGCAGGTATACATATATTATCTAGTGGTTAGTACAAATCCTTTTGATAAAGTCTAGCATTTAACCATATGCATCCCCCATTCTTTATGCCTTGGTTCTTCAAAATTGACAATCGACTGACACAAAAGTGCATTTCTTTTTTGCTCCTGCTCCTGCCTGGAAAATAGTTACACACCAAACTTGGTGCAAAAAACTAAACCCCTTTTTTTATGAATCCCAAAAAAATAAAAAATACCTTTTTAGAATCATTGATATTCCAACCTAGGTTGTTTGAGAAACAACCTGAATTGAGAAACAACCTACAACACATATATCGAAAGTGGGCTACAAGCAAATACTTTTAAATTAAAACACAAAATAAGAAATTTATTTTTATTTTTTATAAGTTAGATCTCTTTAATTACATTTACACTGTGCAATTCTTCAATTAATTACTGTACTGTGTACATCTTACCTTTAATACATCAGTACCAAAAATATCTCCATAAGGTTTGTACTGGCAAACAAAGTTGGTTTCTGTTGTATTCAATTTCTTTATCAGCAACACACTGGAAGCCTTCTGTGCTCTGGTCATCCCTATTTTAACAGTGTTGGCACTTTGTGAGCAGAGTACTTCTTTGATTGATTCTTTTGTCACCTTGTCTCCGTGCTTGCCACTGCAGTCTTGAAGTGTTAAGAGACTTGATGAAATTGGAGAAAACAGTTCCTGAAAGTGCCCACTTGGTTTAAGTATAGAGCCAAGAATGTTCACAGAACCCAGTAGAGGCCTCACTTGCACTTTACCTTGAATTACTAACTTCTGTGGATCATGGAAATATTTGTGCAGATAAGCCAATGAATTATAGAGCACACAAGAAAGAGTCTTCACTTATTGCCACTCATTGACAAGTACTACAAAAATGGTGCAGTTCAGGAGGTTGAACAGTATGCATATGTGAAGTTGCCCCTTAGGCAGCCGCTATACACTTTATGTGTGACCTTAGCTCTAGCAGCTCTAACCATGCAGTTTGAATTAACTAGGATTGGTTGAAGAGAAGGAAAGAAAAACCAGGAAGCCAATGAAAACCCTTGGAGTCAGAAAGATAACTACATGTAACCAACTCAGCCCATGTGTGACCTAATAGCTATAATTAAAGTTAAAGGTATTCATTTACATAGTGCAAATTCTATATGAATATATTCAAATGCACTTCACAAGGTTATTTTTGTGATACGAACTGCCATTGTGGTACAATATGCTGCAGTGCAGTTTACAATCATGAATGATTGTTAGTACCTCAGATTACCACTAGGCTGTACTGTATCTAGGCTGTACTCTTTCTCAAAATAACACAACCGGTTCTTTCACGTTCCCCTCCTACAGATTCGAAGAGGAAGGAGACAAGGCCAACAGCTTATACGTCCCTGCCCAAGGATACGGCTGGGATTCAAACCCCTGACCTCCCACACTCTAGACTGTTCTCTACCAACTGAGCTAGCCAGTTTTGAACCCAGGCCACAGCATTTTATCACTACACCAATATACTGACTCCCCAATATCCTTCAGATTTCATTCAAATTTTCGCTAAAATATAGAACACAGAGCCACAGTTGTCTATGCATCTCTCATTCTCTAAAAACAATGCACACTCAGTGGCCTTGTGTTCTATAGTTGCTACCAAAGTTTGTTATTATTGATGATTAAAATTAATTAAGGAGCATTTGAGGTTTTTACATACAACAGACAGGGTTTTTAGCAGGATTTGGGGGTAAGGTCATGCAAAATCAGGAATGGGAAAAATGGAACAATCCAGAAATATTTGGGGGTAATAAAGTCAGGCAAAGTCAGAAAACAAATATTTCTTTATTTAGGGAAGAATGTTTGAGACTACGAGGGTGAGACTGTTTATATTGTAAACAAGTGATCGACATCCAGTGGCTAAATATACTTGGGACTTGATGTGAGAGTAAAGGGAGTATGTGGGGGAGGGGAGGGGAGCAGTTTGATGGGAGGAGGGGGGCAGTTCTTTGGGGAAAAGGGATCATTGCCCCCCCTCCCTATCTGACCCTCTGGCAACAACCCTGAAAGCAACAATTTCAAAATTTAAATACTTAACAGCATTCTTACCTGATCCTTCTTCAAGAATATGAGACAGCAGTCGTAGAGATTCCCATCCAGGGAAAGAACACTATGTGCAAAGAAACACACAGTTCAGAGTTTAATTAGCATGCAGTGTTGCCATTGAGAATTAAAGACCCTTTAGCACGCCCCATGATACTTTGCACGAAACTCGTGTTTTTGTTTTGATTTTGTGTTCACTGACTGTGACAAGCGCCTAACTCAACAAGTAACTCAACAACCATCAAAATTTTATGAAACTTTATATAAACGGAAATAATGCTTAGTTTAAGAAAGCCCTAAAATCGACTTCATGCAGATTATAGAACACAAACAGTTCGATTCTTGATCAAATACACATCTAACTAATAATCTAAATGAGGAATAAGTCAAGCAACAACATACAGCAATAGAAAATCAGTAGCAGCCATAAATTTATTTGCTCGCTGAGGAGAATATTATCATAGTGTGTACCGACCGATCGCTACAAAGTATTTGCGTTGACTTGACTTCGGTTTGAATACTTACAAGCTACTTATAAATATCGGAATTAGCAGCAACGGAGGAACGGCAAGGTATTCTTTGAGTTTATCCACTGATATACACGCAACTAGAAAACTGAACCACAAATATCATACCGTTGGAGAATCGACAGTAGTCCTTGAACAGCCAGAGTCATCTGCTAAGCCGCCAGCTATTTACAAAGGTTTCTTTACAAATGTACTCAGAAAAGCAAGAATGCAGAGTACTCTCCAAACTCACCACAGTTGCTTGTGTTTCCCTAACTGGAATATCGAAGAATTATCGGCGAATGATCTTCTTACCTTCGTTTTAGGAAGGAAGACAGACCGTGACAATTTTCTCGGAAGGCGGTTGTTCTTACTGGCACCATCTCGGATTTCCTAGGCCGTTGGATGTCACACAAAAACTGTCAGCAAATTTTGGTTCAATACTTAAAAGAATGCCCAAAATAAGTTCTTAAGAAGAGTATTCATCGTATGTGCGTATATAATAGTAACTAACAGCGGTAACAACAACGATGCAAGCAGATTCTTTACATGTATACATTGGTGGTCCCAGAACTGAATTTCGTGGTCCACGAAAATACTTGTTTCGCGCAAAGCATCACGGGGCGTGCTAAAGGGTCTTTAAGTCAAACCTACTGTAGATGCGTAAAAAATGTCAATTAATGTCTTGTTATTTTAGGTTATGTAACGTACTTTTGTTATCTCCGCACGTGTTACGTAACTGTTAGTTAAGTTTTTTCCACCGCTAGCTCTTTGTTTATATGTAAATTCTCGTAGTTTTTTCTCTAGACTTGGATTTTGCTTTTCATTCTGCTCATGAGATTGAAGTGTAACGTTGGTCTATTTTGTCTCGCATCCGCACAGTTTGTCTCGTAAGTACCTTATATTACGTGATTTAAGTCGTTCTAGTTTTCTTGCTGAGTTTGTACTTTGTTTTTTCTTAGAAACCGCCGCCATCTGCCGGTCGTAGAATTTATTGTATTTATTGCCGATCGTCTGGCTCGGCGCGTTTGAGAATCCTGTAATAAACTACCAGTGTATACGTAAATGGTTGAGACTACATTTAGTTTGAGACAAACTACAGAATGACCGAGAATCAGCAGAATACCGAAAATCCAACCGGCGAAAGACGTCAACGACCAAACGTGATTTTCGATGGAGCCAGAGGAGAATTAATTCGCAGCCTGAAGACTTCACGTGGAAGAGCTCTGGCCGTATTGACTACGAAACGCAACAAGATATCAGAGTTTATGGAGGATCCACGTAATATATATGTCGTACGCACCGAGTTGATGAACCTGAGGGAATGTTTCTTAAAGTTCAATGAAGTGCACGAGTCTTACCATGTTGAACTAACGGACGAAAGTCTGGAGAAAGGTGAATCAGTCGAGTACTACATAAAAGTCGAGCAGAGTATAATGGGTTTCTTCGGTAGAGTAAACGAATGGCTAACAAATACCGAGAATACTTTCCAGCCAAGTGAAGTTGAGCCCGGTGATAGTGTCTCACAAGTTAGCTCTAGAAAAAAGTCAAGCAGCCGAGTGTCCAAAAGCAGCTCCGTTATATCAGAAGCAAGGCTAATAGAAACAGCAAAACTCGTGGAACTTCAAGTCAGAGCCGCGTCATTGAAACAATGGCAAACGTTACAAGAGGAAGAAATGAAGTTGAAACAGGAACAGTTTAAGTTGAAACTAAAAAGAGAAGAACTGAATCTGGAGACAGAACTAGCCAAAACAAAGGCAATACAGGAGGCCTACGCAGAAATAGAGGAACGAGGTAGTAAAAGAGGATCTAAGGCCAGCTTTTCCCGCCCAAAACCTTCCCTGGTGTCTCCGCTATTGTTTCCCGAGACGAAACATGAACCGTACACAAAGCCCGAGTACACTCGTGCTACGCCACGCCCACATGATGAACCCGCCGTGAACGAACAGACGTGTAGGATCCTTGAGCAGCAAAACAAGATTATGGAAGAGATTGTACGCCAACAACAAAGGGTCAATCTACCACAGAGACAGATGCATACGTTCGGAGGAGACCCTCTGGAGTACCGTAGCTTTATTCGCGCCTTCGAGACGCTGATTGAGGCCAAGGAACCTGACAATTCTGGGAAGTTGTACTACCTAGAACAATATACCACCGGCAGAGTTCAGGAATTGGTCAGAAGTTGTCAGCATATGAGACCCGACGATGGCTATCTGAAAGCTCGTGATCTGTTAGAACAAAGATTTGGCCAAAATCACAAGATCGCCATGGCACATGTAGACAGAGTGACAAACGGGCCACTCATCAAAGCAGATGACGGCAACGCACTCAAAAGCTTCTCCATTTCACTGTCAAGCTGCAAAAACTCATTAGAAGCTATTGGATACCTGAGGAAGATAGAGAATCCTGAATGTATGAAAAAGATAATCGAACGACTACCCTACAAGCTACAGGACAGATGGCGTGATGTTGCCGATTGTATCATCAACGTAAAGAAGAAGGAAGTGACAATCGAAGACATAGCTGATTTTGTGGAGCAGAAGGCAAGATCGCTGAACAATCCAATCTTTGGTAAGCAGTCATTAGACTCAAAGCAAAAGACCGAGTCAAAGATTAGACCTCCAAGATACAGATCAAACCCTTTAAGCACGAAGACTTCCTTCGTTACTCATGCAGAAGAACCCAAGACTTTAGAGATGAGAACACCAGCTGTCAATAACCTAATCAAGCAGACATGTCCCATATGCGAGGAAGAACACTGGATCATAAACTGTCCGGTATTCAAATCTAAGAACCTTGAAGAACGTCTAGACCTGGTTAGGAAGAAGAGGTTATGCTTCGGTTGCCTTAGACGTGGACATCAGTCAAGAGGTTGTTTCAAGAGGAAACCTTGTAATCAGTGCGATAAAAGACATGCTACCCTACTTCATCCTCCCTGCGATGTCAAAGAGGAAATCAATACTATTACTAAGGACGCTTTCACACAAGCTAGTTCCAGCTTCAGGTGCAGTGGAAGCAAGTTTGCTGAATCACTCAAACAGTCTAAGACCGTTCTGCCAGTTGTTCCAGTAAGAGTAAGAAAGGCCGGTGACGATACATACATAGAGACTTATGCCTTACTTGATAGTGGTTCGACATCTACATTTTGTACGGACAGTCTTGTGCATCGCCTTCGAGCTGTTGGAAAGAAATCCAAGATCAAACTGACCACAATTGGAGGAACTGAAGAGGTTGATACTATGATCATCCGGAATCTTGAAATCTCCGATCTTGATGAAAACAAAGTAATCCCCCTGCCAGTTGTGCTCTCCAGACCAGACATACCAGTCGCCAAGGACGAGATTCCAACCCAAGATGATGTGGACTGTTGGCCTCAGCTCCAACAATACTTACAGTTACCAAAACTTGACTCAGAAGTGGATCTCCTAATCGGCGTCAACGTTCCTGAGGCACTACAACCAAAAGAGGTCATCAGTACCAATGGGGGACCATATGCCACTAGGGTTGACCTTGGATGGGTTATCAATGGCCCAATTGGAAGGCTACAAGGAGCTCTCCGCTCAAGCAGTCTTCTCTCAGATGTAAGTCTTAATGTTAATCCGATGTGTTCGGCATGTGCAGATCTCGCGGATGCATATTCTGATGCCACGACAGAACGCACTGATGAAGATCTTCAGTTCATAAATATTGCAGAGAAAACAACCAAGCAGCATGAAGACGGACACTACGAGATCGCCTTACCCATCAAAGATCCATCGCTGCATTTACCAAACAATCGAATTCAAGCAGAGAGAAGAGCAGCCTACCTGAAAAGAAAGTTGCTGAATAACCCGAAATTCAAAGACGATTATCTGGCCTTCATGAATGACACAATCGAGAAGGGTCATGCAAGGAAAGTTCCACGGGATCAACTAAAGAGAAGTGACGGTAGAGTATGGTATATACCTCACCATGGTATATATCATAAGAAGAAGCCAGACAAAATACGCGTTGTCTTTGATTGCTCTTCCAAGTTCAATGGAGTGTCCCTGAATGAAGTATTATTGCAAGGTCCGGATCTTACTAACAGCTTGCTAGGAGTCCTGGTTCGCTTCCGCCAAGAACCCGTCGCTGTTATGGCCGATATCCAAGGAATGTTTCACCAAGTACGCATTCCTGAATCTGACTGTGACTTACTGCGCTTTCTCTGGTGGACGGATGGAAACTTGGAGCAAGAATTAGAAGAGTACCAGATGACAGTCCACTTGTTCGGTGCAGTCTCGTCACCTAGCTGCGCAAACTTTGCCCTTAGGAAGAATGCAGACGATAACAAGGGCAACTTTAATGAAGAAATAATCGCCACCGTTTACAAGAACATCTACGTTGATGATTGTTTGAAGTCGATACCTTCAATCAATGAAGCCATCGCCCTCGTCAGAGACCTATGCCGTCTCATGGAGAACGGAGGTTTCAGACTTACCAAGTGGATGTCTAGCAACAGACAAGTATTGCAGTCCATTCCTGAAAGTGAACGAGCTAAAGAAATCAAAGAATTTGACTTTGATCATGACAGTCTCCCCATCGAGAGAGCTCTTGGCATTACATGGCATGTAGAGTCAGACACTCTCGGATTCAAGATTACCCTCAAGGACCGTCCCTATACCCGTCGCGGTTTGCTTTCAGTGGTGAGCTCTGTGTATGACCCACTTGGGATGGCGGTTCCTTTTGTTTTACCAGCCAAGATTCTGTTGCAAGATCTTACAAGAAAAAAGCTAGACTGGGACGAGGAAATCCCCTATGAAGATTGTGTTCGTTGGCAGAAATGGCTTTCAGAGCTCCCTGAACTTATAAAGTTCTCGACCAACCGATGCATCAAGCCACAAGGCTTCGGTGAAGTCATCTCAAGTCAAATTCACCACTTCTCAGACGCCTCCCAAAGTGCATATGGCTCTGTTTCGTACATACGAATGGTAAATACACAAGGCCAAGTCTACTGTTCTTTCCTGTTTGGAAAATCTCGCCTTGCCCCTCTGAAGCAAATGACTATTCCTAGACTAGAATTGGCAGCTGCTACACTTTCCGTACGTTCAGATAAGATGCTAAGAAGTGAACTAGATGTGTCAATAGAGAGCTCAACCTTCTGGACGGATAGCATGACCGTCATCCACTACATCGAGAACGACTCCAAGAAATTCCATACCTATGTAGGTAATCGTGTTGCCTTCATACGAGATGCTTCAAGCCCAGTACAATGGAAGCACACAGGTACAAAGTTTAATCCTGCTGATGACTCTTCTAGAGGTCTATCTGCCCATACCTTCCTTAGTCGTGAGCGATGGCTAAAGGGGCCGGAATTTCTGCGGAAACCCGAAAGCGAGTGGCCTACGCGACCAGGCACCATGAAAGATCCCCTTACTGATGACCCTGAAGTAAAGAAAGAGATTGGAGCCTTTACAGTAGTCGCCACCTCATCAGTAAGCGCACTAGATGCCATTTTTCAGAAGTTCTCATCCTGGATGCATCTTAAGAAGTTCATCGCCCGATGTTTCAGATGTCAGAAACGGTTCAAAGAAAGGCGCAGAGATGCCAAGGAAGATGACATCAACAGTCTGAGAGCCAAAGACACACATCCTATCACAGTTGATGAATTAAGAGAGTCGGAAAGAGAAATTCTGAATTATGTCCAGCGCCAGGTTTTCCCAGACGAATTTACAGCTCTTGAGAGTGGGAATACTGTTAAGAGGTCGAGCCATTTGCTGAAACGGGGTCCTATCCTGGTCGAAGGCCTAATTCGTGTCGGGGGACGCCTAAGCAGATCGTTGATACCTGATGATGCCAAACATCAAATTATCATTCCAAAGAACTCTCACATCTCCAAGCTTATTATCAAGCACCTTCACGTCAAATCTGGACATTCTGGAAGAGAGTACGTCCTAAGTATGCTACGTCAACGCTTCTGGGTGGTGCATGCTAATTCTGCCGTTAGAGGAATCCTGTCTAGCTGCTTTGATTGCAAGCGTCGCCAAGCCACAAGTGGTGAACAAAAGATGGCAGATCTACCAGCAGCCAGAGTTATTCCCGATAATCCCCCCTTGTACTGGAGTGGACTACTTTGGCCCTTTCTACGTACGTCTCAAGAGAAGCCTGGTCAAGCGATATGGGGTAATCTTCACGTGTTTGGCTGTACGTGCAGTACACATAGAAGTCTCACATTCCCTTGATGCAGATTCGTTCATCCTTGCTTTAAGACGATTTATCGCACGCAGAGGTCAGGTCAAGGAAATGTACTCAGACAACGGCACCAACTTTGTTGGAGGTGAAAGAGAATTGCGTATAGCCCTGAAGGAGTGGAATCAAGTTCAGATTCACGATTTTCTCTTACAAAGAGAAATCAAGTGGTTTTTCAATCCACCCTATGCATCACATTTTGGAGGATCCTGGGAGTGATGTATTAGAACAATTCGTAAGATCCTGACCGCCCTAGCAAAGGAACAAGTTCTAGATGACGAAGGTTTTTCGACTCTGATGTCCGAAGTAGAGGCTATAATCAATGGACGACCTTTGACAAAGGTCTCTAGCGATCCTACAGACGAAGAACCTCTAACACCCAATCACTTGCTTCTCCTAAATCAAGAACCTGCCCTTCCGCCTGGACTCTTTGACAAGAATGAGATTTACTCGAGAAAGAGATGGCGTCAGGTCCAGTATATGGCCAACGTGTTCTGGAGGAGATGGACAAGAGAATATCTCCCTGCTTTGCAAGAGAGAGACAAGTGGAAATACCCAAAGAGGAACTTTGCTGTAGATGATGTCGTGTTGATGGTCGACGACTCTTCCCCACGGAATTCCTGGCCAATCGGCAGAGTCACCCAAGTGTACCCCGACAAGAAAGGCTTCGTGAGACAAGCAAGAATCAAGACAAGATCAGGAACATTTAACAGGCCAATTGCTAAATTGTGCTTACTAGAATCAGCCGCAATTTGAACATTTAGAGCTAGACAGATTTCAGACATTTATTGCATGCTTCATATGTCGGTTTCGCATCTTTCTATAGATGGTAAAATACTGTGTATTTTAGGGGCCGGAATGTAGATGCGTAAAAAATGTCAATTAATGTCTTGTTATTTTAGGTTATGTAACGTACTTTTGTTATCTCCGCACGTGTTACGTAACTGTTAGTTAAGTTTTTTCCACCGCTAGCTCTTTGTTTATATGTAAATTCTCGTAGTTTTTTCTCTAGACTTGGATTTTGCTTTTCATTCTGCTCATGAGATTGAAGTGTAACGTTGGTCTATTTTGTCTCGCATCCGCACAGTTTGTCTCGTAAGTACCTTATATTACGTGATTTAAGTCGTTCTAGTTTTCTTGCTGAGTTTGTACTTTGTTTTTTCTTAGAAACCGCCGCCGTCTGCCGGTCGTAGAATTTATTGTATTTATTGCCGATCGTCTGGCTCGGCGCGTTTGAGAATCCTGTAATAAACTACCAGTGTATACGTAAATGGTTGAGACTACACCTACAATGTATATGGTCAATTGTAAAGTTTCATATGGTCATTTGTAAAGTTCCTAGAGATTCAAATGACAAAGCCATGACAGCCATGCTAATGGAACTGACAAAAGAAACTAAGGAGGAATATGGTCAATAATTGTAAATGTCCATCAACATGGTGATGATAAATGTACATCTAACATGCAAGCAAATAATAGAAGTAGTAAAACTTATATTAACACCTCTACTAGATTTGTATTTTTAATTAATAGCCTGAACAGCTAATTGGGTATAAATAGATAAATTTAAAAATACATAATTGCTATGAAATAATAAAGGCAATAAAGAAAAATATAATATTGATGATCAGTTAGTTAGCTATATAGAGATAGAATGTACATTGTAAGTTATTTGAGTCTAAATGGTTAAATACTGTATCCAGCGACTATTGGAGACCCTGTGGTGTGCTCATGGGGCCCTGGGTTGGTGTTCATCCAGTTGTTACTGCTCGTGGTCTGGAGTTTGCTGCCAGTTGCATGTCACTGTGATCGCTTGTAGCTTTGGGTTAGCTACAATTAATGTACAATGTAGATGCCTAGTTCCTTCCAAGGGCATGACCATCGCCTTTAAGCCACCTGTTCTGCTCATCTACAGCACCAAACAGAAGGTTCTCATATTCATACTCAGGGGCTAGAGCCATTCCCAGTAAATGGATTTGTTGGGTCGCTTGGTTTGGGTTAGCTACACCTTTGGACATGATTTTGCAACACTAACCTTTAATTATTAAGGACTGAGATGTAGCACACAACCCTGAAGTTCACCCACTCCCCCCTTCCACCCCCCATTTAACGTTGGGGAAAAAGTGACCAAACCAGTACGAAAGTAAGTTCGGTATTGATGCCAACATATCAACGCATTGACATCATACGTATATGTTCATATGAATTCTTTTGGGTTCCTCAACTTACATTGAGCCTCGTTATCATCGGAGCAGAGAACTGGTAACTACAATCACGTGCTTTCGGTGTCCATTTTGGATAGCGAATGAGACCTCAACTATATTCTATAACCACAATAATCCCCACTTCTATCACTTTAGGTAAGTAGAATATTGCACAAAAGACCTCAATGTTCACATGCAGACATCTCTCTAGCACGTTGACATCATACGTACATGTTATTTCGTTCTACTACTGTGAACAGAGAGACTCGTTCACACCCAGACTGATATCTCTCTAGAGATAATCATGCATGGACTAAATTAACGCATAAAATTTGACATGTTGTCGTCTCCACCTGACGTACTTGAGCGGGGGGTATTCTGCAATTGCTACGAATCCCTTATAATTTTTTTTTTCTACACGTATGTACATGCATGTACAAGGATTGTATCAAAATACAATCGACCCATGGCCATAGCCATGGCCATGTGTTGGTTCGACTCCAAAACGTAAAATAATGACACCGTACCAGTGCTTCTCTTTAATATGATGTGATCGTTTTACCTTTTAGCAACTAATTCCGCACTTTTTTCTCTGCTGATTTCCTCTCCTTCCTCGTGAGCTTGTTCTTGACGATGCTTTGCTTTACCGTTCTCTGTCGCCACTTTCTTATGCTTCGGTTTTGTCACGTGTGCTTCCACCACCATCACTTCAGACGCATCAACCTTCAACTTCCTTTTACGACTTCTTTGCGATTTCCCATCCATAATGTTCACTAGTTATTTACGCAAGAATTGTGCTATATTTCTTGAACGTCGAGGCAATCCGTAGCAAGAAACTATTCGAGATTAGGAGACGTTTATATTATATAAGGCACCTTCACTTCAGCCGCCATGTTGGATTTTAAAGTTAGTTTCCATCCCTCCACGTCCACGGCTCTGATTTTTACCACAGGCTAACCATCCTCAGTAACCATCCTCACATTTTGTGTATTTGTCACGGCATACCC
The DNA here is from genome assembly GCA_030867875.1 of Actinernus sp. WN-2022. Taxonomy (NCBI): domain Eukaryota; kingdom Metazoa; phylum Cnidaria; class Anthozoa; order Actiniaria; family Actinernidae; genus Actinernus; species Actinernus sp. WN-2022. The sequence goes on from JAOWCC010001634.1 coordinate 2,707,567, forward strand.
GTTCTGTCGCCATTTTTTGGAGATCGTTGATATGTCGGGACAAGATGAAAATAAATCGCGACAACTTTTGAGTTACGCACCACAGCTCAGCTCCGTCAAACAGGATTCAGTCCCACGATAGCCCAAAAACTACAAAATATATTCATCTAACACCTTGGCATTTTTATCACCCAGTAATCTATTTTTCCTGCCAAAGTGCTACTGTAGGTTCTCTTCTAATAGCAGCATTCACTACCTGTTAGGTATACTAGTTTACTAAATAATGCATGGTTTAGCTAACTAATGTATTGCTTAGCAAATGGTTTATTTATTTATTTACTTACTTCGGCCATAATAGTACCCTATATTCGTACCTGAGCCCCTCTGGAACCAGGGTACCATAATAGAAGATACAAAATAGAATAAAGTAAAATATACAACAAACAAAACATAGAGGCCAGGAGAACCAACACAGCGTTAGCCAATTACGTTGGTTTCCTATGAAAAATAAAATTACAATAAATGATCTAATTACAATACTTATTTCAACCTAAAAGCAGCATTTGAGAGGTGCGGTTAACTGTCTTGCCTGGTGACATTTCAGACATACAGACTTCCAAGACCTAGAGTTCTCGATGTCAAATACAGAAGTGATGGCAGACACGTTACAATATTTAAAAATATTTAAAAATAGTAATGATCTAAACTAGGTAAAGAGATATCTGATTTACGCAGTTCGTGTGGAAGTGTATTCCAAGTTCGGGAAGCTCTTATAAAATAACTATTTTGGTAACACAGGGTCTTGACATTAGGAATCTGATAAGTGAGTTATCCATCGAACGTAGAGAGATGCTTAAATTCACCCTGTTTACAAGCTTTGGCTAAGGTTACTAAACCGTGTTTTGCCTTATACAAGAAGATGAGGTCAAGGTATTCATACCAGTAACATAAAGGTAAAAGCTTTAGAGTTAAGAGTCTAGATTTGTAGGAGATGTCTGTTTGGAAGGGCAACAGGAGAATAAACTTAGTATACCTCCTTTGTGTTCTTTCTATATCCTGCGTCCTCAAGCATGTTAAGGCATGGTTTGAACATGAAAACGAGGCTACATCTATTTTCTTGAATAGAGTCACTTGAATTTGCTCTAATCCTAGAACAATGGTGGTTATAACTAATCTCAGCGTTTTTAATCGTCCAAATATAATTTTTTGCTAAAATGTCTATCACGTGACCAACCACGTGATCACAAAAAGTTGAAAATTAAACTCAAAACGGGGTGGTACATTTTATTTTTAAGTAACGATTTTGTGTTTATCTGATTACACATGTGGTTGACTTTAAAGATCAGGCCGGAATGGTTGATCCTGATAGACTGTTAAGGCGAAAATATAGAAAACAGGTCACGTGACCTATTCTTGGAACCATTTTTCGCCATTTATATCCTCTTCAGTGATAAAAAGTCAACCATTCCGGACACAGTCTCATTTCCCATAACAAGCTTAACATTTGGAATCGAAAATCTGAAACATAACCGAATAACTTCCGCCACCCCATTTTGATTTCTTTGTTTTATCAGCCTTAAGGTCACGTGACCTTCAAAACACCAAAATACCGATCCTTAAATGTTAAGACACAAGATTACCGTATTATTCCAAAGTTATAGGGTATTTCATACGTAAATGACAAAGATAGCGAATTTTGAATGTTTTATCAGAACGGTTCAAAAACCATGCCTTAACATGCTTGAGTCAGATCGACAGTTTGTGGGCTCCATACTTGTGAGGCATATAGGCAAGGTTCGACCTAACCAGGGACAAGTACAGACATCGACGGGCGCTAGTACTTCGGACTTTGACGGCAGAGCGTCTGAGTAGGCCAAGCAACTGGTTCGCCTTGGTGATCGGTTGACGAATGTGAATGGACCATGTAAGGTCGGTACCAACGGTCACGCCTAGGTCTTTTTCACTAGGAACGTGGTACAAAACTTGACCATCAATGGTATAGTTAGCCAATAGGGGACTGCGTTTCCTGGTAATGGTTAAAACTTTACATTTTTTCGCATTGAACTTCAGCCGCCAAGAGCGTGCCAAGTCGTTAAATTAAATACCTGCTGCAGATTCCACTACCTAGAAGCATTTGGTGTCGTCAGCAAACATTGTCACCTCGACGGGCAAATTTTTTTTTTGGGCCCCAGTTCAGATCCATAAGCAACTTTACCATGAGGCCTTGCGCGCCCAATCCAAGATGGCGGACAAAGATGGCGGACTTGGGGAATGGAAATTGTTCTCGGGGTGGTGCTAGTAAAATTTTGACAACTGCGTTGACGTAATTCAAGAAACCACGTGATGTTGCCATAATAAAGGGAGGAGTGGGTCAGTAAGAAATAATACGCAGTGGGTGGCTGGCGGCAACTTTCATTTTCGCGGAAGATTACGAATTCGGCACCGGCTTTTGCGCGGATCGTGGGATTTTCAGTATTTTTAATACTATTAAACCTGGATTTTTCTAACCGCTGGAGCCGAATAAGGGTTTGAAAAATCTCGACAACTCTTGTTTCCTGAACAGTGCAATTCAGTACTTGTTCAGACATTTTTGCGTAGTTTCCGGACATGTCATCAATCGAAAAGTTGAGAATTTTAAGTTTCCTAATTAAAAATTATACAAAACATTAGGCTTTGTTTTTATAATTTTGTTGGTTGTGCGAAGCGATTATATATATCTCGGTATATACAGAGAGATGACAAGGGGATCTTCTCAAATATGAAAGGTAATAAATACCCTAAGTGCTAATGTAAAATAAACAAGGCACAACGATCAACGCGCATTACTCTTTCGTGTTCGCCTTTCACGACTTTATCATTTACGCGAACTTGGCGAGACGTTTTCGCACGCTAAAAAAATATTTTCGGGACCGCAAGTAGCTCAATTTATAAAGGGAAGACACATCCGACTTCGGAAGAATGATAGAATCCCCAACAGGAACAAAGTATATTTTATAAAAAAAATTGTCGTGATATCATAATAAAATATATTATTGTTAATTTGTAAATTATATTATAATAAAAAGTCCTTTGTTTTGCACTCGCAGAACCCCTCCCCCCAATTAGTTTCACCCATCCGTATTTACTTTGCCAATACATTGTGCAGAGTTATAAAACAACATTCATATATATGTATGTATTTGTTACGTTTGTACCAGGTCAGAGAAAGGTACTAATTTATAATTTAAATTTCTTCAGGGAAATTATGGGTTATCCAACCATTTTTTTTTTTGGGTGGTCATTTTCAATCAAAATATTGGAGGTGGGGTACTTGTGAATTTTACAGAATTAGGAATATATTTTGTGTATGGTTTTGGTATTCTTTATGAGGGTGGGGGAGGGAAAGTAGGGTTATGCAGGTTATATGTTTATAAAGACTACCCTTTCCTAGGTTATACTGATTTGTTTAATTTCCACCCCTTTCCTTAGAGTTGAAGTCTAGTATTTCTTTACAGTAACAATATTTGCAATAAATACAACAAAATGTACTTCTTTATTATCCAATACATGCAGGCTTGAACCCATTATTTGTGCCTGGCCAACAAGAGAATTAATGTACATGATTTCATGCCTTCCTTTATAAATATAATTAGCTATCCCATGGAGCTTTTGAACTTTTCAGTTGTGATATTGGAAGTAAATTAAAGGCTGCATTGATTATGACTATACCACATACAGGGGGGCAGGTTATTTATTCAGATTACGTCATATTTTTATGACTCCCCCCAGAATAAACTGCTTATTTAAATAATTTTAGCAACCCCCCTCCATCCTTTCAAAAATTTAATACACCGCCGCCCCTAGCCCTCCCCCTAGTCCATTTCCATATGCAAACTAGCATTATTTAACAAGCATAATTTTACAGAACTGTCATTTCGGGCCGTGAAACTCTGTTTAATACTACAATATGTAGAAAAGCTAAGAATAAACCATAAAATTAACTGTTATTAACTACCACTACTTTGGTGTCTGTAAAAAGTATTTGTTGCTGCATGGTATTCCAAAACAAGAATATATTGTTCTTTAATTGATATAAAACATTATCATTAATTCCTTACATCAGGCATTCCTAGCTGCATGCAACCTTAAGAAAAACTGTTCTGGGGGGGGGGGGGGGGAGGGGGGGGGGGACTGGGAAGGTTTTTAGATTTTAGATTATTGCAAGTGCATTCTCCTGCATTTCTTAAGCTAGCTCTATTTAGTGCATTAATTAGCCATTCTGTGCACCTACCATTTTAAGTGTATATACGTAGGTCTTTGTTTGACAAACATTAAAAAAATTAACATTAATCCACCCAACCTTTCATAAATAAATTTTAAGATTCCTGCCCCTTCTAAAGCCTGTTAAAACAAATTGGGATCCCATTAAAAAGCACCTGCCCCCCTCCCCCTGTCAGGTATACATATTATGAATACAGCCTAAAGGAATAAAAAGAACCCTGTAATTCTTGGGTTCCAATTTTGTTCCAATTGTTTTATCAGAAAACCTAACACAGAATTTTTCAAGTGTTTAGAAGCAGTATGAATTAATTAAGGCTATACCAATTATTTGTAATTGTTGCCATTTACATAAAGTTATATATATACTAGCACACTAGTTGTAATATAAAAGCTAGCTCAGAATTATGCTTGTACATGCATTTTTATTCGCTTATGAAACACTCACATTTACAATAATGTTTGGCTGTGTTTAAAGGTTTTTTCTACAATAAACAGCTAGTGCACAACCTTCTGATTAATTAGTCAATTAAGCTTTAATAAATAATAGTGTTATCAGAGTATATAATTGATCATTATTATTTAACACAACTTTTAAATTTAAAATGCATGTAAGTGTGTGATCAGTATATTATAATATGATATATAAATGGGCAACATGTACATGCATGACTGGTCTACTACTGACACTTGAAAAATACTGTGTTTTAATAGTTAATATGTTTTCTGACAATTACAATATTACAGTATTACAGCTAGGTTTTTTTATTTCTTTAATCTACCTAATTTAACTTTTACATGTACTTCAAATTCCAATATCACAACTAGAAAAGTTCGAAAGCTCCAAGGGGTAGCTTATTTATGAAGGAAGTCATGAGGTCATGACTACATCCTCTTGTTGGCTGGCACAAAATAATGGGTTCAAGCCTGTGTTGGTTAATAATTAAAGTAAGTACATTTTATTATATTTATTGTAATTATATTGTTACTCAGTAAAGAAATATGAGACTTCAACTAAGGAAAGGGGTTGAACTGAAACAAATCAGCATACCTAGGAAGGGATAGGGTAGGGTTATGATTAAGTGCAATTGTTAAAGTCACCCAAAATTACAATCAAAATACCCTAATACTCTTTCTTTACCAGGTACAAATGTAACAATGTATACATAGTACATATATATGTTTTTTTTTATATAACACTGCATAAAGTATTGGAAAAGTAAAAAAAAATTATAAGAACTGAGGGGGGGGGGGGGGGGGGGTGCTATACTTTTTAAAATTATATTAATTATATTTAATATACAAATTAAAAATAATATTTTCTTATGAAATTACGACAAAATGTTTATAAAATATACTGTGTTCCTTTTTCCTTATGTAGGGAAATTCGTTTTTTTAACATTCACTTTGTTTTACCACTTATATTTAGGGTATTTATTACCTTTCATATTTGAGAAGATCCTATTGATCCCTCTGAAGAGAATAATCGCTTGCACAATCGGGAAAAGAATCATAAGTAATTAAAGATTACAATTAAAGGTCTTACAATTTTTAATAAGGAAACTTAAAATGCTCACCTTTCATCAACTTGCAGCTTTTCAAATATATGTCCGGAAACTACGCAAAAATGTCTCAAAGGTATAAACGCTTACGAGCAAGTACTGAATTGCACTTTAAGTTCATGATCACCGTTCAGGAAATAAGAGTTGTCGAGATTTTTCAAACCCTTATTCGGCTCCAGCGGTTAGAAAAATCCAGGTTTAATAGTAATAGTATTAAAGAATACTGAAAATCCCACGATCCGCGCAAAAGCCGGTGCCGAATTCGTAATCTTCCGCGAAAATGAAAGTTGCCGCCAGCCACCCACTGCGTATTATGTCTTACTGACCCACTCCTCCCTTTATTATGGCAACATCACGTGGTTTCTTGAATTACGTCAACGCAGTTGTCAAAATTTTACTAGCACCACCCCGAGAACAATTTCCATTCCCCAAGTCCGCCATCTTTGTCCGCCATCTTGGATTGGGCGCGCAAGGCCTCATGGTAAAGTTGCTTATGGATCTGAACTGGGGCCCAAAAAAAAAATTTGCCCTCGACGGAGGACGAGATGATCGATAATGGGAGGTCGTTGACATAGATCAAGAACAGAAGGGGTCCCAGAATAGACCAGTGAGGAACACCGGAAGTGACTGGAAGCGTGTTCGACATGGCGCCATTAACTGTTACACACTGCTGGCGACCAGAGAGGTAGTTCTTGAACCAGTCTAGCACTCCACCTGTGATATACCAAATCGGCTAAGTTTGCGCAAGAGTAGTTTGTGGTCAACTGTGTCAAAGGCTTTAGAGATGTCGAACTAAAGGATGTCGGTTTGTTTGCCCAAGTTCAGGTTTGACCAATGCGATAGAGGACTGTCAGTAGCTGAGCGGTACAGGATTTGCCTTTAAGGAAGCCGTACTGAGCTTCAGAGATCATATTTTGAAGGTGGTCTATCAGACGAAATACAACGCTCCAGTACTTTAGCGACTATGCACATCAAGGAAATGGGTCTGTAGTTTTCTACATAACTCTTATTTCCTTTCTATTGGGGAGGGGTGATGTTGGCAAGTTTCCATTCAGTAGGGAGAGTTCCAATCTTGAGTGACTTGTTAAACAGGTGAGTGAGGGAGTATGAAATACTTGACGCGCATTCCTTTAGTAGGCGGGCAGATATGTTATCAGGTTCCATAGCTTTGTTTGGATTTAAAGACTTTAACACTTTAGATACTTCACTGGTAATAAGATTATATCCGAGACAGTCACATTAGTTATAGGTGAGTCAGGCGTCCATTCGTCATCGGTAGTTTTGGAATACACTTTCCGAAGAAAATAGGACAATTCAGTCAAGGAAACTCTTCAAATCTAGACTCCAAAAACAGCTCATAGAGAATTACTAATTTCATTATATTTATTTTCCCTTATATCCATCTTCTCTTCTAAATCTTGTATTTGCATCTCCCCATCTCCCTCCCCAAGATACCCGTGTGTAGTTTCATCGTCATTTAGTGCTTAGTATTATTGATGTCAAGTGTGATAATATACAATTGTGTCGTATGTTATATATATATTTCTTCATGTTTCCTTTCTTTTTTTTGTTTTTTTTGTTTTGTTTTTCGTTATCTAGTTCGACCCATATTATACTGTCTATAAAAATATATTTCTGGATACCAGACTCGATTAGTTTTCTTCTAAGCTACTTCTGGTATCCCAATACTCTAACTATGGCAATCACATTTATTAATTACACTCCATGTAAATACAGAGTATGAATAAAGACTTGTTGTTGAAATAGCGATTGAAAAGACAGGCTACACTAGATTTTTGGGAGTACTGGCACCGACACGAGCTGAATCTGCGTAGGTGGAAGCTATCGTGACTTCTTGAGGGACGCTACTAGACTTCGTTGATGTCTTGAAGAACGACCAGAAACGCTTAGGATTTGATTGCAGGGTAGAGCTCAACGAAACAAAAAATTGGTCCCTGCTGGCTTTTATTAGTTTCTTTGCACATGAACGCAGATGTCTGTACTTTTCGCGTAAAGCATCAGAATTGATATCCTGAAGCTTCCGACGCAGGGTTTCTTTCTGCTTAAGTAGATGTAAAATACTGCTATTTAACCAGGATAAGGTACATGTATGACGCCCCTTTATGGTCTTGATAGGGATAAAATCATTGGCTGCGGCAAGGAAGCTATCTCTCCATGAATTCCAATCATCGTTGATATCAGATCTGAAGATCAAGCGACTCGATAGCACGATTCATTCCCTCAAAGTCTCCTCGCCTATAGTCGAAGACAGTTCTCCTAATTTTATGACTTTCTTTGAGCCGTGTTGTAAAGTCAACTGTATGAACAGAATGCCTCTGTGGTCAGAGAACAAGTTTAGTTCTTAAAGGTCGACTACCTCAATATTGTTAACCTGGTCCGGCAGGTTGGCGATGACAAGGTCGAGAATGTTGTTTCCTCTTGTGGGTGAAAAGATATGTCTGATATAGGAAATGGTCACACAAGCTGTTATAGAAGAAACTATGAGATTCACCCGAAGGGGTTACCGCACTCTCAGACCATTTGATTCACCACCCCCGCCGCCCCGAGGAGCCGCAGTATGGGAAGCCATATCATTCAAAAGTGGTACGAGTTCACGATTGGTGATCGAGAATGAGGATCGCTATGGTCGAAAAAACGATTGGTGATCGAGAATGACGATCGCTATGGTCGAAGAACGATTGGTGATCGAGAATGACGATCGCTATAGTCGAGAATATTGACTATCGATTGGTGATCGTGAATAACGATCGCTATGGTCGAAAAAACGATTGGTGATCGAGAATGACGATCGCTATAGTCGAGAATAACGACTATCGATTGGTGATCGAGAATAACCACAGGAAGCCCAAGCTCTGTTTATGTAAATATAATTTATAAGGGTTTTGTATGGGATTTTTTAAATCTGGCTTTTCGATATATATACTGTAATAAAATGAATAAAACTTGCCTGGTGTCTATAATATGTGTCTTGTACGTAGTTTAAGCGAATTTTACATCCCTTACTCTACATACTATTAAAAGAAGAAATGGATGCATATGGTAGGAGACGAACTTCAAATCTCGGCTTCAAAGCCACTCACGTTTGGGTCGATTTTTTTCACGAAAATCGCATCGATTTTACATTTTATCACCATCAGCATACGCAGTGATAAATTTCCAGTCTATCTGTGCCAACCAAACGAAGATATCTGTATTTGCCGAGATACAAGCCACTGTTGAGTCCGTCACTCGAACATCAACAGTATCTATTCCAAGAGCCTCCTGCCATTTAATTGAATTAATCCCCATTTCTCGAGCCTGAGTCGAACACAATTTCAAACAAGTTGACAATGAAACTGGCCTACAAGCGAATCGGCTCTGCGGTTAAAGTGATGTAGAGCGCGCACTTCGAATCCAACGATTTGATCTTTTCCTCTATTTTAAGCTATTAGAGCCGCCTTCTACACTAAAAACATTGTTTGTGTTGGCTCTCAAGTTCCAACACAGTCATGATTAGAAAGGAATCACGAAGAATAAAATCCTTTTCTGGTTACTTTAATGAACATGTTGTCAACGTTGAAGAGATCACAAGAGCGCTAGAAGGAAAGCCTGCTGCGTAGAAAAGGAAAGCTGGGATATCTCGTTGTTTCCTTTTATTGTTTGTATCAGTTAATTTTCACAGGTCATTTTTCGTTGATTCAAATGATCGCATGTAAAGTACGTTAATCTATTAAAACTGTAGTGTTCGATACTTTCAAAGGATTTTATGTAATTACGAGGTTAATGATATTCTTTCTCATCATTTCACTATGATATAAATAAATATAAATAAAAATAAAAATCGAGGTCATGCATGACCGTGTTGGAGCTTGAGAGCCAATACAAAACAATGTTTTTAGTGTAGAAGGCGGCTTTAATAGCTTAAAATAGAGGAAAATATCAAGTAAAACTGAGAAAGGAAAAAAAGAATAAAAAAATTATAACTGGCTGGTGCGGGAATCGAACTCCAAATCGTTGGATTCGAAGCGCGCGCCCTACACCACTTTAACCACAGAGCCGATTCGCTTGTAGGCCAGTTTCATTGTCTGCTCTGACGAAGGGCTAGCGCTCGAAACGTCAGCTGCTACTCGCTTTCCACGGCGGTTAGCATACCTCAATCGACTTTAGTTGATTACATACCATTGTTTATCTTCCCCGCCGACGCAGACCAAAACTAGTTTTTACAGGAACTAGTTGCCTATCAGTTTCATTGTCAACTTGTTTGAAATTGTGTTCGACTCAGGCTCGAGAAATGTAGTCTCCCTCGCAGCCTCCGACACTAAAAGAGGCTGCGAGGGAGACTAGTAGAGTAAGGGATGTAAAATACGCCAAAATTCGCTTAAACTACGTATAGACACAGCCAAGACACATATTATAGACACCAGGTAAGTTTTATCCATTTTATTACAGTGTATTTATCGAAAATCCAGATTTAAAAATTCCCATACAAACCCTTATCAAATTAAATTTACATAAACAGAGCTTGGGCTTCCTGTGGTTATTCTCGATCACCAATCGATAGTCGTTATTCTCGACTATAGCGATCGTCATTCTCGATCACCAATCGTTTTTTCGACCATAGCGATCGTTATTCTCGATCACCAATCGATAGTCGATATTCTCGACTATAGCGATCATCATTTTCGATCACCAATCGGTTTTTTTTCGACCATAGCGATCGTCATTCTCGATCACAAATCGTTTTTTCGACCATAGCGATCGTCATTCTCGATCACCAATCGGTTTTTTCGACCATAGCGATCGTCGTTCTCGATCACCAATCGTTTTTTCGACCATAGCGATCGTCATTCTCGATCACCAATCGTGAACTCGTACCACTTTTGAATGATATATGGCTTCCCATACCGCAGCGTCTGATTTTTTGACCCAGCAGGAATTCGTAGTTGCTAGAGACGCTCTGGTAAACTGACACACAGACACCTCTAAATCTGTCAGCACCGATAATCTGTTTGTCAGGAACCCATGTCAGCTCCTGGTTTATTCATATCGACTGTACAATATATCATTTAGGCCAAAAAGTATCACTACAATAACTGATATGGAAAAGATTAATACGGGCGAAAACTAAAAGCGTTATGTTTTCTCGAAGTATCTCGTGCGATTTGGGAGAACAGAATTACATGTTAATTTTCGATACTGAAAAAATTTCACGCACAGCTGTTGGAACTCTAATACTGCACTATTTTATTGAAACGACTATGATCCTGGTCCGCTCTAGAACGAAGCTGAATCAAGTATTTTTTGGTATCCTGCTGTCAGAGAATGAAATTCACACATAAAGGAAAGGAGACTGTAAAAACATACTGCGTTTTGGTCGCTCGTGGAGATTCTATACACCAGTGGGTGGCGATAGTTCATCCGGTCTGTTTATACTATGACCATGCTGCCCATGTACATGGAACCGTCATATTTGAACCACGAGTCCAGCTCTCTGATATTCAGTGCTATGCCGGCAGTGAAAGAAATATACTTCTGGATACTTTTGTCATTTTTGCGCCGATTCCTGCGTATTTCGGATAAGATAATTTCATACTCTCCTACATCGAAAGGCCAACAACAGAATAAATAATCAAGTCATTGAACGATCCGATACTATGTACCTGAATGTACCCGACTGATACGATTTGCAAATATGCAAAATATTAATGAGTTTGTTAATGTTCCTTTTATTCATCGTACTAAAGCTGAATATATATAACTACATGTTACTAGTTCGATCGTGTGTGTTGAGCCGGTTTATCAATGTTCCTTTTATTCATCGTACTAATGCATAAATTATATATATACAGTGGAACCCCGCCTAACGGACACCCCGGTATAACGGACACCCCGGTATAACGGACAGTTTTATAAGTCCCGGCGGAAAGGTGATACATTTTCTGTTAAAAAGACCCCGTTATAATGGACACCCGTTATAACGGACAACGGACACATTTTTACAGCCCTAACAGAAAAAATAATACAAAATCAATCCCGATATAACGGACAGTCTGAGTCAAAGCAAACAACCGTCACGGACTTTTTCGCTAGGAAATAACAGTTTTGTTTGCGAAAGAACAACTGTATCGCTATGAAATTGTTCGTGAAGATTTAATCCTGATTAGAGACGAATGGAAATGAATACATTTGCAAGAGGATAAACATTTTGTTTGAAAAAAAAACAAAGTTTCACTTGATTATCAAGGTTATATGTTTTGCTTTCATTTGAGACGTTTCAAATGTTGCGTTATGGATGTGTATGCTATAATAGAGGTTTATACAGTACAGTATTAATAAATTCAATAAAGTGAAGTAATCTGTAAGAAACCCCGTTATAACGGACACCCCGTTATAACAGACACTTTCTCTTGTCCCTTCGGTGTCCGTTATAACGGGGTTCCACTGTAACTATTTCGACCGTGTGTGTTTGTAGATATATAAACACATTTAATTTGAGAATGAACCAAGCTCAGCGGACAAGTTTTTAAAACGTTTGAATAAAATCTCAAAATAGAACAAAACCGATCAGTTGTTGCTTTAGTTGGCGCTTTCAACGTGGCCGAATATCAGTGATATATGAGACGAAATGCGATTATGCCTCCAGTTTCATTAATCTAATAAAACATTTCTTGCTGGGAAATTGGTATGATGACATATAATCCATGGTTCCAGCGGTGAGATATGTCAACGCCACCTTTGTTCTGGCCCTTAAATCGGTCATTTCAGATGACCAGTAAACAAGTATCCAAGGCTTGCGGCTCACGGCTCATCAGTAGGGAAGTTGAAGTCGCCAGTGATGATGATTTTGTCGTATTGTCTACAGCAGTTATCCAAAAAGTTATTGAATGAAGACAGCCATTCATAAGTGGAATTGGGAGGCCTATAGCAGCTGACGAAGAGGATTTTAAAATCTTGACTTGTAGTGAATTCAACGGAAACAATTTCGAGTCCCGCTTGAACAATAGGCACTTCTTTAGTACTATTAACGAATGAAGTATTTTTTGTAGCAATCAATACCCCGCCGCCGGTTTTAAATGTTCTTTCAGTTCTAAGGGCCTTGTTACATGATCCCGTGTAGAAGGGTTACCCTTTTAGCAGGGACAACTTTACCGAGCGTTTAAATGGAAAGCTAACCTCGCCGACACATTTTTGATTCCAAGAATCGCATCACAGTGCGCGTGCTCTGTGTGATCGATTTGCCCCGAGTTGTCCCGGTGAGAAGGGACAAAGGCGGTGTTTATATGGCGTATTGATGTCGGAAAGTTGTCCCGGGAAGAAGGGAGACCCTTCTCGCCGAGACGAGATATCCCTGGGCCAGGGACAACCCTTCTACCCGGGACGAGTTTATTCGCAATGTAAACAGTTGATTGTGGTTTACAGAGAAATGTATGGAAAGTTGTCCCTCCCCGGGCAACTCGGCTAGAAGGGTTATCCCTTCTACCCGGGACAACTTTCTCCATGTAACAAGGCCCTAAATAAAGTATAGTCTTGTGGTAAAATTTCTTTATCATAGTATTTATCTGATAACCACGTCTCTGTAAGGAGAATTACGTCAAAGGACTCCGTGTATGCAAAGTCGTTTGTTTGATAACCAGTCTCCTCCAGGGAATTTATGTAAACTGACCAAGCTGCGAGCATTCCAACTCAGACAACGAAGGCAAGATTTAGTTTGCCCAGATACTGCAGCCTTAGGTGTAGTGATGTCGCGATTACTTTGGTTAGTTATGCAGTCGTCTGGTCCAGGATTTAGTTCAATATCCATAAAGATAGACAATGTCAGAATGTGAGTGGAGGAGTGATGTCAGGCGGTGAGATGCAAGTGTATCCATGTTTTCCCCACGTAGAAAGCGTCCGACGAATGCGATATTTATCAGCACTTAGAATCCTAACATGGACACTCTTTAGACGCACAGCTCTCATAGTTTTGAAAGTAGTAAATTTGGCATTATTCTGGAAGTTAATTAGATCAGAGTTTATGGTTGTCTCCACTTTTGGCGACGTAGCGTCGTTGTTACCACAGGCAGCCCAAGCTCAAAGTTTGAATATATTTGACAGTTAAACTACGAAGGTTCAAACATCCAGAATATCTGGTATTTTATCACACTAAATGGCAAATGAATAACACAATAAACTTGCTTTGATGAAGATTAAGTTGTTGTGTCTTGAATTTGGGGGTTTTGGGGCCGATTTAACGAGCTAGTTTCTAGGAAACATGGATTCACTCTACCTCTACATGTTTGAACCTTCGTAGTTCAACCACAGGGAGCCCACACATAACGTTTGTATTTGATTTCATAAGGGATGTATGGAGATTAATTTAAAGTATCGAAGTATTGCAAAAACATGCATATTTGAACATAAAATAAACGTTTATTTACCTTATCTGTTGTGTTTTGTCGTCCTGGTGGCTTAATACCTCAAATCTTGGCGATTTATGAGGGTCTTGAGTTCGCTGTTCGCATGGATACTAATAGTATCATCCCTTATGAAATCAAATACAAACGTTATGTGTGGGCTCCCTGTGGTTCAACTGTCAAATATATTCAAACTTTGAGCTTGGGCTGCCTGTGTTGTTACTATGGGATATGAGGAGGCAAAGAAAACCAGCTGAGAAGAGGAAGAGTTGTCCATTCGCCATACTTGGTTCTCTCGAGAGCGCGCACGAACTACCGAGTGCGCGCTTAGGCCGTTGGAGTTGGTTGTCCGTTAAGTGGCGAGTCTTCTCTCTGGCGTGTGCAAATACTGCAACTGTTTCAATGAGCACGACTTTTAAAAAATGTTCAGAAACTGTCCAGGAGTGATATATAAATATCAAACTGTTAGTACAACCCTAATCCGCGGGTCCAAGATTCCTTCGTAGAAGTGAGCTTTACACAGTTACACCAGCTGTGAAATCCTGGACCTGTTCAACGTTCTAATTCTTCTAGAATTAGAAATTTATCATTGAACTCCTTACGGTTCACTGCCATCAAGCCAAATTATTCAAGAACAGAGTTGCTGTCTTTAAAGAGGTCTTCGACTCAAATAGGGCCCGATACTGCTATTACTTTAAAGGAACTTGGATTGCTAAGAAACCGTGGAGTTCGAGCAGGCCGTATATGTTTTTATCTCCAGCAGAATAATCCTATCGCCGTACTGAAACCTTCGCTTGCTCGCGATGTTGTCCTAACCCCATCGTCCCAAGGGGTTAATATTGAAAATCTGATTATTCTATTCTCGCCCAAAGACAAACTCACCCGGCAGCCTTCATCATCTATACCTGTTATTGCAAGCTCAGATCGATCTTCTCACCCTCCTAATAGGCCTATACGACAAAGAGCTAACAGACATATAAGTCACTCAAGAGACGCAGGGAACTTAATAACTATAAATTATGTTAATAGTTTGTCATCACACAGTGACCCAAAAGAACTAAGCCTTTGTGTCATGAATACGCAGTCTCTTAACAACAAAGCCGCTGAATTTATTGACTTTATTTGCGACTATAAACCTGATGTTGTAGCCCTAACAGAGACATGGCTCAAAGACAATGAGTCTACCGCCAGAACTCTCTGCACTCCTGCAGGCTACGACCTCCTCGACCATCCACGATCTGGCCGGCAGGGTGGTGGCACTGGAGTCCTGTTCAGAAATAACTTAAGCGCCATCAAAGTCGCCGCTGCTGAACTTCGATCCTTTGAATATTCTGAGTGGAACATTAAATCTTCAACCCAACGTATTCATTTAATTATTATCTATAGACCACCGTATTCAGAAGCCCATCCTGTAACTACAAGTGTATTCTTTGGTGAATTTGAGGAATTTCTGGAATCTGCAGTCCTCTGTACTGACCAGCTCTTGATTACTGGGGACTTCAATATCCATGTGGACATTGTCGATGATGCTGATGCAACTAGACTACGCGAGCTGTTCGACAGCTCTGGCTTAGAGCAACACGTCAATGTCCCAACTCATAGCAGTGGACACACTCTAGACCTCATAATAACAAGACATTCCGAACAAATTATTAATTCCTCCCCGTGGGCAGACTATCTATTCTCAGATCACATGCCTGTCCACTGTAAACTTCAAGTTGACAAGCCCTCCCTTAATAAATCTCAGATATCCTACAGAAAAGTAAAATCCGTCAATATTGACGTTTTACGAGATGAACTATCGAACTCAGACCTCTGTAAGAACATGCTCTCATTTGAGCTTGATGACCTTGTTAACTGTTACAACGACACACTATTGTCGACATTGGATCGACATGCACCTTTAATCATTAAAACAGTCACAAAAAGACCAACTGTTCCCTGGTTTAATGAGGAGGTCAAGGCTGCGAAGAGAGAACGTAGAAGAGCTGAACGGAAATGGAGACGGACAAAATTAAATAGTAACTTTTTAATCTACAAAGTAAAAAAAAATCAAGCTACTTTTGTAATGAAGTGCGCGCGCAGAAACTACTACACTAATTTTATTCAAGAGAACAGCAATGATCATCGTAAGCTGTTTAGGTCTGCAAAAACCCTCTTTCATCGGGATTGTTGAAATGTTTGCACTCTACTTTTACTTTTACTTCAATTTTTACTTCAATTTTTAGTCATAGTTTACATAATTCATTATCTATATTCACATTTATTTATATTCATATACATGTTTTTCGTTTCATTTTATTTGAATTGTAACTAGTTTTATTGCGTATTTTTAAATTGAACATTGTAAAGCGCATTCGGGCTTTCTTAGGAGAATTGCGCTATATAAGAATTAAACATTATTATTATTATTATTATAAACTGTTCTAACTTTTCACGATTATTGTGACAGTACAGTACTCGCCAATGACATAGGTCACTTCTTCGTCCAGAAAGTTGAACGAATCCGTGCCAACCTTGATGCTGCCGCTGGTGATGACTCAATCAGCGATCAATATACCGCGACTTCTATTCGCTTTGATTTGTTTAATACACTTAGTGAAGACGATGTTCGTCACTTAATCTCTAAGTCTAGCAAGAAGACCTGCTCCTTAGATCCCATGCCCACTCCTCTCGTGGTTGAGTGCTTAGATGTTCTTCTTCCAGTACTCACTAGGATGACAAACTTGTCTTTACACTCTGGATGCTTCCCAGACAACTGGAAACAGGCTGAAGTCCACCCAAGACTGAAGAAACCTAGAGCAGAGGTTATTTTTAATAACCTCCGTCGATCCTATTAGTAACCTTTCGTTTGTTTCTAAGCTCACTGAACGAGCAGTTTTCAGTCAAACTCATGATCACCTGACTTTGCATAAACTCTATCCCAAAGCTCAGTCCGCTTACCGCGAATTTCATAGCACTGAAACTGCACTTCTTCGTGTAAAAAACGATATCTTAATGAACATGAATCAACAACACGTGACTCTTCTAGTACTACTTGACCTAAGCGCCGCCTTCGACACTGTCGATCACCCCATATTACTGGACCGTCTGTATTCTGATTTTGGCATCTCAGGACAAGTACTTTCTTGGTTTAAGTCTTATTTACATAATAGACACCAATACATATCTATACAAGAGGGGACATCCAGGAAGTTTAAAATGAAGTACGGTGTTCCACAAGGTTCTTGCCTTGGCCCCCTCCTGTTTGTCATCTACGCAAGCAAGCTGTTTACTATTCTGGAACGTCATCTACCAGACGTCCACGCATATGCTGACGATACACAGCTGTATATTTCATTCAAACCGGACTTAAGTGTCAAGCAATCTGCTGCTGTTGAGGCCATGCAAAACTGCATCGCAGACATCAGGAAGTGGATGCTAGCGGATAGGCTAAAACTAAATGATGACAAAACAGAGTTTGTTATCATCGGGACAAGACAGCAGCTGGCAAAAGTGAACGTTGACTCACTGCGCGTCGGAGATGTAACCACAGCACCCTCTAGTGAGGCAAAAAACCTTGGTTGCTGGTTCGATGCGCAGCTGAAAATGGACACCCACATTAACAAGACTTGTAAATCAGCTTTCTTTCACTTATTTAACATTAGGAGAATTAGAAAATTTCTTAGTTTTGACACTGTGCGAATCTTAATTAACGGCTTTGTTACTAGTCGACTAGACTATTGTAATAGCCTTCTCTATGGCCTGCCAGCCAATCAGCTGCACAAACTTCAGCGTGTGCAGAATGCTGCGGCTAGACTCATTTGTAATATCAGTAGGTTCGATCACATTACTCCCATTTTATATAAACTACACTGGCTACCCGTTAAACATAGAATTGATTTTAAAATCTTACTTATTACCTACAAAGCTATAAATGGACTCGCTCCGGCATATATAACTGAACTTATCAAATGTAAGACTACTTCAAGATATAACTTTAGATCGTCTAAAGAACTTCTGCTAGAGCGACCAAGAATGAGAACATTGATCACATTGGGTGACCGCTCTTTTGCGGTAGCGGCACCCACACTGTGGAATGTCCTGCCCGCTAAAATTCGTAGTGCTTCTAGTGTTACGACTTTTAAGAAGTTGCTAAAAACCTATCTTTTTGGCAAAGCATTTCAACAATAGTATCGTATTACCATTGTTATACAACACGTCTATATTTATATACTGTATATATTCAATTATGATAGATTTAGATATACTATACACATTACTTAGTTAGGATTAGTATATACGTAAGCCTATAGGCATTTGTAATGCGCATGTGAGCATCTGCCAATGGAACACGCGCAATATAAATACTAAATTTATTATTATTATTTATTATTAGCTGTAATCCAGTTTAGGTTTACCGAGTGGCTTCGGTATTGGTAGAAAGTATAGGAGATGCAGGAGCAAGGTTTGGCACAGCTGATCCACTCCGAAGCGCGCGCGGTATTATTACTTTATTATTACGCGGTTTATACTTTAGCTAAACAATACATGGTTTGAGCTAAATAATTGACGGTTTGAGCTAAATAATGAGCAAACTACATAAATTTTTAATAAATAATAAATTTACATTTGGGCTATCATTCTCATTCCCAGTGCCTCCTCGACTAACTGAAAGATTGAGGAGGCACTGGGAGCGAGAATTCGTCGAGCATGCGCAGTAAGAAACAAATGGGTCTGGGTCAGTCTCGTACCCAGAGCTCATCTCACAGAGAGAGCTCTGGTAACAGCCATTTTTTTGGTCCTTGCCGATTGGCTAAAATGATCACGCATGCGTAAGAATCAATCGAAATACTTACCCGTGATTGGATAATTGTTACTTGTCATGTAAATAATAAAGTTCGCGCATAGGGCATGCTGGCCGAAGTACAGAGAGGCTCATCGAAAATGGCGGATTGAGATTTGTGAAGCCACCGAATGTAAAGAAAAGAGAAATATCAACGTAGAACTCTGTTCTGAATAAGTTCAAGCTATTTCTGTGGTTGCACAGGAGCGTAAGGACTGTCTTTGTGTTTTTCCTACCGCTACGGGATACAGACACCACTTGTTTACCAGCTTCTGGCGTCTGCAATTGTCTCCGAGTTCGACTGCAGTGCAGCTTTTATACAGCTTTGAACAGTCGTTTATATCCCCTTTGTCTTTGGATGCTATACAACGGAGGACCAGATATATATAAGTGAACTCCTGATTACCATGCAGTGATGATCAATCAACAATCAAAGGCAATAAGGAATTTTATCGACGAGGCCAATTCTTGGACGGTCATGATCACAGATCAGCTTATCAGTAGTCTTAGCCTGAAAATTATGCATGTACAGCTGCCTTCTCAGCTCGTTCCAAGGGTCCACTCTGCTGTATTTCAGCAGATTTCAGGCTGAGGCTTAATACTTTATATTTAAATTTATACACAGCATTCATATTTAGATTAGAATTTGTTTTTCTTGTTGAAACTGATTGGTACTGTACTTTGAATTTCAAGCATTGTGTATTTCACAGTTCTGGTGGTGACTTATTTTTATTATCAACATGAATATTTTGCAGTGTCTTGCTGGATTTTTGTCTACCGTTAAACCTGGGCCTTGAATCAATGGCTTAGTTGCAGAATAACCCCCTCTACTCAAAATATCACTTGAAAACTGAGTTTCTCTAGTACTAAGGTACCCTGGATTCCAGAGGTTAAATGTTTTGCCTTTTGTTGGTAAATTCGGTGAGGTTGAATTTGTTTTGCCTTCCGCGCGCTCACCGAATTTACCAACAAAAGGCAAAACATTTATTAAACCTCTGGAACCCAGGGTAGTACTAAGGGGTCATCAACAAATAAAAAAAAATCTTACTATCTGGGGAGGAAGGGTATTGGCCTGGGCATTAAGAAAATTCTTTTTTTTTTGGAACTTTAGGAAGAACTTTATTACACAATTTTATATGAAGTGTATGTTAAGGGGGGAGCAGGGCTTAACATCCAAATGACAGTAAGATTTTTAAAATTTGTCTATGACCCTTAATAATACAAGATGAAAAGAACTATATGATGAATGATTACCAGTACCTGTCAAGCCTTATAACAAGAATAAGCATCCAGTATCTGAATATCATAGAGTAAGTTGCAAAAGTAATACCGTAAATTATTATTATAAAACTTGTTAATAATTAATGAAGGAAAACAAAGAAAATTAATGTTTTGAGTTGTTTTGGCACTTGGACGTCAACACTTGTTTACTGAGTAGTTGTAAATCTAATACAGATTCATCTTGATTTACATAAACTTGCTGTGATTTTAATAATTATAAACCATATACTCTGGCTCAAGTTTGTAAATCTGATAAAATATGGCCACTCGCTCGGTATCTATTGCAAACTAAAAAATCTAGTGTATATCCAAGTTAGTGAATTACCCTTTGTCATACAGGTAGATCAGGCTTGGCTTTTAGGCCTTTAGCCATCTGAATACTGTCAACAAGATGAGAACCAAAGTTATCATCCATAGATCTTATGGCGTTAAATCTCCGCCAAAATTCAAGTTTTGTTTTCAACATTCAAGTTTTGTTTTCAACATTCAAGTTTTGTTTTCAACATTCAAGTTTTGTTTTCAACATTCAAGTTTTGTTTTCAACGTTCAAGTTTTGTTTTCAGCATTCAAGTTTCCTATTTAAATGTAGTGTTTACTATTTAGATCTAAACTTTTACGTACAAACTCCCTACTTTGAATTCAACATTATACCTTATACTAATCATTTCCGGAGTTAAAAGATTCAAGATTGACATTTTCTCTTCTCGACAAAGTATTCGCCAATGTTGAAGTCTTCACTTCAACAGTCACGTTTCTTTTCAACATTGAAGCTTTCGCCTCAACATTAAAGTCTTAGCTTCAACGTCAATGGAGCTCATGTCTTTGTAGCCTGCGTAGCAGGCTCTCGGGGATATATTCAGAGTGTAGCCGACCGAGGCCGAAGGCCGAGCGAGACCGGAGCCGAGTGCGTCAGCACGAGAGCCTGCAATCGACCGCAGAGCTTATCAAAAACGCCCCCAAATTAATAAGTCGCGTGCGTCTGTCCAATGTCAAAGAAACCAATCAGGTACAACCGGAAACGGCCATAAAAGCACAAGCAACGTTTTTCTCAACATGACAGCGACGGAATAATATGTCAGATGACAATCCTAGCGTAGTGTGCAGATTTTGCAAAGTCGTTTTCAAAACAAAGTTCGGGAAATTCTCAGAAAAAACGAGCGGACATTCCTCGTCGATAAACTTGTTTCAGGAGTCGAAGAATAAGGAGTTTTTTGGGCTTGTTTTAGCCGAAGTTTGTGCGGGAGCTAGAGCTGGCATTGTTTTGAAACAGGACGACTCAAAATTTTCGAGTCGCGTCTGCAATCCGTATGGACGCAAAATTAAGAACTTAGGCAAACTCTTCAGTTACGTATGTAATGGAGCTGAAACCGAGAAAACAACTCCTATCACGAAAAACAAGCGAACCGTCAGTGCAAGAACACCCGATGTAGACAGCCCAGCGTTGAACCGAGCAAAGCTTCGTCGGGTGAATTCCCCATGTGCGAAATCACAAATTATCCAGGAAATCCTTGAGATTCAGCAGCGAAAACATCGAACCTTCCGACGAGCCTCTGCATCATCTCAACATAGACGACCTCAAGAAGGATGAATTGGGGATCAAAGTGTTAATTGTTAGCCCAACTGGCAATGTGACTGTTAGAATACCGCGAGATCTGCAGTCAAAACATCTCATTAAACATGTATCCTCATCAAACTGGAAGGCAGCGACGAATCTAATGACTTGATACCAGAACGGCTAGGGTTAGGATTAGGTTAGTGATAGTTTGATTGACTTCAACATTGGCGAATACTTTGTCGAGAAGAGAAAATGTCAATCTTGAATCTTTTAACTCCGGAAATGATTAGTATAAGGTATAATGTTGAATTCAAAGTAGGGAGTTTGTACGTAAAAGTTTAGATCTAAATAGTAAACACTACATTTAAATAGGAAACTTGAATGTTGAAAACAAAACTTGAACGTTGAAAACAAAACTTGAATGTTGAAAACAAAACTTGAACGTTGAAAACAAAACTTGAATGTTGAAAACAAAACTTGAACGTTGAAAACAAAACTTGAATGTTGAAAACAAAACTTGAATGTTGAAAACAAAACTTGAATTTTGGCGGAGATTTAACGCGTTATATCCCCGCCAAAATTCAACATTAGGTTTCAACATTGAAGTTTCATATTCGACATTATGAATGTTGAATTCAAAACTTGAATGTTGAATTCAAAACTTCAATGTTGAATTCAAAACTTCAATGTTGAATTCAAAACTTCAATGTTGAACTCAAAACTTCAATGTTGAAACCTAATGTTGAATTTTGGCGGGGATATAACGCCATAAGATCTGAGTCAATTTTGATTACTTTGAGATACTATTTCGAACACTCATTTCAGTGTTAGATCAAGGGTTCCAAATAGTTGCCAAGAAACAATTAATCCCAAGGGCTGTAGCCCCGATGGATTTGTTGTTTCCGAGGTTTGGAACCCCTGATCAAACTGATGCAATCACTTTTCATACGTCGAATGACAATACCTGTATTCTTGGGTCATTAGGAAGTATTGTTTACCAGTATTTTGCTGTTTAACTGTTATTGATCCCAAGATTTCTCCTTTGTTAAACACAATTTTCTGCTGTGGCCACATCAGAAGACTTGGAACATTGTAGGCATTGTATGCAAGTGGTTTAAGTACTTAATTATTTTCTGAACAGTAACAAAATTGTAATTTTATCTTCAAGGTGAAAGGAGCCTGGGGCCAAGTGTTTCCATGGCAACATAAGTTCCACAGTGATGTGTATTTTCTTTAGTACTACATATGTGCAAAGTTTCAATTGTTTTTACCCACTATTTGCCGAGATTTTATTCGTTTTGTGATGTCTCCAGGCTGTATTCATAAATCATTAGGAAGTATTTGCCTTGTTGCATACAATATTATTGACAATTGAAGGGGTCCATGCAAGAATAACATTAGTGACTTCTGATAAAATTCCAAATTATTTTTTATGTTCTTTGTTTTCTGAGATAATTTAGAACTTGATCAAAAGTCTCTTATGCTGTTCTTGCAAACCCCTTCAATTATATTTTCTCATGGTCATTTCGACAAAATAATGGTCTGATAGTGTAGTAGGCACGGCAGAAGCTAGCAATCAGGAGTATAAATCACAAGGACGATGGTTTGAGCCACACTCTAGATGCTGATTTTTATTTCCATCTTGTTCTTTACTTCCCTTCATGTAAAGTCATACTTACATTGTAATATTATAGCTTACTGGAAGTCAAAATTCAAGTGTCCTAATTAGTGTTTGAACCTTGATCTGGCATTTCATTGGATATCAAGAATTACTAGTGATCTTGATCAGACTCATTTTGGATTGGATATCAAGATTCAACAATTGATGCATGTGACAAGTCAGTGCCATCATAGTTAATAGAGTGGAATGGCTATGAAACCCAGCGACCTTCTTTGTTATACCATAAAATTCCGAAAATAAGCCCCGGGGCTTATATTTTTCAACGCACCTTTTTGAGGGGCTTATATTCGGCAGGGGCTTCTATACGGAGGGGCTTACTATAGGAGTGAATTTTGTGTTTAGAAATCAGCTGGGCTTATAATTGGAGGGAAATTTGTGTCTGCAATTTTTCAATGTGCAAAATGATATTGGGGCGTTAACTAGAAATTCGTGACAACTTACGGTATGGTAATCCCTCTGAACATGCCAACTTGTAACACAACAACAATAAACTTTATTGAAAATGAAATATAATAGTAACTCAAAGTTAACAGAAAATAAATAAGTAAATGGTTTATTTTGTATTTGGGGGAATTCCCAATTATAAGCCCCCGGGGGCTTATATACGGAGGGGCTTAATATAGGCGGCTTTTTCGCGTTAAGAATCTGAGGGGCTTATATTCGGTAGGGGCTTATACAGGGAGGGGCTTATTTTCGGAATTTTACGGTATGTCTTTCTTAGCTTTTTTCAACCGTGACCCTGCACAAAACACAATAGAAATTCCAATGTGTTAATCAATCAGCCAATAGAAACGTGTGAGTTCAGTTGTTCAGGGGACGCTAATGAACTATGACCCTGCACAATCTTTTGTCTTGCCCCCTTCCAACATAAATCTCAGCGCATTTGTTAGCCCCTTTGAAGTTTGCCGGGTTTCATAACCATTCCACTCTATTAACTATGGTGCCATACAGCCTTTACCAGGTATGAAACCTCATGCACATGAAATGCATCGCTGGTATTTGCTGCTTCCCTCATTAATTATTCATGATCTGAGAAATATATTTACAGGACATTCAATCTCGTTGTCTGCAAAATAAGATTTAAAATGTATTAGAATATTACATATACATGTAGTCCGCATTATTATAACAGTTAACTCAGTACATGACCAACTTTGTGCTGTCACCATCAGTTTTAAAGTACAAAATCATTATTGGGAACAGATGGTTGGTAGAAAAATAACGACGGCATAATGCTAGATCAGAAAAAGCACATGGCATTGACATGATCTGCCCTTTACAGGGCTATCAACTAATTGAATAGAAACACCTCTCATTCACCATGTGATTACAACTGCATACTGATTAACATTGACAGGTCAATAATTTCTTAATGTTTGTAGGTTCCAGGTGTATTAATCCTTTCAGATTTAAATAATCAAATTCTCAAAGAAACAGCAGAAAAAAGATAAACAATATATTACATTCACTGTACTTCACAATCTTAATAAATATAGTGATACTTACTGCCACGTCATCCATTGTCATTAATGTGCCAACCAGAGATCCATTGGTTCCTGACACAAAGTGGCCTTTTGAACCATGGTTGGCACATTAGCATAACAATTGTAATGTTTATCAACACGAAGTATCGCTATAGTGTTGTTTCAATAATTTGATCGGTACATTATTATTATTAGCAAGACAGGTAGTTGTTCAGAAACTTGTATTATTTTATAATAATAGTATTTAGAAACACGTTTTCTTTTCATTCTTGAGAGAGTCAGCTAGGTTTGTAGTGGTTATTCCTAAATAAATTTAACTTATCCACTTTCCACTTTCCCAAAAATGACTTGTGTTAATTAATTGCCAGTGCAGTGTTCATTCAGGGGAATTTCATATGTCAATACATGTTTTGGTGGCTGCATATTTATTTATAGAAATCCTACTGAAATACACGTGCAATGCAGCCATATATAGACACTTCTACGTTTGGGTGTTGTTTTTAGCATGATTTATGCACTAGTCAGTTGTTTCCACCACCCCCCACCCCCGCGACATATGGGGAATTTACCGGGCAATGGTGGGAGAAATACCGTAGCTTTGCGTCAGTTCCATGCACCACCCCCCAGGGAATTTACCTCAAATTTACGCCATGGCTATAACCCCAGGGGATCATAGTGGGGGAATTACCAATCACCTGATGATGTCACGCACATGTGACCAAGGTCCTCGCGGAAGGCGATCTCATACTTGGTTGTAAAATATGGCAACAAATATGGCGACTCAACATGTTGTGGACAAGTTTTTTCGAGTCCTCAGGGCTCGAAAATTATAGCACTTTGTCATAAGTTTATCGGTAAGTCAAATATCAATTCTGTTTTTAATTTTATATATTATTCGAGGCCCAGAATGATCATTGGACATGATCTGTAGTGATTTTGATATCAAACCAAAGCTTGTTTCCACACAGGAAGCCCAATGCCGCGGGGGGTGGTAATTATTATCAGACTTTGTAACAGTGAACTGATTTTTATGCCTGAACTATCTCGAAAATGTCATATCCTGCTAAAAGAATGTCTTACTATTAAAGATATATACTTCACTGACCTTGTGTTGTTGTTTTTTACTCTGTTTGCGATGATTTGGGGCTGTTATAAGCTTTTCAAAAACCGATTCCTCACCAAAGTTCACCATAGTACAGTAAAAATGACAAGGAGTGAAAGTCCCTCGCTCGGTGACACCAACCGGCGTGAGTTTACCTCAAAATATCACACTTCCCAGACGTCTTTCGTCTTTTAAACGCCATTTCCCTAGCGACACATTATCAGGCAACAAGTGAACTATAGATTTGGAGTACCACTCTAAATAAAACTACTCTAGGTACACATGAAAATACAGCAAAAAGTCCACTTACTCTCCCCTCCCTCAATGTTAATTTTCCTGACACCGCTTCAAAGTGTAAATATGATTGGTTAACTCTTGCTTCTGGTTGTAATTCGGATTTTTCTGGGGAGGGGACGGGAGAGTTTGCCTGCCACACCGTAGTGTCAGCAGTCAAACAGAAACCCGAAATGTTGTTTTAAATCGCCCCAAAAGAGTAGTTTTATTTAGAGTGGTACTCCAAATTAAATTTATAGTTCATTTATAGTTAAATTTATAATTTATTGTTGCCTGATAATTGTGTCCCTAGGGAAATGGCGTTTAAAAGATGAAACTGACGTCTGAGAAGTGTGATATTTTGAGGTAAACTCACGGCCGGTTGGTGTCGCCGAGCGAGGAACTTTCACTCCTTGTCATTTTTACTGTACTTTGGTGAACTTTGGTGAGGAATCGGTTTTTGAAAGGCTTAAAACAGCCCCAAATCATCGCAAACATAGTCAAAAACAACAACACAAAGCCAGTGAAGTATATATCTTTAATAGTAAGACATTCTTTTAGAAAGATATGACATTTTTGAGATAGTTTACGCATAAAAATCAGTTCGCTGTTACACAAAGTCCGATAATAATTACCACCCCCGCGGCATTGGGCTTCCTGTGGTTTCCAGACATAAAACATGTGATTGAGGGTTATCAAGAGAAATTTCGCCCCATATAATTATGGCGTACCATCCCCGCCAAAATTCATGGTTTGAATTCGAAGTTCTTCACATGAATTTTACACTCAAGTAGAATATTTCATATTGTTATTTTGTATTTTATAAGCTTTATCAAGGTTTCAACATACGTGTTTTATATTTGTCGTTCAAGTTTTACATTCGAGATTGTCACTGTTCATTCTAAACTCCACGTCATGCATTCGTCGTTCGAGTTTCACATTACAAAGTCGACGACTTTTATTTCCAACTCGACGTTTTGAATTGAACTTCACGCTTCAGTAACTTCCCGGTTGACCTTGGGAACCTCGTACCCAGAACTCCTCGGTAGTCAGCCTTGGAGTTGTTAGGTCTGGTAATAAACGCAGGCGCTCGCAGGCGCTCGCAGGCGCAGATGTGACAGGAACAACACACGTGCTTGATCTCTGTATTCTACTGACTATGGAACCCGTTAAGAATACGAAAGCTGCCCTTCGCCGTGTTGCAGATAGCCTGCTTTCAGCGGAGAAAGCGGCGAACTGCGAGAGGTTTGTTGTCGAGTTCTCTTTTGCAAGTTCGTAAACCGTAAATATCATGCTCTTTCCATAGCGCCAGAAGATCTTTACTTAGAAGTAGGCTCTGCTATAGCTTCCTCCTGCTCCGTTTTCAAAGTTCGCCTTCGCCTTTACCCTCCTTCGCCTTTACCCTCCTTCGCCTTTACCTTGGTTCCAAAGGTTTTCTAGAGAGAACACAGCTGCTCGCTTCTTTCTCCGTGGCTGCATGGGTAAAGGTACTTTGAAAACGGAGCAGGAGGAAGCTATACAGAGCCTAGGCTTCTAGGTAAAGATGTTCTGGCTGTGCTTTCGACAGGCTTTGGAAAGAGTATGATATTTACGGTAAAGAAAACTCGACAACAAACCGTGATTTAATTCGCCACTGAAAAGTACTATTGTCGACCTTCACGGCCGTTGAACTTAGTAGCGATACAGGAGAGGAAATAATCAGAAATCCGCCTCAATACATTTATGCAACGGTCGTCCATTTCTTTCGGCAAACATTCACTAAGCGGATGGACTTCGACTCCTCAGAGAAAGACTGAGCTTCTCGTTTCTACTCTTCAGTCTCGTTAGGGTTGACGATCACAACCTTTACCTGTGTACTTTGCACTCGTAGTTTGTTTGTCCACAAGTTCTTCAATATCGAGTTCTGACAAAACATTGTCTCTAAACGAAGCACTATATATGCTACTATAATCATCCTCCTGTTGGCAGTTATCGAGTCGTTGAATTGTTTCTTGAACTACGGAGAATACAAACTCTGCCGCCATTTTGTGATCGACTGACTGTTGCGCCTGCGTTGTTTATGTCAGCGGTTCCCAAGGTCAACCGGGAAGTTACTGAAGCGTGAAGTTCAATTCAAAACGTCGAGTTGAAAATAAAAGTCGTCGACTTTGTAATGTGAAACTCGAACGACGAATGCATGACGTGGAGTTTAGAATGAACAGTGACAATCTCGAATTTAAAACTTGAACGACAAATATAAAACACGTATGTTGAAACCTTGATAAAGCTTATAAAATACAAAATAACAATATGAAATATTCTACTTGAGTGTAAAATTCATGTGAAGAACTTCGAATTCAAACCATGAATTTTGGCGGGGATGGTACGCCATATATAATAAACCAATATTATTATCTCTATACGAAATGTCCACTGAATGGCATGGAATTTGAAAGGAGGTATAGATTTTACTTCTTTATAGAAATATAACAAAACTGTGTTACATTACAGATGAGACAGAACTGTATTGCCTCTGAGCAAGGCGAATACGGGCTGATGGTTGGATGTGATGGAGAGTGCAGCATTCAGTGGTTCCATGTCCAGTGTGTTGGACTGAAGGGAAAGCCAAAAGCAAAGAAGTGGCTCTGTCCGTTATGCAAGGAATAACGGTGAACTGTGATTACCTTCACATGTGAAATGGCATTTAAAACTGTTGCATGTTAAGTTTTAAATCTTGGCAGTACTGTGTTCGGGTTGCATGTGTTGAAACCCATCTTCTGACAGGTGTCATGCCAAACAGAGACCCTATGAAAGAAGTCCATAAAATGCCTAGTAGAAATCCTGCCCCTTGGGGTGGGAATTTTACATGGGAACTTTTCCCCACAGTTTAGGGGAATTCATTAAGATTACCAGAGTTCATTTACTAATTCCCCCACTATGTCCCGGGGGTGGGGGGGGGGGTGGTGGAAACAACTGACTAGTGCATTATAGCTAGGTCATTGACTCCATATAAATTAAGCTGTGATTTTCTTTAGATTTTCTGGCTCCAAAGCAACCGAGCTTGCTCATAGTTATATAAATCAGTAAGCTTAAATAATATGCAGCTTGCCCAAGAAGTTCCAGCTTATTACTCGGGCTGCCTGTGGCAGCGCCGAGTCTTAAAATGCAAGTCGTTATTATTATTTTTATTCAGTGTAGCACGCGATCTGCGCATGCGTTAAAGGTCAAATTCACACCAATCAGATTGCACTGTGCTGGTCACGCAACAATCGCCAGGTTAATGTATTTACAGAATTTAATACAGTAAATCAAAATGGTCGACCCGCGAGGGCGAAAGCCTTCCAACAGGCTCAGGATATTTCAACTGGCGCTCTTGTTGACCATAAAAATACATGAACAACCAGGAGCCGTAATACATTCGATCAGCGCTGTTTGGACAGATCCAATGTACATTTAGAAACGTAAGCGAAATACAATATCCAAACACGTTTGGATATCAACGGGTATCGAATTATCATCAAAGGTTAGATCTCGTCAGGCGCGCTCAGATAAGAAAGTTCAAAGCTCTCAGACAAGGCGAGACAAGGAGAGATATCACTTTCAATGAGTCATTGTCAGAAATCTATTCCATCGTGGGCGGTCTTGTACAGCTAAGGCATGTTTTACGACAGAACAAGAGCCCATCTGGGCTTTCACTCGGGCCACATGAGATTGAAGATGAAACTACCAAAAGATCCAAAACGAAAGTTCAGTTACGTAAGTACTGTAAGTAAACTCTTTTTGATTTGAATAAATTTCCTCTCAGTTTGTCTGTTAATGTACTTTTTCTTCTAATTATCGCTTTATTTAACATCTGTGATTTAGAGTATGCGTACCTCAGAATAAACTATTTGAAAGGTCAACTGAATTCTTGTGTCGATAAGCGCAAATGTTTTTTGTGAAACAGTCTGTGTATATGAGAAGCGGCTTAATAGAAGAGCTTTCTCATTTATAGGAATTACAATTTTTTTTCTTGCTATGAAATTTATGTTTCATTTCACATTTATTCATACAGTTTTAGCCGGACATTTCCCCGAGTTTTTGATCTATTTTCAATCAAATTCAAAGTCTGAATATGTCATTGTATTGCATTTATACACTTGAATTGCCAGTATTCTGTTGTTCGAATCCTGCGTTATCATAGTCATGCCATAAAAGCGATTAATAGACCAGTCTGTTTTTTTGACGTTCTCACTGGCGAATTAAAGCACGACTTGATACTAAGAGGATTTCAAATGAAAGTGTATTTCATCTTCAATCTCATGTGGCCCGAGTGAAAGCCCAGATGGGCTCTTGTTTTCCTAAGTTTGCTTTGCTTTTCCCAAAAAAAAACATTTATAGTGAAAATCAGTTCTGCTAACCTTTGCAGTATTTCTGCCTTCTGGTCCCGACTGCATCGTCGGCTATTTTATGGCTTTGTGCCGGAGTTCCCATCTTTTTCCTTGTACTGAGTAGACTGGTGGAAGGAGAACTTGGGTTTCGACTGTTCCAAACGCTCCTCATATCTTCTGCCATCCTGTAACTATCGATTTTTCATGGCTTCCTTGTTGTACGAGTGGATTTATTTTGACCGGAAATCGACTTCAGTTCCTCGTTTTCGAAAAATGATTCCTACGCATGCGTTTTGTTTTAGCCAATCAGCAAGGACCAAAAAATGGCTGCTACCAGAGCTCTCTCTGTGAGATGAGCTCTGGGTACGAGACTGGGTCTGGGTACGAGATGTTGGGCGTGTAAGAAAATAAATAATAGATAATAAGCTGAACTGGACCATGCATCTTCAAGAGACAATAAAATCATTTGCCAAGAAACTTAATCTACTTAAAGCACTACGGTTTCTTCCATTGAGTAGTCTTGAGATATCAGTTTTACTTTAAAGTGATCCTGCCTTCCATCACCTATGGACTGATTATCTGGATCTTTCAAGATCTTGAGAGGATGCATGTTCGAGCACAGGCAGCCCAGACTCGACATATATTTCCCGCCTTTTGGGTTACCTGTGGTATGTTTCATAAGCGATCTCGGCAGAGTTTACATAATTGCTCCTTGTGAATTCTCTTTTCCGATTCCTACGAAATAAATCTTCAATAATAAAAGATTGATACTTAATGAAGTCTTGTGAGTGGTTTTGGGGTGATTTGGGGACTTCTAAAGCAGTTTATTAGGCCTCGAGGTTTTGACCGTTGGCCGCGTGTCTATCTCATAGCTACAAATATACACAAGGTATGCAGCTTCGAGGCGCTTTTCATCGATGTCACCTCACTCGCCGCCGAAATTCGAAAAAGAATTCAAATCGATTTCGCCTCTGCTTTCGGCACACAAATCCAGAGATGTGTAAGCACTTCTCATCCACGTTTCAGGCCAAACGACGTGAAAACGGCCTGGAAAATAAATCCCGAATTCAAAATATATCCATCGCTATATGATCTGCAGATTGATCGGTCCACAAATCAGCGGTAGACATCGCAGGCGGTGCTTTCAAGATGCGTAGGCATGGCAACTGCATCCTGAAAGCACTGCATAAATACAGCAAGTGATAAATATCACGTACAAATCACGCTATTTTTGTTTATAATGATCGACCTAAAAAATATACTGAAAAAGACAATCACATATTCTCATGAGTAGAGTTTGTTTACTTTGAGTTTGAGCTCATGCGTGGGCATGGCAACTGCATCTTGAAAGCACCGCCTGCGATGTCTACCGCTGATTTGTGGACCCACAGGCTTCCCAGACTCGACGTATATTTCCCGCTTATTAGTTTGTTGGGTTACCTGTGGTTTATCGAATAGTTTCGTAACAATCTCAGAAGAGTTTAAATAATTGCTTCGTGAGAATTTTCTTTTCCGATTCCTACGAAATGAATCTTCAATAATAAAAGATTGATACTTAATGAAGTTGTGTGAGTGGTTTTTTGGCGATTTGGGGCCTTCTAAAGCAATTTATTAGGATTCGAAATTTTGACCGTTGGCCGAGGCTCTAAGAAAGTTAACAAGGTAGGCAAGTCGACCTCGCCAAAGCACACACTTACCTCAAAGATCACCCAAAAATCGGCACTTTTCTTCCTCGCTCGCTATTCAGCTTTCGGCACAGGACGGAATAGTTATCAAGCAACATCTGACCAGAGATTTAGGAAAATCCATCAAATTTATCATCGCCAAACGGCCTCCTCGAGACCCCAAAAGCGCGACCTTGCAATGATCTGTCAAAACCAGAATGACCAAAGCGGTCCAAAATTTTCCCGACCCTACCCAAAACGATGCAAATCGCCTTTTTTCATGGGGACCCTCAAGCGTGAAATTATACTTCCGCTCGAGGAACGGAAACAAATATATCGCCAATCAGAGAGACCATTACTAGGCCTTTTAACGAAACTGGCGGTTACAGACTAATTTTGAATTTGGAACTCGCGAAAATTTCTCACGTGGAACTGTCATAACACTCGGTGAAGACCCCAGCCAACTGTCTTGGTCCTCTGATTGGCGAGTTCCAAATTCAAAATTAGTCTGTAACCGCCAGTTTCGTTAAAAGGCCTAGTAATGGTCTCTCTGATTGGCGATATATTTGTTTCCGTTCCTCGAGCGGAAGTATAATTTCACGCTTGAGGGTCCCCATGAAAAAAGGCGATTTGCATCGTTTTGGGTAGGGTCGGGAAAATTTTGGACCGCTTTGGTCATTCTGGTTTTGACAGATCATTGCAAGGTCGCGCTTTTTGGGTCTCGAGGAGGCCGTTTGGCGATGATAAATTTGATGGATTTTCCTAAATCTCTGGTCAGATGTTGCTTGATAACTATTCCGTCCTGTGCCGAAAGCTGAATAGCGAGCGAGGAAGAAAAGTGCCGATTTTTGGGTGATCTTTGAGGTAAGTGTGTGCTTTGGCGAGGTCGACTTGCCTACCTTGTTAACTTTCTTAGAGCCTCGGCCAACGGTCAAAATTTCGAATCCTAATAAATTGCTTTAGAAGGCCCCAAATCGCCAAAAAATCACTCACACAACTTCATTAAGTATCAATCTTTTATTATTGAAGATTCATTTCGTAGGAATCGGAAAAGAAAATTCTCACGAAGCAATTATTTAAACTCTTCTGAGATTGTTACGAAACTATTCGATAAACCACAGGTAACCCAACAGACTAATAAGCGGGAAATATACGTCGAGTCTGGGAAGCCTGTGGGTAGACACGCGGCCAACGGTCAAAACCTCGAGGCCTAATAAACTGCTTTAGAAGTCCCCAAATCACCCCAAAACCACTCACAAGACTTCATTAAGTATCAATCTTTTATTATTGAAGATTTATTTCGTAGGAATCGGAAAAGAGAATTCACAAGGAGCAATTATGTAAACTCTTCCGAGATCGCTTATGAAACATACCACAGGTAACCCAAAATTCGGGAAATATATGTCGAGTCTGGGCTGCCTGTGGTTCGAGCTGCCAAGATCGTCCACAGATGTGACTGGACCACTCCCAGTGCAGACGTCATCAACAAGGCACACTGGAATCCGCTGTTCTGGAATTACAAATATAAGCTAGCAACGTTTGTTCACAAATCGCTCAACTCAGAGAAACTCCCAAATAAACTCTTCACACTAAGAAACAATACACACTCTCTAAGAGGCGTTCATAGGCTAGTCATCCCACATCCACGTACAGATGCTATACGCAAGTCAATCACATACAGAGCATCTGTACTGTGGAACTACCTAGACGATCTCCTTAAAGACAAAAAAACACTCGACCTTTAAAAAAACTTGTCAAAAAGTATATTAACTTCAGTACCACTGCAACCAAATGTCAGGATCAACACTGATAAGTTCTCATACCACTAATATGTTTTATTTATGCATGCCTAACTTATTCATGTTTACTCGTCCAAGTGTTTACTTATACATCAGACATCCGCCTATCCATGTACACAACTACTCGCTTATTCATCTAATTAAGTTATTAGTCAATTAGTTAGTCTTTCAACTATTTAGTTAGTATCATTCCAATATCTTATAATGCAATAGTCTTTCAATCAAAAACTTGTAATTTACATAATCGATGAGGTTAGCTAGATTTCTTTATCGTTCCTTATCACGGCCACATCAGCTCTGAATGCTGCAGTATCGCCAATACCGTGTTTAAATAAATGCTATTATTATTATTATTATTATTATTACAAGTCGAAACCGCTAACGATAATCATACAATGGCTTCCACCCCTCCCCCTTATTTTTGTAAACTTTGCAGACCTTACACTAAATTCGCAAACGATGTTGTATTGATCATGTTTAGTACCGAAACTATTATTCCGATGCTGCAACTGCATGAAATGCATTTGTAATGAGGGAGGCTACCGTTCAGTTAACAGGAAATGCATAGGATTTTCCACCCCTCCCCCCTCAGTTTTGCAAGGTTCCAATTTCTTACACCA
This sequence comes from Actinernus sp. WN-2022, assembly GCA_030867875.1. Classification (NCBI taxonomy): domain Eukaryota; kingdom Metazoa; phylum Cnidaria; class Anthozoa; order Actiniaria; family Actinernidae; genus Actinernus; species Actinernus sp. WN-2022. Next base: position 2,742,391 of record JAOWCC010001634.1, read on the forward strand.
AATTTGCAACCAACATGTTGTGTTCGTCGTTTTTAGTACCAAAACTATGACTTTTTAGCTGTAACTTCATTCAACCCATTTCTAAATGGGGAGGGTACCATTATTAACAGGAAAGGCATAGGATTTTCCATCCCTCCCCCCCCCCTCAGTTTTGCAAGGTTCGCATTTCTTACCCCAAATTAGCCACCAATATGTTGTGTTCGTCGTGTTTAATACCAACACTATGATTTTTAAGCTGCAACTTCATTCAAGCCAATTCTAATGGGGAGGGTACCGTTATTAACAGGAAATGCATAGGATTCCCCCCCCCCCCCCCCCCCCCCCCCTCCCCTTCAGTTTTGCAAGGTTCGCATTGCTTACCCCACATTTGCAACCAATATGTTGTGTTTGTCGTGTTTACTACCAAAACTATGATTTTAACGCTGCAACGTTATTTAATCCAGTTCTGGACTCGGAAATAGCAAATGAAACTGTCCCAGCATGCTTTGTGGCCAAAACCAAAAGGGCGATGGATTTTTACGGGTAGAAAGAAACATCGTAGAGACATGGAGTTTTCACCAAAATGTTACCCATGGAAAACTGCAGGGGGTCTTCTTCATTTGGTTGACATTAATATAAAGTTCAGGGGGAGAAATGACAGCCAAAATAAAATTTCAAAAACCGCCCTAACCCCCCCTGAACTTCATTTACGCGAGTAATACATAAAAAATGTGTTCTAGTTGGACGAAACTACATAGGATAGGCTGGTTTTCATTCCCTTAACTATGCGCTAGATACCGAACATTAATTATTTATTTAATTAATTAATTAATTAATTAATTATTTAATGATTGTATTATTTCATTTCTATGTTTATCGTTAGGAATTATTAAAGATTGAGGAGGCACTGGGAACGAGAATTCGTCGAGCATGCGCAGTAAGAAACAAATGGGGTCTGGGTACGAGATGTTGGGCGTGCAAGAAAATAAATATTGTGTCTCAAGATTTTATAGCCCAAATTAAGATATACATACCTAAAAGATGGCCAAAGCTCCAGCTGTAGGTATCGATCTTGGTACAACATACTCTTGTGTCGGTGTATTTCAACATGGAAAGGTTGAAATCATCGCAAACGACCAAGGAAATCGAACCACACCGAGTTGTGTGGGCTTCACGGAAACTGAACGGCTCATCGGCGATGCGGCGAAAAATCAAGTCGCTATAAACCCATCGAACACAGTATTTGGTAAGGAGCGATACATACTACTCATTGCCTTCCTTCATCTTGTCGTATTTAATATGTGTATTCACTATTGTCGTATTTAAGATGTGTAATGCATTGAAATCTCGAGTCCGGCCACGAATCAACGTTGACCTTGTCGTAAAGTGAAACCGAAAGTGCAGTCTTTTCTCCTCAGATGCCAAACGCTTGATCGGTAGAAAATTCGATGATCCCACCGTGAGAAGTGATATGACTCACTGGCCTTTTAAAGTAAGCAACGTTTCGATCATTCTATGTTAGTATGTAATTTTATATAAAGTTTAATAAATTATGTCGCAAAACGAAATAATGCACTAGTCAGTTGTTTCCACCACCCCCGGGACAAAGTGGGGGAATTCGTAAATGAACTCTGGTAATCTTAATGGGAGCAACTACAGAATGCAGGGCCACTTTTGAAGCTCCATCTATTTTGTTCGGTGGCTCGGTGGCTCGGTAGTCTATTCGTCTTTAAAAGAACGAAATATCATTAATGAATATTCAATGATTTCGGCTCGGTAGTCTATATAATCATCGTCTTTAAAAGAACGAAGTATCATTAATGAATATTCAATGCCCTGGAGTAGCTCGGTGGCTCGGTGGCTCGGTAGTCGTGCCGTTAAATGAATATTCAATGACCCTGGAGTGTATATATTTAGTGGCTCGGTGGCTCGGTGGCTCGGTAGTCGTGCCGTTAAATGAATATTCAATGACCTAACCCTAACCCTAACCCTAACCTCACACGATTGTTTATTTGATTGTAATAGCTATATTGAGAAAACGAAACTCTTCTAGTTATGTTTTTACCGACCTCACTGCCAATGAATCTGATTATTAGTTACTCATCAATGCGACTACCGAGCCACTAACAATATATACCACAGGTAACTTGCATATTAATTATAATCATGACTACCGAGCCACCGAGCCAGTGGCTCTGTAGTATACCTTGGTAAGTGGCCCTGTATTCTGTAGTTTAGCCATCTTAATGAATTCCCCTAAACTGTGGGGAAAATTTCCCATGTAAAATCCCCACCCCAAGGGGCAGGATTTCTACTAGGCATTTTATGGACTTCTTTCATAGGGTCTCTGTTTGGCATGACACCTGTCAAAAGATGGGTTTCAACACATGCAACCCGAACACAGTTTTAAATGCCATTTCACATGTGAAGGTAATCACAGTTCACCATTGTTCCTTGCACAACGGACAGAGCCACTTCTTTGCTTTCGGCTTTCCCTTCAGTCTTCAAACTTTTAAACAATTAGTAACGCTACCATTAAATCAGCAGTTGACATTATAGTATATTATAATGTCATATTATTGTAAATACGTATCATGTGTTTTTAACACATCTTAAATACCTTTACATATATTTATGCATTATATGTGTTTTTAGCACATTTAAGTAGTCATCGACTTTTGTATTATAGTTTTAATTAATTGTATTGTTCACGCCCTTCATGGAAATCAGCTACAAGTTGTAGAGGCTAGCGTGCCTAAATAAAGTTATTGATTGATTGATTGAGTCCAACACACTGGACATGGAACCACTGAATGCTGCACTCTCCATCACATCCAACCATCGGCCCGTATTCGCCTTGCTCAGAGGCAATACAGTTCTGTCTCGTCTGTAATGTAACACAGTTTTGTTATATTTCTATAAAGAAGTAAAATCTATACCTCCTTTCAAATTCCATGCCATTCAGTGGACATTTTCTATAGAGATATAATAATATTAGATTATTATATGGGGCGAAATTTCTCTTGATAAGTAAGTGTTAAATACTGAGAACGGAGGATTTCTACTAGGCCCTCGGGATGTATATGGCTTATTGCCGACGTTCGAGGTATTTAAGTGTCTTATTTCATACTTGACAAGGTTTTTGCAAAATTTTCATTGATGTAGCTCTTTTTAGGTAGATTTTGGGCGAGTACCAAGATGGAGAAAAGGTTCTAAATCATTATAGGGATATTTAGTAAGTTTGGCTGAAGCCAAGGTGAATTAATTCCTTGGAGAAAATAATAAAACATTCCTTAATGCAAGCGCAATTCAGTGTATAGCTAGAAACAACAAAATATCGTTGAATTGTATTGAATTGCTCGTTATAAATGCAGAAAAATCCGAATTACAACTGGAAGCAAGAGTTAACCAATCATACATGTATTTACACTTTGAAGCGGTGTCAGGACAAATTAACATCAAGGGAGGGGAGAGTAAGTGGACTTTTTGCTGTATTTTCGTGTGTACCTGCCACACCGTAGTGTCAGCAGTCAAACAGAAACCCGAAATGTTGTTTTAAATCGCCCAAAAGAGTAGTTTTATTTAGTGGTACTCCAAATTTATAGTTCACTTGTTGCCTGATAATGTGTCCCTAGGGAAATGGCATTTAAAAGAAGAAAAACGTCTGGGAAGTGTGATATTTTGAGGTAAACTCACGGCCTGACTAGTGCATAATCGTAAAGTGTGACGTCACCAATTTGCAAAAATTCGGAACGAGGTGTATACAATGAATAATTTTTGTCATGGTTCGAAAGTTTTGGATATGTTACAGGTCAAATTTAGTTTTTGGTAACCTCCTGTTACAGGGGAATTTTTTCTTGCAATGCAATGCCATTGCGGGACAAGTTGTAACACCCCTCTTTGCAACTCGTCTCCAAACGAAAAATTGTGAGAGAAGTTGCAGGGAAAGTAGAACAATCCCCTCTTTTTATTTCTCCTCTCGTTTAATGACTCACAGAAAATGACGGTGTTCCAGACTCACATTTTGAGCATGATCCTTCTGAATATACTGTGGATCAACTTAAAGTGCCTATGAAGTGGAAAAATCGACCATGTTTTTATTTTATTTTATTAAATTTTAGTCTTCCCTAAGTCATCTTGTGCAATTAAAAATAAATTTGGAGCGCGCAACCATTTTTTAATTTCCTGTCGAAGCCAGGCATAATTGTCAAAATCATGCGACAATTTTTATGCCGTTAATGACATGCTAATTACATGCATGACGGCAAGTGGTTTGCACATTAATATTTCTCTTCGTAAATAAAACAAAATTCAGTTTGTTTTTTGTCTAATTTTTATTCTAATTACAAGTGTATGTATTACTTGAGGAGCCTTGCCAACTGTCACGTTTTTTCTCAAAGAAGCCTTGCCGTCGGCCTTATTTTTACTTTTGTGAATATAAATGTGCAAACCACTTGGCGTCATGCATGTAATTAGCATGTCATTAATGGCATAAAAATTGTCACATTACTTTGACAATTATGCCTGACTTTGCAGGGATCGAAATTAAGAAAAAAAGGAGGCGTAATTTTATGCCCAGCTTAAAAATTTTAGGCGTAATTCTCCAAAATTTAGGCGTAAATAATTGTGATTTTTTAAAAAAAATCAGTTAGTTTTAGAGATTTGGAAATAGACTTGTCTTCCGATAATTTTTACCTTTGTAAGAGGATCTTGGCGTAATTTTACGCCTAAGTGGAAAACGTTAGGCGTAAAACAAAAAAATCTAGGCGTATTTACGCCCGTATCGGGCGCAATTTCGAGCCCTGCTTTGACAGGAAATAAAAAAAAAATTGTGCTCTCCAAATTTATTTTTAATTGCACAAGATGACTTAGGGAAGACTAAAATTTAATAAAATAAAATGAAAACAGGGTCTATTTTTTCACTTCATAGGCACTTTAAGCAGTGGTTGAAATGCAGGGGATTAAAGCAAAGTGGTATAAAGTGTGAAGATCTTGTTCAGTGAGTCACTTATTGCATACATTCAGGTAATTATCGTATGCTTGGCGTTAGTATTGACGGCAGGAAATGGTGTGTTTTCTCTTAAGACCTTTATTTGCAGCTCGGTAGCCCAAAGGCCAGAATGCAACTGGCAAAGCATTGCAGATATATATTCTTGTCACTCCACTGCGCTTTGTGAATGGTATGGATGCCTTTTGACACAGCGTGAAGCTTCCATTTCTTGAAGTGATTTCGGTAGCTTTTCAGGGTATCTTGAATCATTTGTATACTTCCCCCAGCAACAGTGCTTAGTACTAACCATATTATAACCTTCGTATTAACTAATTTGACTGAGTTTTAGTTCTGATAAAATAAGGGAAAAGCCCAGTAATAGTTCGATTGCAGTGGAATTACTCAGACACGCTCTGTAAAATAATCACACTGTTTGTCTGAGTTTTTCAGGGGGTCTAAGGTCATGATCAGGTGGTCTATTTTTAGTAACTGTGAACAATGCTATTACAATAATTATCATAGCTAGCCCAAGGCCTAGGGGAGAGAAGGTGAAATTCGCACTGCAATCCAAGATGGATTTGTTTACATTTCATGGCAAAGAGGTAGACAAAGAAAACGGCTTACCGGTATTTGGCATTGCCGCAAATGTAAATAGGAAGTTGACTTCAGATGCAGAGAAGGTTGAGCTGTTGAGCGAATTGAACAATCATCCATGGATGTATTATAACCACATTTTATTGTTTTCTTCTTCATGTTCTAACTCGAAAAGCATTAAAGTACACATCCCTTTCCTATGGCAATCTGCAGCCATGTTGCCATAATGCTATGATTATTACTACTTTAAATTTTATTGAGGAGCTACTGCTAAAAATTGCAACTATCTGGTGGTGGGCTTGAGTATATCACATTGCAAGTTGCAAAGAACATATTGCGTACATCTAATACCCCACAGCAACTTGCAATGAGTTTCGATCATCAACATTGCATTTCAAATTGCAAGAAAAATTGCCAAGTGTGTACAGGACCTTTAGTATTTTCCATTAAAAAAGTTGAAATTAACTTTTTTTTAAACTTCACCCAGTTTTTACCCCAAGCAAGGTCTCCTTAACCCTTTAAGCCCCAAGAGTGCCATATGGCAATATTACTGGTTACTTGCTTTGAGGGTTTAAATCTGACTAAGTTCAAAGAGCAATGCCCTGAGATTCCCACACACCTTAATGTATAGACCAACAAGAGGCCCTGAGTGGCCTTAACTCGGGCCATCTATTGCATGTACTGCATGGAGTTCTAGCATAATTTTGTGTCATACATGGTTTGTGCTAAGGTAGCCAGATAATTGGTTCTCTACTGATGCTCTTGTTTGTCAAATGTCAATGTGCAAAAGCCCCACGTATGCCGAGGGGGGGGGGGGAATATAAATGATAGAGCCATAATACACATACATACATGCTATGCATGTACATTTCAGCCACAATTTCCTTCAATTCTGTAGTTTAATATTACTTTCTTTTCAATATTATTGTTCCTTGAGGGTTGTTAGAATTATGAAAAAAACTTGGTATGGGTGTTGTTGATTGAAGTGAAATGGTTATTTGAGTAGTCTGCGCAATATCGAGTCACCCAAATTTGATGCATTGTAATTATATCAGGTACAGTACTACTATGAAAAATCAAGCAATTTAGAACAACAAATTCCACATAATGTTGCTATTCATTGTGAATAGTTAGGGAATGTCGTTCTAGTCATGAAAATAAGGCATCTATTTGTAATTCTCAATAACAAACCAGTACAGACAGCTGAAATTCAGGCTAAATTCTCAATACAATATTTTCGATTGGGGTCGTAAACTACAGACTGGCACCATTTTCTAGTATTAGTGAGCTGCCACTGTGCTAGTACTCATTTTCTACATCTTGAGGGAGACTGAAACTTATAATGGCAGGCCACAAAGAAACATGCAATGTCCACACATTTTTTTCTATCATTTGGGTCGCAGCAAGATTAATTTTCATTCCCAAATAATCCTTAAAAGTACTTGTACTCCTGATCGTGACCGAGTGAAAGTGACGATGCTGACTCCAAGAACTGAGGAATCGGGCCATTTACTACTACATATAATTTCATGCCTGATTACTAACAACAACAACAATAATAATATTACATTTATTTTCTCATAAGATGATGGAAATGTATACGAGTAATATAAGGCATAATAAGAAATACAACGATGAGAAGGTAGGTCCTTAAGGTAACCTTAGGGTTATCTTAAGGCAGGACCACCTCAGATGGAAAACACTGAAACAAGATCTAGCTTGCATGGATATATAATGGTACCAAGAAAGGGGAAGGGAAAGAAAGAGTGCCACTTACATGTAAGTATACTCTCTCAGTTCTGGACCAAATTTTGTTTATTTTATAAACTTGCAATAATGATAAATACACTACTCTATACATAATATCATTATGAAGTATGTCAGTTCTAAAAAAAAAAACACATTAAATACACTGTAGACTGCCTGAACCCAGAGATAATAATGAAATACAAAGAGGTACAGGCCAGATGTTAATAGACCCAGGAAATAGAACAAAATAGAAAGTTAATACATGTAATTGTATTAGGTGGTAACTGTCCCTTGGTCTTGTGTTTAGGAAAGATTGGTTTTTACCAGTGTCAATAACACGCCACAGATAAATATGCGATTTCCACATCAGTCATTTATCGTTCGTTTGAAAAAAATCTTCATTCCAGATTACTTACTCAGTTTATACTCATTTACTGCATGCTAGATTTTCATTCCCAAATTTATAAACATTACATGTGCAGTCAGAGAACTGAGTCAGAGAACTGAGAAATCGGGTCATTTCTACTGACAGTACTTTCGAGAGGTTAATAACAATAAATAACAACACAACAACAGTCAATTGGTATAAAAGTTATCATGTTCAGATTAGCAGCTACTTACATTTACAAGCTGTTGTCGTTATTAGTCAGTGTTGATCGCAGAGCAGACTGTCACGACACGAGTGTATCTTAAAGCATGTCGCATAATATGTGATAAATTCCCGTCCAAAGCCCGTGAAACACCTCTCAGCTTTAGAAAAGACAAAAATCTTGGTATTGCACTTGAAGGAACCTTTGGTTTACACAAAAAAAAAGCTGATATTAAAGGTTTTGCAAAGTCAAAACTCCCACTCGCCGCCATCTTGAAAAATCTGCAAATGTTGTCCATTGTTCACGTGACCAGCACAGTGCAATCTGATTGGTATGGTGGCGAAAAGAACTTCCAATGAAGGTGCAATCTGATTGGTTGACGGCACAAAATCTCTACACAAAAAAATAAAAAAATAACTTGTATTTTCTGACTCGTGCCGGCCAAAGGCCTGGCCCGAGTAATGATCCTATTGAACTGCATTAGGCATATTAAAAATGAATATCCTCCTTTCTTTGCATAAGTTAACTATAGTTGACATTATTTCACTTCAGAAAAAGGGACTAAAATGACAGTTACATAAAAAAATATTTCTCATCAGATTCTAAATTTTCTCACAAAAATGCATATTTCACATAAAATTTAGAGTTTCATGTTTGTGCTAACCTCACTTTCTGTCTCCCAACACCTAAACTTGCCCAGCACCAAGCCATTCTGTCCACAAGCACTTCACAGCAAGCTAAATTCTAATCATCCATTATGACAGCAAAGCATGCCGGGAAATCCAATCCACCGGCGGCATAGCACTCCCCCCCCATCTTCATTCTTCAAAATATATACTAAGTCTAAAGCCATTTCGACCTAATAGCTTCATATTGGAATCAATGGCAAGTAAATATTGTCCAATATTCCAAAAAAGCTATGATAGGTGGCTCCAGACCCCCATTTATAAAGCCCACGCTAAAGTGACAGAAGAAGTCCTAGCCCATTCACAAGTGGAAAATGAAGCTTGTTCTCTATCACAATTACACTGGCACAGACTCGGTTCTTTGAGAAAGTGCTGATTGAAGCTCTCATCAGACTTAATGATGTCCTCCAGCACTCTATAAATGGAGAAAAAGGCTTTAAAAAGCCTGAAATTCTGTATTCCCCCAAACAAACTTCCCTCCAGCTCTGTAGAGATCTGACGTCAACATATCCAAAATGGCTGACAAAAAAACTTTGAGCCCCCAGTAGTATAGGTCAGTTGAAAATTCCATGGTAACAGTGACTACAGTTTTAGTTTTCTTAGGGGGGAGGGGGGGGGGGGGGGGGGGGGGGTTGTTGCAGTCTAGAATGAGCCAAAAATCAGTTAAAGGGGATCACCATTCTCATTTTTTCGTGAAGTAACTCCTCTCGGTTAGCTCCGGTCAGGCTCCGGTCTGTTGAGTGGGAGGTTGTGGGTTCAAACCCTGGCCAGACCAACATTCAAGGTCTTAAAATAACTGAGTAGAAGGTGCTGCCTTTGTGAAACAACTGCAAATGGTTAATCCTTCACATCTTCTTGGATAAGGACGTAAAATTGTAGGACTAAGGCCTGGATGTCAGTTGGGGCTGCAAGAGCTCTGTTTCCTTCCCTTGTCACAAACGATGTGACAAATTCACTAAACTAAGTACATGTAGCTGCAATTTATAGGAATTTAGAGGTCACACAGCAGAAATGTCAGCATGAGTAAACAGCGTCCATTAATTGCTAGGTGTAACTGTTCATAGCAAACAAAATGTATTTCTCTTGTAATGGACAAGGAATGCAATGAATTGGTAGTGCAAAGAGAAATAAGTTCCTATGTGAACGAGAGGGCCTGGAGAGCCAGTGTAATGATAATTAGGGTTATAATAATTAAACTGTCAAGAGACAGAGTCAGTTCATTGTGGTTCTGGCTCAGAAACAGTACTAGTTTAGTGTTTAATTATATGACAATTTACTATATAAATAACTAGGCCAGTCCAGTTATACATTTGTATATTCAAATGTATTTATTCATCCTGGATGTATTTCACATCAGTAACACATATACATGTACATGCATAATTATATTACTTTTAATATTATGGATATTAGGGGCTTGGTCCCTTAGGTAAATACTTTAAGTAAGTACTTAAGAAGTGTGTAACTATGGATATGATGGTGGTATTAATAATAATAATGGAGGAGGTTGTGGGCCTGGACCCGTCACCACAAAGTGTTGCTGTGGTATATTTCAGGGACTCGAGGGAACTATAGGTCGGAATGAATTTATTATGCAGTATGTAAAAACCTTAAAATACTGCAAGTGGACAGTACTCTATCAGAATACAACGAAAACTGTTTTGTTAATATCTCTAAATGAGCATAAAAATGGCTACTTACAGTATTTGTATAAGAATATCTTTAGCATCCAGAATTAATCATTATTTATACTTTAATTGGTATCTGTTGGCCAATCTTGCTTTGATTAAATATATGGAAGAAAAAAGGGGGGATCACCATTTTCATTTGAAGATATTTTGCAAAATATCGCAAATTTTACTCCCCAAACAGACTGCGGCAAACCGGTATGCTCCTGTGGCCAAAAGAACGAAGACTCTGCTATCAAATACAAATTACCGAGGGTTTCAACTTTTTTACAAATTAAGAAAACTTCAACCTGTTAAAGTCTTAGGCTTATCTTTTAAGTAGTTTTCTTATTTTTTGACAAAACAGTTCACAAATGGTACTTTTAAGCAGAAATTTTAAAATCACGGGTATGTGCCTGTTGTTTCATTTCAGTTTTCACGGGAAACTGGGGGCGGCCGCGTGACAACAAGAAATAGCAAATATGCATGCGCGTAACGTTTTGCCGTGGTGTGGCATTAAGTAAGTATGGTGCTGCATGTCGATCACCTCTGCCATAGTGATTAAGGCTCTGACCAACAGATCCAGTGGTTTCTGGATCAATGACAATGAAGGTAAAACAATGTGGTCATTAGTATAGGTTGATTGTAATGAGGCCCGTAGTTTACTGAGGCACTTAATTTAAACGTCAATAAATAATTGCTCAATAAAAAGTTAGAATTTAATAACATACAGTCATGTACCTTTTTCTATGGAAGCACCATTTTTTACCAAGACAGCTGCCTCAGTTGCCTCTATACTTATATAGTTACGGGCCTGATAGTGGTAGAGTGTAACACTGTAATCAGACAGGAGTAGGAGAAGGAAGTGAAAGGGGGTGGGGGGAGGTGTAGAAAAAACAGAGGGAGGTTGAATTATTTTTTAGTACACAAGAATTACCTAGGTTGAAATAAATGACCTGAAAATTAATTTGACCTGTGACAGACAGTACTGTATTATATGACTGTATACCTCATTTTTGCCATGTAAAGATATTTTATGTTTTCATTTCTGAATCAGTACCCGTACAAAAACGTCTGGCCTAACAAGAGCGTAATACAGGCTGGACATTTTGACAGAACAACAGCAGAACACAAGACAAACAAGAGCATGACACGAAGAGCCTGACATGAGCGGTAATTAACATGACATTACGCGAACATTTCAGCCAAACATGGGCGGTAAATAGCATGACATTAGCGTAACATAAGATTAGCCGAACAGGGGACCAAAATGCCTAAACCTAAGCCTGACAAGAGCATGATATTCGTGTATCAGGACCCAATGTAACTGGACCTTACAGGCACTGACAACTGACATCAATCATCACCTGCATGTTATTTTAATGGCTTCATTTTCTACATAGCATGAATAACTACACGGATTATATTGATAACCGCAGCTTTCATCATGCTCTCAATGGCTATTATTTGTTCTTTCAATCGGATGGCTTGAAATAAAAATAATAATATAAAAAATTTCAGAAATTGTTTTATGTTCTAAAACAAGTTGCCTATTAAAAGGTGGATTTACGCTGTTGCGTTTTTCTCTACATGTACATAAAAAGTCTCGAAAATGTCCACACAAATAATTATACTGTGTGTTTAAAAACTCGCGAATAAGCAAAATCTGTGGACGAAAATCTTGCTTGTTTCAAAAATTGGATCTGTATGATTAGATCTGAAAAGCCAAAGAATAATATATAGAAGCAAGAAGTCCAAGGACTATAGCAAAGCTGAAACAGCGTGTATAGTTTAAAGCATTTAAAGTTTGTAATTGAAAACGATGCGATCTTGTTTACTTAGTCATTTGTAAAATGTGGGTTTATTCACATAAAAAATGATTGCTTCAATTTTTTAACCGACGTTTTATGTACATAGAAAAAAAGCGACAGTGGAAACCACCTTTAATAATAATGTTCGTATATTATTGAGTACTGTTCATATATTAAATGCCCGCAATAAGTAAAGTTCATATGCATAGCTGTTCTAGTGGTGTACATTGTACGTCAGTTCACTTATAGCTGCTGTTATCGTCGCTGCAGCTTTACTCTTGGATACATGCACACAACACTGATACACCTGATTGGTGGTTTCATTGATTTGCTTTATTGTTGGCTGTTTCTTTTTTACTAATTTCCATTTTCAATACAGAAAGATGTGACAATCTGAAAACAATAAACAACAAAACAAAGATAAGGACATTTACGCTTCCATATAAATTATATGATAAAAAATTTGTTTTATGGGAAAAGGGAGAATCGGTTCATTAATGGCTGAAGTGAGGTCCTCGTACTATGATTGCTAGCTCTGTGCATGAGGTTTGGCCGGATACAATTCACCTAAAAACTTTATTGTGTATGCGATTTATTACTGATGTAAAGTTGATTTTCGGACTTAGAAACTTCTGGGAATAAACAATGATAGACGTGATGTAAGATGTCCTATATTTAAAAAAATGAAAACGTTTGAGTGTTACTTTATAGCCGACCTTATCGTCATGCAGCTTCACAAAGCTCAGAGTAGGGTCTCTAACACACAAATTTATGCCCGATCGACTTATATTTCTGCCAAAGCTATCAAGGAACTACCATATTAGCACATGAGTTAATTGACACAGAGATTTACAAATTATTATGACTTAGGGTAAAGCTGATTGAGCAACTTACCTTGTCCTCCAACTTCTTAGTCTTTCTGTAGCTTCGATCTCCTTTAATTTTGCTCGAAAGGTCCTTGTAGCTGACATCTATCATTATAATATGTACAGGTAGAACACTCGCGCTTCTATTGCTATCGAAATAGACACATGCATACAACATACATTGTAGTTCACAGTGAGATTGATTTGACAGTTATTTTGGAGGCTGGTGGGTCTTGTGTAAATGCACTAAACCGGTAGATATGGTCACTGGCAAAAATGTATAATCTGAAACCGAAAAAGGGTTAGCCAATGAGATGTGTTGAAATGCACACCACGTACCAGGTATAAAGTTGCAATTCTCCTATTTCTTTGCATTCCACAGCCGGCTGATTGTTATGTCACTTGATCAAAGTTAAATAAATGTGGTGGAATACTGTTTGCATACCTTTTCAATCTATAGGATATGGAAATACCGAACTGGAAAAGCAACAGCACTCGATATACACCCGATCCAAGTATTGATCTCAGTATTGCCTATAGGTCATAATTATGACCTGATGTGGCTTATCTATAAAGATCATAATGAAAATACATTTTCTAGCTAGAACAATTAATTTATACGCGCATGCAATCCCAGCAGGTTGTTACAAAACTGCCATAGTTTTACTAGTATATGCTGAAGAAGAAATACTTTAAAATCCACCTAAGTCTTCACCGAAAGGATAAGTTAATTTGAGGAGCATGTTGGGATAGGGTTATCTCATTTCAGGTGAAACTTGCCAAAAATGTGAAGTAATATTACTATCCCACTGATGGTTTCTGATTCTGGAGGCTCATGAGTTTAACATGAAAAAAAAAAACGATGCGCATTCTCCCACTGATAACAGCAAGCTGCTCAGAACAACCCTCGTGTACAATGCATCTCTACGGTCATCTCAAGAACTAATCCAAATATTGTCTGGTTTGTGTTGGTGTCCTTGTTATGCTCTCTTTAAGCCTCATTTCGCCATGACATGGGCCATACATGTGTTAGGTTGATCCACAATGAGCCTGAGAAATTAATAAATAGTGTCTGGTTAGTATTAGTCTCACTGTTATGCTCACTTCAAGCCTAATTTCGCTGTAACATGGGCCATACATGTGTTAGGTTGGTCCACAATGAGCCTGATAAATTTATGTTGGGTTCATGTCTGGTTCGTATTTGGCTTTGATAATCGTTTTATGGTCAGAGTCGTGCAGGCTTGATTTTGGCTCTGTCAGGTCGGACTTTTTCGTACGGGTAGTCAAAATAATGTTGTTCAAGTTAAAAAAAATATTTATGACATCATCACTTTAGTACTCTATAACCACCAACATTGTGTTTCTGACCAGGTGATTTTGCAATCTAATTAGGTTGTCAATGAAGGTGGAAGACCGAAAATTGAAGTCGAGTTCAAAGGAGAAACTAAGCAGTTTTACGCTGAAGAGGTAAGTATTTCTTGTAATAATGATGTTATTGTTCTTGTAGTTTTGGAACAACTCCAGAATACCCGGCCCTTTGGTTCATTTTTAATTCATTTTCTCAAATTTTCATGCAAACCTTCTAATATTATAGACCTCTTTGTGGAAGGGAGGGGGGGGGGGGGGGGGGGGGGGAGAGGGGGAGAGAAGAGAAAAAGGGAGAAAAGAAGTAGACCACTTGAGAAAAAACTCTTGAATCCACTGGTACCAGAATCTGGTATAACCTCTGATTGGTCAGATTCAATGTGCTGATTGACAGCTGTCAAGGCATCGACATAAACTGCATAACTTATATTGACATGAGGCCTACACATTGTGTTTGTGTGACCGTTTGTATTTAATTTTATAGGAGTATATTTGAGGATTCGGTTGTTCCAGTAAATATCCATACCCCTACCAAGGTAGGGGTCTCAAATAGTCCAGTTTTGTATTCGAAAATTACTGCTGAATGCGATGACTACAGATGTATGTACGTACGCAGGGTTAGCCTCATTCTGAAGTTAAACATTCATAAATACCAGTGAGAAGGTGGGCTATTCACAACCCTGTGTATTATTGTAGTTTCGTGTTTTGTACCTTCTTGCTGGTATTTATGAATGTTTAACTTCAGAATGAGGCTAACCCTGCATACATGCATCTGTAATCATCGCATTCAGTGGCAATTTTCAAATACGAAACTGGACTATTCTGGTTGGAAGAGAGGATTTCTGAGCCTGGAATTCAGGTTGGAAGGGGGGTTTCCAAGTCTGAAATTCCAATTGCAATGAGGGGTTTCTGAGTTTGGAATTCTGGTTGCAAGGGGGAGGTCGGCCCACCTTGACTACACAGAACATTTAAAACACATTTCTGCAAAGAAGTGCTGTGGATACCATAATCAACGCTGTTTATGGTAGCTATTATAACTACCATGATCAACACTGTTTGCAATGTTTAGAGAGACAACCAAACTAAACTTTAGACTAAGCTACACAGGGGAAGAAGTACATAGTCTTGGGGGAAGCTAGCTGCTAGGCCCTATAAAGATAGTGCTAGTGTTAACACAGACACAGGAACACAGACAACATCACCACAGTCTTTGGGCCTTGAAACAGTTATTCTGCAACTGAGCTGTAGTCAAAATGTTATCCCTTCCCTAGTTATTTCTTATGTCACCTTGAGTGCCCCCAAAATGTCATGCTGAGAAAAATATCAAGCTGAGAAAGCAAAGTATGTGACGTCAAAATGTCAAAAAAACAGTCCAGCTGAGGAATGTCCAGCTAATTAACTTCAATTTGAAGGGCTGTGTGCAAAAAGGGCATAAAGTGATTCTTGATCATGTTCTAAATTCTCCCTTAGAAAACAATGAAATTGAAGGAGAATTTAGAATGTGATCAAGAGTCACTTACACCCTTTTTGCACACATGCAGCCCTTCATTTGGTCTTTTCTAGCTAGCTTAGAGTTATTGATTTCTAGTTACAGTAGCTAGATGACCTTGTGGGTTACTCCGTCACTCATCACAGGCAAAAAATATTATGTGACATACAGCTTCAGTCTGTTTCTTATATTTTATAAGTCTTTGTCTAAGTATGTCTTTTTCATCAGATCTCCTCAATGGTTCTGACTAAGATGAAGGAAACTGCAGAGGCTTATCTTGGCAATAAAGTAACAGATGCTGTTGTAACCGTGCCAGCCTATTTTAACGATTCTCAACGACAAGCAACAAAGGACGCAGGTAATGAAATGTTTTAAACAATATTATTTTGTTTATTAAACCTAGGGTGGAGCGATGTAAAGGAGTAAAAAGGGTCAAATGTCTAAATTTCAAGCACTTTTGACTTTTCTGTCTTGAACAAATTAAGATATTTTAACATGTTTTATGTACTGTCATAAGAGAGCAACTTTCTGTAATCAGCTGTACATATAAAGTGTGGTTGTTAACTGAGAAGTTAATACAGTTACCAAGCCAAAGTTTGAATATTAAATGTTTTATTCTTAAAGGGGCACTGTCAGAAGCAACAACTGCTCTAAACATGTCAAATTGTGTCTAGAAGCGTGAGTAATCAACCATTGCAATGAATACAAAATCAGACACTGTTAAATGGTCAAACTGAATCCAGTGTAACTGGAAAGCAAGGCATTACATGTATATACAGGGTTGCCACGGTCAGGGAAATAGTATTTTTTCAAGGTCAGGAAAAAGTCAGGGAATTTTGCATTTGTTCAGGGGAATTCTAAGTCTGGAAGACCGAATTTAGTGTCTACTGTTGGGAAGTGCCCCCTTAAAGGTTGTATCCCAAAATAGAGTTTCAGCTCTTATGTACAAACCTCACAACCGCTAGCCTAGATTGGGCAATCTGAAATAGCCCACTTTCGATTCATGGTATGCTTCACTATATCCTGTTGGACAGAGATTCCTTCCCTTCCTTTTACCGAGAGAGAAAAATTAAGGAACCTCTGCACGCAACCAACAGCTTTTCCATCGAGCATGCGCAAGTACATATCAGTACGTTGACGTCACTTCCTTTCGGTACGTTGAAGCGAAAAAAAGTCTGGACGATTGTGACTAGTAAGAGTGGAGAGGAACGGGTAGTGAAATCTCACTCCTCCCTATTTTTTTCCGACATTTCTCCCTCTTCCCTAGTGAGTTTTAAAATTTCTCTCTAGAGCATGTATGTAAATCCCATTTTCCCCCTCCTCCCTGTATGCTAAATTCTTCCTCCCTAGTTTTTCTGAACATTTCACCCTCCTCCCTGATTTTTTTTTGCCAATTCTCCCTCCTCCCTGTTCTGTTCCTCCGCCCTCTAGTAAAGACGACAAGTACTGCTTTACTGTGGAAGCATGAGATCAAAACTTTATTTAGTAGCTCACAAGTACATTTACTTAGTTCACAAGAAAGTTGACTGTGTTCACCGTCAAAATCAACCAAAATATGCAACAAGTTCTAATCTAAGACGGCAAACATACTTCTTATGAAAAAAAGTGGTGCCGAGATTAAGTTTGTTGGACGCTCAACCGAACATAAAAGCAACCACTTATAGGGGTGTGTCCACACGAACCGCGTGCGAACATAAAGAACTGGAACACTACATTAAATACCCAATGACAAAGAAACGGATAACGTTATCCTTGATGTAGCCGTTTTTAGCTTCCTCCGATCACCGTCGCCCATGTCTCTTGAACACCTTATCGGTGAGAGCGTTAGCAGTTGCGGAGGCGTCTCCGGCTCTAGGACTATGCAGTCCCATAGCCGTTACGTTCTTAATATGGAATCTGGAAGATCTTGGACAAATACTTTGAGGTCATATCGCGCAGAATGGAGAATCGATGGTAAAGCATCTTCAACAACACCTAAAAGAACAAGAGAAAAATATAATACGCATAACCAATTCAAAATAAGCCACTAATCAGTACGTACCATTCGGTTATCACCCGATCAGTTCATGTCCATCCCTCTTGCATGGATGTAAGAATGCCACTCGGCAATATATTTCTCATCTTGTAGCTTTGAGATTCTCTAAGCTAGTGTAACAATGTCACTTGGCAATATACTGATTCTGAGATTCCTCAAAGCTACTAGCTGTCACAATACCACTCGGCAATGAGCAGCTTTGAGATTCCTCTAAGCTACTGATCATCCACTGAAAGAATATATGTATGCCACTCGGCCAAAGAGATATCATTCGAAACGTCAACATATACAGTAATTGAAACAACTGATCGTAATAGATCTCCTTCTCCCAAACCAAAGGGCAAAAAATGTACGAGATACATACCCAACATACACTTACCGCATGTATCAACAAATGAATGTAGGTCATACTTCAAGACATAAATTAATATTGGCTGAGGTCACACTCGCCAAAGTTTACTACAGTAAAGCGCTATTTACTATAGTAAACCCTTTTTCGAATGTGACCCCCTTTTCGTAGTTTACCGTAGTAAACTCATCTCTGGTTAGTTACGATAGAAACGGTGGGAGGATGAAAAGAAACTTTACTGCAGTAAACCTTCCTGAAAAGGGTGGGTATATCTCGGAGTAAATCTAAACGAAGTTGAAAATTCTTCTCAAAACAATAGAGTTAACTGTAATTGGCAAGTTTGCCTTGAAGGAATATACATCCACAAACATGAAGCGAATTCTGTTAGCTCTCCTAGTGAGCATATATAATGAGTAAAAGAAGAGAAACGAGCAAAACTACGCGTTCAGGTTCCATCGCTAAGCCTTTTGCGAATGCCTAAACTTGAAGGTTAAAATTAGCGTAGAACAGAGAACTGTCATCACTCCGTTTATATAGATACCAGTGTGTCAACAGTACAGCACAAAACTCATCTGGATTTTGTTTATCTTTTCATTTGACGTGTCGGGTAGGTTTACTGTTAGTAGTAAAGAAAGCTCACGAGTTTTACCTCAGTAAAGGCAAATTTACTGAAGTAAACCTTCAAGTGTGACCTCAGCCATTGTTTGTAAGTGATAGAAAGCAGATTGTTTTGAAAATAAAAGAAATCATATCAGTTTGGTCTCTGGGCTGTATATCAGAAAACTTGTGTCCCTAATAAGGATCCCTTGACGTGTATTGACTGACCTCAAGCAGCGCCCTAATAACTCAAACACTGAATTACTAACGGGGCCTGGAAAAACAGCCAGGACCTGGCTAAATCACAGATCGAAATGGAATTTAACATCTCAATGTGAAAAGCATAGCTAATCGGCATTCTGCATGAGGTATGCATGATAAATTTCGTTTATTGCTGTTATTACCACCCGACATACACTACGTTGTGTGAACTAATAAATATATGCCACACTTGTAGGCATAAATTAACAACATATGTAAGTGCCGTTACAAAGCAGAAATTTAGAAAATAAATAAATAATATTAATAGTGTTCAGCCACTAGCTGTATGTCAGAACTAGTATGCCTGTGATAAGATACTATAGTTGCTATGGCCCTTAGCGTCAATTCTGACCTTTAGCACCGCACTACTGAACTCACCCAGTCAGTCAAGGTGAAAAAACATAGCCATGCAGTCGGCATTCCTCCGAGATACATACCCAAAATACACTTACCTTGTATGAACAATTGCAATGAATATATCACGCACTTCAAGGCATAAATTAACAATAATTTGTAAGTGCATGGTATACAGCAAACATTTAGAAAATAAACGCAACATAATAATAATAATAATAATGTTTATTCACCTTATCTCTTGGTTGAGACATAAGTATACAACAACGTTACTAAAACAAAACTAACTAGAGAATAAAAAAATAAAAAAATAAAAATATGTAGATGTAGATATATTAGGTTACCGTACTACTAATTTCTTCATATAACTCCATTATTTGTCTGATGTAATTACAACTTGTAGTTAATATAGTTCTATCATTCATGGAGACGATATAATAATAAAGACTAGTAGGATCAAATGAAGAGAAAGATGGATTTATGAGGAATAAATTATTCGAAAATAGAGATCTAGCGTGGGCCAATTTAGGATGGCTACACTGAAATAGTTAGTGGAATTCATCTCCAACTTCATTAGCACTACAGATGTTGCATAGTCTTTGTTCTCTTGGGATGTTGCTGTACCGACCATATTCAATTGGAAATGTGTGTGCCGATAATCTTAATTTAGTAACAGATTTGCGCGTTTTAAAGTCGTTAATTTGGTTTAGATAATCCTCATAGTTGTAAATGTACTTAATTCTTGAATATAATTCTAATTTTGATTTTTTATTGCCCTTAATTATTTCATCTCTCTCTTCATTCCATTTGCTTATATATAATTGTTTTAGCTTAATTGCTAGAGCTTTAACGGTTTCCTTGGGATCTAGAGATGAGGGAGTGGTAAACGTAAAATCTAGCAACTTTAGTAAGTAAGATACGGTAGTAAACCAAGAAGAAACACCATTATTACTTAAATTACTAGAAACTTCCAACGCTTTGGTAAGAAAACGATTGTCATCGTGTTCAAGTAGGTGGAAGAGATATTTAAGTAATGTTACGTATGATATGATGTTCGGCCACTTGGCTGTATATCTGAAAACTCGTGTCCCTCTAAGGATAATTTACCGTCAATTTCTGACCTCTAGTACCGCACTACTGAACTCCTCCCATCCCAATGTAAAAAGCATAGGCAATCGGCTAGACTTTCTCAAAGTCCTTCTTAGCCCCCCGCATGAAGGGCTTTTCCCACTTGCAGCGCACCAAATTTACCGGTTGATTTTTCAACCGGAGGCGTGGCTTATGACGTACTAAGATTTGCCCAATCACAAAGCGTCAATTCTTCAGGCATTGTATGTTGACGTGTCAAGTCAGTCGACCGTGGATATGGTATTTACAATTTCATTGTACTCGGAAAGAGTTTGTCAAAGGCGCGAAATGTAAGCTCCGCCCCTGAAACGTGTTTTCTCGTCAATACATAATCCCCGATTCAATTTCCTGCAAGTGAAACAAGTCGAACTCGCCTCTCGCTTCGATTCTCGCGCTCGATTTTTGACCCAGTAATCGCTTACCCGGCAGTGCCTCAGCGAGTTCGACTTGGAGCAAGTCTAGCAATCGGCCTACTGTATGAGATACATTTACATAACCAATTTTGGTATGTTGCCCGTATTATCACCCAACATAAACTTTTATGCCACTCTACAAGGCATTTGTAAGTATTACAAATACTAATATGCTCCTGGTAATGATCACTAGTTGCAATGGCCCGGTTAGCGTCAATACTCACCGCCAGCGCCAATACTCACCGCCAGCGCACACTACTGAACAGACTGAATTAATCAAATGCAATGGGTAAATCCTTGTAAGGACATAGGATTAAAACAAATCTTGAAGGGTGTGAATAGTATTGACGACAAATGGACCGCCCTTCGAGATCTGAGGTGAATTGATCCAAATAGGCGAAAATTTCCGGAATAATAGTAATACGCCACAAACTCGCAGATTTCGTCTGCGAAAACATAAAGATCCCTGGAAACACTGTAAAACAAATGTGACTTGTTGGGCTCAACAAATATCAAGCGCAATATACGCAATTCCTCATTAGAACTGCCTATAACTCTCAATATATACGGACAGGCGCTAGGTTATCTGAAAGACACTTGATTGAATTGCTCTTGTAACTATAGGCTTCAAATGAAAGTAAAAGACAACATGAATGGGTTGGGCTCTTCCGGCTTTAGTAAGCTTCACAAATTCTACATGCAATAATAATTTCTAGTACCAACAAGGTAAGCTACTCAGGCTACATTACTAGCATATGAATAACTAGGAACATGATATTCCGAAATAGTCTTAATTAGAATCAAGACGAATGTAACTTCTCTTCAACAAATTATCACGGGAAGACACAGCCGTCGGATATTAAGCCCAATATATCATGTAACGAACGGAGCCGATCGAAGAACTTGTCAATAATAAAGCTGAAACCACGTTCACTGATATGTAATTAGAAACGGTACCACAAGAAAAGGTTCCAATTCAAACCTAGCCTAGCAAGTTACTGAGGCGGAGTTGAACTGGTTCCTCTATATGGTATTGATATTAATGGTATTGGCACCAAAACCGTATTGCAGTAAAACATATCCGTCACCAAGATACACTAATATCTAAACGTGGCAAACCTCCCCAAAACTCAGGCGGTCTGAGCCGGACACTTAGTAAAAATACTGTATGGAACTGAACTGAGCTGAATCCTCAAACTTAATATTTGTTTCTGAACATTCCGATCCGGTTACCATGGTCCAATTGAATCACGGTGAGACGATTCACAACATGTAAAAAAGGCATTTCAATAACAGCGTGATTATTAACTAATTTTAGTATGGCCGACTCACCAAATTATAAGACTGAAAGTGAAACAGATTTGTTTTCAATAAATATGGCCGGACAAGGTGTACTAATAATTGGTATACGAGTTGAGATTCCTTGATATTCCATGCGTGAGTTTGACAGATATTAAACATGGTTTTTACTTCCGCCGCATGATGATTGGATGAATGGGTCGAATGACTTACTAATTTTATGCATTTTAATTAGTGGGTGGATATCAAAATAACCATGGGTCGCCCCAATCCCCCTAATCTCCGCTCGCTGCGCTCCGATACTCCAGAGCCGCAACGCAGGCTAGGCACGAATTTATCGGCTAACCCGAATAGCTTGTCGCGTTTTTGATATCACTCCAGAGCCGCAACGCAGGCTAGGCACGAATTTATCGGCTAACCCGAAGAGCTTATCGCGTTTTTGATATCAGAATCAAAGTTTGCATCCAGCTGACTAGTTTTGACCATGTCGTTGAATCTTCTCTAAGACAAACCTTTGGAAGCTAATTGCCGTTCATATTCAAATGAAACTTCAGGTAATTCTTAAGGCTTTTTAGCAATTAAGTCAGTATTGCTCAGCGAATCTTCTTAAATAATCAAAACGTTCAGATTTCAGGGTCAAAGTAATCTTTAAACAAGGCAAACGTCGAAGGTAACCTGGTGTACTGACTCAAAATTTGGAAGGTGAAGCGGCGGACGTAGGACTCGAATGACTGTACATTACGCATATCCGACTATATAGTAATGTACCACTAATGATGTATTGTTACTAAAACAACACGTACACCCCGATGGCGGGGTTACGTAACCCATGATAAATACATTGACTTGCTGTATATCCCAGTCTCCATCTGTGCATCAGATGTATACTTACTGTGTGACTTCTGTAACTGGGGCCACTTGGACGACAAGAACCAATCGCATTGCAGAATGAATAGAGCGGTTTTCGATTGAGTGTCGAAAATAATAAGTAATTGCTTTGGTTTTGTGTTTGTTAGCTTTTCTATTGGCTGCGAGAAATGTTTTCCAATTATCAGCCAATCAAGTAATCTAAACTAAAACCAAACGCAATCAGGTTTTGTTTTAGCGACAGTATCGACGATTGCGTTTACTTTGCCTCGTGATTGGTTCAAGTAAAACCAATCGTGAATTACTTCAGTTCGTGATTGGCTCATTGTGTTGTCACTTGCACCTGTGATTGGCTCTGTAATTACTTTGGTTTTGGTTTACTACAACGAAAACCGCTCTACAACAGCATTCCAATTTAGTTATTTGAGCCAATCAGTATATAGTACAAGACTATAGCATTTCAACTTGTACAAGCTTCGATTGTGGAAGTATTTTTAATGAAGGCAATCTTGTGGGCCAAGCGGGCCATAAAAAGGAGGGAACTGAGCAATCGGGGTTAAAGATGTTAATAAGATGTTTTATGGTTTCTTCATTTAGACCGGAAATGGGCGGAAGGTCTGTATGGGACGTTATGGGACGTTATGGGACGTTATGGGACGTTATGGACTACACATTAACCAATCATAGCTCTCAAAGTTATTTAACTATATAATAATGTCTCATACTGCATGTTTTCCAGGAATAATTGCTGGTCTCAATGTGTTGCGTATCATCAACGAACCCACGGCAGCTGCCATTGCCTATGGTTTGGACAAGAAAGTTGGTGGGGAAAAGAATGTTCTCATCTTTGATCTTGGTGGAGGAACCTTTGATGTCTCTATCCTTACCATTGAAGATGGCATTTTTGAAGTAAAGTCCACAGCTGGCGACACTCATTTGGGGGGTGAGGACTTTGACAATAACATGGTTGAATTCTTTGTTAAAGAATTTAAACGCAAGTTCAAGAAGGACATCACTGACAACAAGCGTGCCCTACGTCGGCTGAGGACTGCTTGTGAGCGTGCAAAGAGGACCCTATCATCTAGTACCCAAGCCAGCATTGAAATAGATTCTCTGTATGAAGGTATTGATTTCTACACCTCCATAATGAGGGCCAGGTTTGAGGAGATGAATGCTCGTCTCTTCAAGGAAACCCTTGAACCAGTAGAAAAGGCCCTTCGTGATTCCAAGCTTGAGAAAAAAGAAATTCATGAGATTGTCATGGTTGGTGGATCTACCCGCATTCCTAAAATCCAGAAGCTTCTTCAAGACTGGTTTAATGGCAAAGATCTGAACAAGTCTATTAATCCTGATGAGGCTGTAGCATATGGCGCTGCAGTGCAGGCTGCAATTCTCCATGGTGACAAGAGCGAGGAAGTGTCTGATATTTTGCTTCTCGATGTTGCTCCTTTGTCTCTGGGTATCGAAACAGCTGGAGGTATCATGACACCTCTCATCAAACGAAACACAACTGTCCCTACCAAGCAGCACCAGACGTTCACAACATATTCTGATAACCAGCCAGGAGTACTCATTCAGGTGTATGAGGGAGAGCGTGGAATGACCAGCGACAATAACCTGCTTGGTAAGTTTGAGCTGTCTGGAATCCCTCCTGCACCACGAGGTGTCCCTCAGATTGACGTTACGTTTGATATCGATGCAAACGGCATCCTCAATGTGTCTGCTGTAGATAAAAGCACGGGAAAGGAGAACAAGATCACCATCACTAATGACAAAGGCCGTTTATCAAAGGAGGATATTGAACGCATGCTGAGCGAAGCTGAGAAGTACAAAGATGAGGATGAAAAGCAGCGTCAGAAAATCCAGACTAAGAACAGTTTGGAAAGTTATGCATACAGCATGAAGAACACTGTTGAAGATGATAAAATCAAAGACAAAATCAGCGAGGATGACAAGAAACTCATCACTGATAAGTGCAAGGAGGTCATTGACTGGTTGGATCATAACCAGACGGCAGAAAAAGATGAATATGAATATCAGCACAAAGAACTGGAAAAGGTCTGTTCTCCCATCATCACCAAGCTCTACCAGCAAGCTGGTGGTGCAGGTGGCACACCAGGTGGCATGCCAGGTGGCATGCCAGGTGGCATGCCAGGTGGCATGCCAGGAGGATTCCCAGGCGGTGCCCCACCCACAGGGGCAAGTCAAGATAACACTAGTGGCCCCACCATCGAGGAGGTCGACTAAATATTGAAAACAGAACGGTGAAGTTATGCATTTAATTGTGTTGCAAGATCATCTCTGTTTTATTTCAGCATTATGTTTAATATTTCCATTTGGTATGTTGTTATTCAGTAGGTCATTACGTACTTTTATAGAGCCACAAACGTCAATATTCCTAAAGGTACATAATTTCCTAATGTTAAGCTGAAAATCTCCAAGTCACTTTTTATTGTCTTGAATGGCAGTACTGTTCAGAAAAGAAGCTGCACACAGCTTTAACTCGGACCGGATTTCTAAACAACTTTGACTTTTTGAAAGATTATTCCTTGTTTGTTGAAGCTATTTGCATGTATGAATACTAGCTTCTATGTTGGTGGTTTCATATGGAGTCGAACTGACTGTCTAATCTGAATGAATGTCTGATAGTTCAGGATTTGAGGTCAAAATATTACTTACGCGGGTAGAGTAGTTTGTCAAGAGAGACGAGGATTTTTGGATTGGTCAGTGATATAAAGTTTGTACTACAATCCCATACATCGCTATAGAGAAGCGACAAAGGTTGAATAACAAAATATTTTGGAGCTGTAAATTTCGATCTCGTCAGTCCATCACAACGAAACCAATTTAATTCATGCGTACTACCAGTGTAATTAACTCTCTGTAGCTGTGCATTAAAAGTACAGTCTGTCTACGACGATCCTCTTACAAACGATCCTTATGGTTAGCTTACTTTACCGTGGTGTTTCGCAATTTGAAACAACTAGTTTGATACTTTGTTTAAAATAAAACACATTATTTTGGTTGAATCGAAGGGCTGTATTCCACAAGGGAACAAGCGCCCTTTTCAGGACTAAGAGAAATCAATGTAGACATAAACACATTTGCAGCAGAGAGGTCATGACCGCGACATGTACATTTATTGAAAGTAAAAACAACATATCCTAAGGACATCAGAAAGCCAGGAGCCCATTAATGGGTTCCTGTGAAAGCTTACATTTCTGTAATCATTTTGATCCCTTCTTTATCGCCTCAGAAAGATCTCGACTTCATCCGATAATGTTTTTTGTCTAGAAGCTTTCAGGTACAGTCAACTCTCTCTCTTAAGCGACCACCCTTGGTGCACGGACAAAGTGGTCTCTTACGGGAGGTGGTCGCTTACGGGAAAAAGCAACACAGATAGCCAAGTGCTTGATAAACGGGTCAGACTTCTAGCACAACTCTAGCGCGCTATCACCATAACAACATAGCTAAGCACGGGAGTTATAGCTCAAGTTTTTCGAATCTTTTTCAGTTTCTTATCTGTCAGCGCCATTAAAAATTGAACTTTGTGGTATTTGAGTAATAATTTTCTAAAAATACAGTACAATCTACTTTGGTGGTCGCTTATAGGAAACAACAAACAATAGAAAATGTCAAGTGTTGAGACTAAAAAGTGGTCGCGGTCGCTTAAGAATGTTTGCGTTGATCGCTTACGAGAGAGTTTTTACAACAGAATTTGACTGAGAAAAAAACGGTTCTTTGGTAAAGTGGTCGCTTATGGGAGGTGGTCGCTTACGGGAAGTGGTCGCAGGAGAGAGTTGACTGTATATATATATATATACCGGTATCTAGTTAATTAATAGAAGTGACCACTTAATAGAGGTCACGTTTACAGTAATTAAGTGGAGCAATTTCCGGGACTTTGACAACTGAGGGTGATCGCTTAATACAGGGGCCGCTTAATACAGGTTTGACTGTAGCCGTTTAATCTGAGAAACTCGTTTGTACGCGCACATCGACAACACGGTAATAGACCTACTATGCAATTTCCCACTTGTGACACCGGAAAAAAATAACACACAGTGCATTTTAAAACTTGGACCCGCTTATCCGGTCCGAGTAAAAATATTTAAATGGAGAATTAGTAGTAATTTAGTTCTGCTAGCTTCATGATGGTTAAGTCTCATGAATAATATGTACTTACTTGGAGCTTCTAGCTGTTTGAATTGTGATAAATAAAAATTGTGATAAATAAAAACCTAGCTCGTGTGGTCGTCAATCTGTATTGTATGTGTCAATCTGTATTGTATGTGTCTGTGGCATTTTCTAATTGTCTTTACTATGAAAATAAAAGGAAAGAAGTCTGAATGTTTCGTAAGTGATTACAATGACTCTATAAGTAAGGGTTACTAAATGGCCAAGAGTGTGATATGGGATTTATCCATTGACTTATGAGTGATGATAAATCTCATGTCACACAAGTGGATATTCATTAGCCAATTTATCTTATGCCGTTTAACCCAGAAAGAAATGAAAGTTTACTGCAGAGTTTGTTGGAGCAGGCACCTTTCTGATGCAGATTTGGAGTTGATAGAGCCATTCGCACCGAATATAAGTGAGACGTATTGGTATTACCTCCATACAAAGTAAAAAAATCCTTGAAATAGTGATCCCTTAGCACAAAGTAATATGGCTTCCAGAGCACTCTCAAATAATTCTGAAGAATTGTGAAAAGATTGTGGATTTTAGAGCCGGCCTGTACCGCTCGAAACAAGCCACAGCATTGGCTTACCCAATAATACAAAACAACCTAACCTTTAAAACGTGCATGCAGTACGAAAACACAACAGTATAATGGTGCAAACAGAATATAGGTTTCGAGCGGTACTGCATTACTCGGATTTTATGGTAAAAGCACCAAATTTAGCACTATGATAGAACAATACTTAGTAAACAATATTAGGTGTGGGCCCACTTGAAATGCATCCAGTAAAGCCGCTATTGTCAGAATGAGGTATGACCCACTGAAGACCCAGCATGGAAATGAGGCTAAGTCAAAAATAAAGCTTTTGAAAGGAACAAGATCCCTAGCGAATTGGTTCCATATTGCATCACCCGAAGCACTGGACCGGAAATACGTTATTCCGGTCACAGGCAGCCCAATCTCTGGTTTGGAATTGATAATTTGAAAGAATTTATAAAAGCCATACATATATCATAAATAATCCACAGAACCAGATATTGGGCTGCCTGTGTTCCGGTGTGAAATTTTGACCAGCCAGCTGTGAAGTGATCGCAATTTGCCTTCACAGGGCATCGAAGGGATAAATTTGCGATGTAATTATGCCAATCAAACCCATCAGTCGCTTCTTCTGAGCTGATTCATATACGTTAAATCTACTTCGAATAACTAGTAGTGTATGGGGTAACGGAACTTTTCTGAGAAAGGCGCAATGAATAATCGTGCGCAATTAATGAGTAATAGGGAGGATAATTAATAAGTTAATGGGGGTTCACGAGCTGGCATCAAGGGTTCGGACAAATCTGAACAAGCCTTTTGTGCATTAACAATGCACTACTACCGTCATAAGAGATTTGACCTCGCAATACATTGGACGTCACAATCCCCCAATCATAATAGCCCCTATTGTTAGAAGCACTAGCATGAAGCGACGCTACTTCTAACGAGAACGTGAACGTTATATGTTACCGGTAGTTATTATCTATAGTGGCTTTCCACTTAGTACTTATTATGCATAGTGAAGTACTATATATTATTTCACTGGTGAGTGAAATACTGTATATATTGTATATCCTGTGAGCACGCCATTTTGAGAATGGTATCGATACACCGTAAACAATACTCATTTCAATGGCTTTTTGCATAAATTAGACACTTAATTTATTTATGTCACTGCTCATAACTTCTTTCAGGGTAAAATTTACGACTTGAGTTCGCGGGAAATTTTCCCCAAACAATCTCGCGAAAAGTGTCCGATAAATATGCTCAGATTGTATGAAAAGCACAAAAAGTGAAGAAGTTTAGCTAGTATTAAAGTTAGAAAGTATAATTCTGACCTTGTCGAATCCATCTAGTTTCTAGAGTTAAAAATACTTCACTCAGCAAAAATTTAGTTGGAAATGACAACTCACGGGAAACTTCAAATTTCTTTGCCTTGACGAATTTGCAAGCGCATGCAAGTGTTCATGGAAAGGCCTTCCAATCCTCCTTGGACGAGAAAAACGAGAGGAGCAGGATGCTTCAGCTGATTTCTCAAATATTTCACTTGAGTCTCGCCTACAATGACCCAAACCAAAGAAGACACCAGTGTTTGATGATGGATGAAGAAGAGGGTACGTTGGAACTTATTCCACGACAGCGCAAAAGATCAAGTCGAATTAAACAAAGTATGGGAAACTGCAAATGGTGTATGCAATCAGCTTGGAGTTCGACCTGGGGTGCATCCAGGGGGGTTCGTGCATGGGTTTAAGTTGACCTGTACAGGGGCGTAGCTAGGCATTTTCAAGTTGTACGCACAAGTGCAGTAGCTACCGGTTTTAAGGGCCCTCTCTCGTAAAAAAATAAAAGGCCAAACAGGGAATTTTCGTCTCAAAGTGTACGCATGTGCGTATATGCGTACAGGAAGCTACGCCCCTGCTGTAGAACCCCATGAGATACATTATGGCCCACGGCAGTTTGCTTAGTTCAGTTAGATACTTCCCAAGACGATATAGTCAACTGGGGCGGATCCAGGATTCTGTGTGTGGGGGTTTGATATACGCGAACGCCAACATATTTTGTAATTTCTTTGTCTTTCGTAAGCGAGCGAGAGAAAGGGGGTTTCGATGTATCGATGCAATATCGACGGTATTCGCTATTATCGCAGTTCGACCATCTTGGGTTGAAAGCGAGGCTACCTGGTTGTTCCACTGAGCCAGGTACGTAGTGCTTACTATTTGCTTTGCTGTTGGTCATGAGTTTGGATGAAAAAGCTACTTCATCCCGAATTGTACAAATAATAGCCAGAGAAGAACATCTAGGGATTCTTTTCGCATATTTGCTTCCAATGAACAGCTCGGAAAGCGATGCAGTTTGAAAATAAGTAGAGATGTCGGCCCACACTTCAGGCTTCGATAAATATCCAGAGAGTAAAAACAATTAGGCGTATTATCATTAAATTCTGTTGCAAGACCTTGAATTGAATTGAATGGAAGACCGCGCTCAGAGACTAAAAACGAAACACAAGGTGCTGTACACTTTTCAGTAATCCACCTCAATATTTGCGCGCAACCGCATAAAACCCGAACAAGTATGTGTCGGTAGTCTAGCAGGGCGATCAAAACGTTGCACCCGGCTCTCTTCACATTATGAAGTAGACCATTATGAACTTTTAATTGGTAAAACCCAGTAACAAGCTATCCAAAGTTTGGGTGTTTTTTTGGTTGGTGTTTTTACAATTATCTCTTTCCAATATGTAGTTTGGCGCAGTGGTAAAACATTCACCTCTCACCACTGCGGTCTCGGGTTCGATTCCTGTCTCGGGCACCGTATGAGTTAGGTTCGTTGTTGATTCTTTATCTGCATTAGAGTGTTTTTCTCCGGGTGCTCCGGTTTTTCTCCCTCCGCCGGTAAAAATCAACATGTGCATGAGTCGAGTGGTGAGTGTCCACAACAATTAATGTAATGAGGAGTGCGTGAGGAGTAATAGGAGGCTCATATCAGCTTTGAGCTGCCATAATAATCAGCTTTTTATAACAAATAAAATATTATTTATTATTATTATCAAACCATCAGTTGCACCTCACTTCACATGGTTGGTAGTACACCCTTATGAACTTTTACTTGATAAAACCCAGTTACAAGCTAACCAAAATTTGGGTTTGTCGTTGTCCTTACAATTCTCTCTTTCCAATATGCAATGAAGCGTCACAATAAAGCTCTGTGACGTCATCAAAGACTTTGTTTTTCTTTTTAAACCGCAGGAAAATTCCTAGCTATGACAAGATCGTCTAACCCTGGCTGGCTCTTAAATGCTGTAAAATTAAATTGCAGTTCGTGCATGGCGCAGATCTCTACGATACTTCAACAGGAATTGATATTTTTACGAGCGTGTGCGTTCACGAGAGAATGATAGTCTTCACGTTACTTGGAGCCTTTATCACGCGTGTACTGTTCTGTCTTCATGTGCTGTTGTCCGTAGGCCTGGTTGTGTTACACTCTACGCAACCCTTGTACTGGGTGTTCCTTGTGGGACTAGTGTTTATGGTCAGCGAAATGGTGCACGTCATGGTATCCAGAAAAGGAGTCGAATATAAATAGTAAGTAAGGGTTCAACGTAGTCTGCGCGCGCATCTGTGATCGTATCAGCTTTCTTGCAGCTGTGTTGGGGTATATTCTTTTTTTATTTAAACATATTTACTCGAGGGAGCTCATACAGAAAACAAATCAACAAGTATAAGGGCAGTTTCAGACACACGAAAGGGAACATTATTTAGTTAATTAAAATAAGTATCTAACATTAAGTTTAGAAAACAAAAAGAGAAAAATATATACAAGTCAGACTGTAAGTTGAGTGTAACGATGGAACTCGTTTGGTATTTAAGATATAATTTTGAACTATCTCAATTGCAAAGATTTATAATTTAAATTGTAGTTTTTGTCCTTCATACCATTCAAAATATACAAAATTTTCTTTTTGTCGCTACTGTTTGACCAGATATTACCTAATAGTTGTGCAGCAGATTCAAAGTAGATATGGTGAGAAGAAACTACATTCGGTGTCTATACAATCAGAAGAATCTATCCCTGCGAATGTGGGTAAAACCTGTAACCGATCTCCCGCATCTGTCTTGTGAGTTATTAGAGAAAGACTGAAGGTAAAAATGAAAGTAAACTCAGATGCGCTAACGTGAAACATAACTCCCATAGACTATATCGCAACTCCGCCTTGCAGTGCACTCTGGGATGGATATCTCAGATCCAAGATGGCTGCCCAACAATGAAAAACTGAGATATCCATTCCAGAGTGCACTGCAACGGCGGAGTTGCGATATAGTCTATGGTGAACGCATGGGGTAGTCAAGGAAGTTGAGTGAACTACAAGAGAGGGCTGTCATCAGAGCTCTGTACAAACTTCGAAGGCGAGAAGGAAACGTCACGGTAAAAAGAATTACGAGACAGGCCGGAATTTCCCATGCACATGTTTCAGTGGCAAAGTTCGCCGATTATTGAACAAGGAATTGTTTTATTTAAACGTCCGTAAGAAACGGACAGATGACAGAGACTGACAGAAAGAACCGGCTGGCTGTCGACAAGTTTTTCTCTCTTACTTTGGACCCAAAACCTCATTTCACTGGAAGGAAGGTCCCAATAACTAAATATTTCCATTCAGTTTGGTGAAAATAAGAGTTCCTTTACTGAAAACTAACATCTTCATCCTGGTGGACGCCAAATCATGTCTGCCTTAATAATTAACTGTAACCCACCGAAGGTCCAAGACAAAAAGCATCCACTTTAAGTCCTCTGTTCCTTGAATGCCTTTGGCATTCAAACTACTGACCAACTGTCAGTCAGGCTTTCGGTCACTACATAGTACGCTAACTGCACTACTTGAAGCCACCAACGATTGGGCTATCAATATCGATAAATGTCTACTAAATGGTGTTATATTAATCGATCTTAAAAAGGCCTTCGATACGATGATAGCCCATGAAATTATATTGCACAAGTTGGGCTACTATGGGGTGGACCAGACAAGCTTAAGGGGGTTCGAGTCTTATTTGGGCAACCGCACCCAAAAATGCAAAGTTAACGGGGGAATATCCAGTGGAAGTCTGATTACTTGTGGGGTTCCACAAGTCTCAATAATCGGCCCACTGCTATTCCTTCTTTACATAAACGACTTGCCAAACTGCTTAAATAAGGCTCACCCCAGAATGTACGCAGATGACACAAGTATCAGCTTTTCGGCATCCACTGTAACTGATCTTGAATCAGAAATTAACACCGAGTTACAAAATCTAAACCGATGATTAATAGCCAATAGACTAAGTCTAAATATTGCCAAGACCGAATTCATGATCATTGGGTCAAGGCAAAGGTTAAAGGCGAGAGCTGACAATCTTGGGCTTGACATTCGAATTGAAGGTAAGCATGCAGATTGAGAGAGCTCATAATACCAAATCCCTAGGACTATACATTGACGAAAGGTTATCCTGGGAGAAACATATTTGCGAAGTATCAAAGAAAATATCGTCCGGTATC
The DNA here is from genome assembly GCA_030867875.1 of Actinernus sp. WN-2022. NCBI lineage: Eukaryota > Metazoa > Cnidaria > Anthozoa > Actiniaria > Actinernidae > Actinernus > Actinernus sp. WN-2022. Next base: position 2,775,726 of record JAOWCC010001634.1, read on the forward strand.
GGTGCGCTTAAAAGGCTCAGACCATTTATCTCTCAGAGTACGGCAACTTAAATCTATGAATCTCTGATTGAGCCCCACTTTGACTATTGTTGTCCAGTATGGGATGGTCTAAGCCAGAAATTAAGTGAAAAGCTACAAAAACTACAACACCGTGCCGCCAGAGTAATAACGAAATCAGATTATTACGCAAATTCAAATGAGCTCCTCAATCTGCTTAACTGGGATAAACTAACAATAAGAAGGAGAAAACAAATGGCATGCAATAACAATGTTTAAAGTGCCCCTACGATCAAATTTTGACATATCAATTTTTTTCTCATATTCATAGTAGTGTTGCTATATTATTACCAATTCAAACCGTTTTTCGATACGACGACGGAAAGTCTTATTTTTTGGACTCCGAATCTTTAATGTTACGTCCGCCATTACGCGAACCCGTTCCTGTGGGCGAGGAATGCCTAGCGTACGTGACGTCATACACTTAACACAACAACACGTGTGGCTACTTTTCCCATACAAACCTTCACGCCAACTAACAGATGTAGCAAGAAAGTGTACCATTTTCCCGCTTTGAAAAGCAAACAAAACGTTTTGAATATAAATAATCCTTCAAGTTTGTGCATTGTACAGGACTGTAGCAATTTAACGAACCACAAAGCTGGCATTTTGCTACATTCAAGCCTTCTAGTTAAGTACCAAGGGCATTTTGACGATGTTGCTCACGCATTGAAAACAAAAGCATGTGGCCCGCCAAAAACCAGAATGTGGCCCGCCAAAACTCAATGTTGCATGACAATCTTTTGTTTTCTTGATTGCTTGTATATTGTTCTCAATGCGCGCGCAACAACGTCAAAATGGCCGGTTTGCAATTATGCACTAGTCAAAGTAAACCCCCACCCCCTCCCCCCCCCCCCCCCCCCAAACCCGGGACAGGGTGCGGCAAATGTGGGGCAAGCGATCGCTTTTGACACGGTAGAGTGCCCCAGAGGATGGGGGAAAATCGGTTATTTGATGCCCCACTATGGAGTGTGGGGGAACTGTGGGGCCAACGTGGGGCAAAATGTGTATAGTTCAGGACGAATTTCAGCAATACTGTCACGTTGTTTGGCTTCTTCTGTGTTCAATCTCATTAGTACATGTAGATCAAGACCCTATTGAGCAATAAAAGACACAACCCAGACCACTGCAAGCTAAAATGTGTGAAGTTTGTAAAACAAAAATGACTTATTTTTAGTGATTTGTCCCCTGGGGTGGGGGCATTTGCCTGCATTTACTGTCCACAATTGCCGCAATAGGTGGGGCATTTTCTGTGTTTTTTTGCTTTCCCTGTGAGGCAAAATCCCCACTAATCCCCACCCTATCCCGGGTTGGGGGGGGGGGGTGGGGGTTTACTTTGACTAGTGCATTATCTTCAAGCCTCATGCAATGATGGTTTGTGTACGTTTTGAGGACAGACTGAAGCTTCTCCATAATTGTTTGTATCACATGGAATAGCCGGTAAGATCGTACCAGAGTCCACTATAACAGTTCGGAAGAAGGCCAAAACAGCCGAATCAACTGACAGAATGTACTACTCAGACTACTACTAGTATGTAAGCGGCTACGTTTGCCGAAACATAGTTTGTCATAAATAACTCTTATTGCTGTTTCCTATACACAGATAAACCTATCGATGTAGTATGCCTTTTAATTTACTGCTAATTTTATTTTCAAGACAATAAACCACAGAAGAAACCACCGAGTTGTTTGTGTGTCAAACAGAAACGGAGGCGCGCGAAGTTCTGTGATCGCCACTGTAAAAGCTGCAGATCAGTCAGTTTCAATACATTTTTTTTAGTCTCTAGTAAATTCTTATCACTCACGACTTCATGTTAGACAAGAGAGCGATTTAATTTTATAGCAATTACATTGTATTTTAGAATGTAGATTCGCCAGAAAATCTATTGTCTCTCTCATTTACGAACTAGCAACCGGGTTTCACTATAAACAATGAACAAACTTAGGACTTATAAACTGATCATTACCTTGGTGATTTCTCCGCTGAATTCTCCCTGTAGCCCGGATCCAGTAACAGCATAACCTGAAAGCCGAACCAGGAAAAATACCCTGGGAAAAAATTACCCTACCCCAAAAAGATAAGAAACCTCTGCTAGCTAGCACTACTTATGCACCTATCAATGTCAACCCCCGGGGCCCAGGGGGGAGAGGCCGGGCAGATGTGGGGCATTTGACCGTTCTTGGTGTCCCCACCCTGGGGAATTTGAACAGGAGCCTGGATCCCAGGGTGGGGACATTTGACTTTTGGAAGAGAGGGACTGGTACTAAATAGTGGTGCCTCATGTTTGTCGGCCATTTTGGATTCGTCTAAAAGGTAGGTTTACCGTCCAGTTCACATTAAAAATATAAATTAATTTAATACTTCAACGCTTCATTCCTATTTACTATAGATCATTCCAAATACTTCTTGAATGTGTAAATCAATTTCATGCAAGGGTGGGGGATTTGATCCGTTTTGACCCAGAATTTAATCCCCAGGGTGGGGATTTTGACCAAAAATTCTCCCAAATAGTCAAATGCCCCACATCTGCCCGGCCTCCCCCCCTGGGGGTTGACATTGATAGGTGCATTACTAGATTCGTCCAGCTTTCAACTCGGTCGCCAGCGGCTCTATTTCCTCTAAATCATCTACATCCGGCAATAAATTTAAACAGAAAGACACATTACTATGTTCTGAAGAATCTGATGTAGATTTTAGGTCGTTATTTACTAAACTACAGCAAAATTCGCAGTGTGAGTTTGTAGCCAATATAAGAAGAAATGTATGGGTTCGAAGCAACTTGAGAATCGAACGATGCGTGAAGTGTATGACGTCACATACGCTAAAAAATGACTAGGCATTCCTCGCCCACGGGAACGGATTCGCGTGGTCTAATTGGCCTCTTTGCAGACTTTTTTTCACTGATTTGGATATTTCTGCCACTGTTTGTTCTTATGGAAAACAAAAAAGTGGCAAAAGAAATGGTCAAATTTCGTCGTAGTGGCACTTTAAGTCCATTAATGGTATTTCACCTTCTTACATGCAAGAGTTGTTTGTTTCTAGCAACACAGGATATCAATTACGAAACGCGCAAAGTAAACTGGCCCTCCCCAAACCTAGAACTGATTATCGAAAGCGAAGTATCAGTTACAGAGGGGCCCTTTTATGGAATAGTCTTCCAAGCTCATTAAGAAATCTTGATTCTCTTAGTAAGTTCAATAAATTCTACTCCCTATCTGACTCTCACACGGCAATCATGTAAAGCAGTTATTTTAACATTATATGTAAATAAGCCATTTTTAAGGCATACTGATGATTTTACCGTGTATAAATAAAATTATATGTATGTATATGTATGTATGGCTTAAATTTGCGGCAAAAATTGTCTTGACCTCTAGGTTATCCTTTTCGAAAATGTTGTTTTAGTTCTCTTTCAATTTCAGCTTCAAAATAAGCCGCCAAAGTCCAGTTGCAAATGTGTCACTTCCTCCATTTCATTTTCAATTTTGTATAGACAACACGGAAAGCCGGCCGGATGAAATGACGTCATGTCCCATGCAACGCTGATTGTTTGTTCATACTTTCTGTGTCTATACTCTCACAAACATGGTTTTTGACCAATCAGAGAACGCGTTAGTAAATATCTATTATATAATATGCAACGACAGCATCACAATAAAGCTCTGTGACGTCACCAAAGACTTTGCTTTCCTTTTTAAAACCGAAGGAGAATTCCTAGCTATGACAAGTGCTGTAAAATTAAATTGCAGTTCGTGCACGGCGCAGATCTCTACGATACTTCAACAGAAATTGATATTTTTACGAGCATGTGCATTCACGAGAGAATGGTAGTCATCGCGTTACTTAGAGCCTTTATCACGCGTGTACTGTTCTGTCTTCATGTGCTGTTATCCGTAGGCCTGGTTGTGTTACGCTCTAAGCAACCCTTATACTGGGTGTTCCTTGTGGGACTAGTGTTTATGATCAGCGAAATGGTGCACGTCATGGTATCCAGAAAAGGAGTCGAATACAAGTAGTAAGTAAGAGTTCAACGTAGTCTGCACGCGCATCTGTGATTGTATCAGTTTGTACCAACAACAACAACAACAACAACAACACTTTATTAATACTCTTACAAAAAATTACATAAGTGGGTAAAAGAGAAACTAGTAATAAAAGTTAGAGTAAGCGCTACTTAGAATAACCTAAGGGCTAATCGAGCTAAGTAGCGTCACTGCAAAGTTACATTTGAAGGTAGATATTTGGTCAGAGGGCAAGAGTAAATGCTAACTGCTAATATGATGGTGAAAAAATATATATATACACATACATACATATACATACATACACACATTTATACACATACATACGAATAAAGATGGGCTATATATTACATGCTTACAATAATATATATAATGATAAGGATGATAATTAATAAATAGGAAAAGATAGACACAAAGCTAGAATGAAGTATGGACATAAGCTAAGTACATCAAATACTCATTGACGCTAATAAAGCTTTAAAAGGGATTCTGTAAGGAGGCTTTTAAAGCAACTCCGACTTTTTGATTTCAGATTTTCATCGATTGAGTTCCAAACTTTGACACCTATGTAGCGGATATTAAACTTGCCATAATTTGTTCTTATTTTGGGAAGGTAGAAGGACTTTCTACTAGCTAGTCTGGTATTATATTGATGTACTCTGCTTACCCTTGTAAAGAAAAAATTAAATGCAGATGGCAATCTGCTGGTATAAAAATCATACATAAATAAGGCATTGTGAATGAAAACCAGGTCAGAAAATTTTAGCATGCCTAAGCTTTTGAAAAGGGGACTCGAGTGTTCATTATACCCAGAGAAAGTTATTATTCTAACTGCTTTTTTCTGAAGCGTGACAAGTGGCTTAAGAGAAGAGGGGTATGTATTACCCCAAGTAGTTAGAACGTAAGTTAAAAATGGGAAAATTAAGGTATAATAGAGTTGGGTTAAAATTAAAGTGCTCACAAAGTAACGAATCTTTGAAAGAATGCCTATACATCGTTTGATTTTTTTTGAAATATATAAGATATGGTATTTCCAACTTAAATTTGAATCAATAAAAATACCTAGATATTTAATACATTTTTCTTGTTTAATTTGCTTGTTATTAATATGTAACTTAATCGTGTAGTGTGAAATCTTTTGAGGGGGATGAAATATAATAAAGTTAGTCTTGCCAATATTTAAAGAAAGCTTATTTGCAGAGAGCCAGTTATACACTTTTCCTAGGTTTTCATTGATTGAAGATTCTAAAGTAGACAAGCTGTTATTAGAATAGAATAAATTAGTATCATCGGCAAATATATGAAAATCAAATAAACTACAGCAATTATTAAAGTCATTTATATACAGGAGGAAAAGAAGAGGCCCAAGTACTGAGCCTTGTGGAACACCATGTGTAATAACTGTATCCTCAGATCTCATATTTCCAATTGACACAAATTGACGTCTATTTTTCAAATAGGAAACAAACCAATCATTTATAATGCCGCGGATGCCATAGTGGCTTAGTTTGGTAATTAATATATTATGATCTACCGTATCAAATGCTTTTGAGAAGTCTAAAAAAATTCCACACGAGTACAAGCCCTCCTCTATTGCTCTTTGTATTTTATCAGTTATAAGTAAGGTTGCATGTGAAGTGGAGTGTTTTTCGCGGAAACCAAATTGCTTATCGTAGAGAATATTATATTTATCAATAAAGGCAAATAGTCTTTTGAACATTAATTTTTCCATAATCTTGTTGAAAATAGAAAGGAGAGAAATGGGTCGGTAATTATTTAGATCTATGATGGAGTCCTTTTTATATATGGGAATAACATTGGCTATTTTAAATTGATCTGGGACAATGCCACTAGAGAAAGAATGGTTATAAATTATTTCTAAAGGAGTTGATAAACAGGTCTTAAGAAGTTTTAATAGTCTAGTAGGAATACTATTTGGGCCTGTTGCTTTTGATGATTTGAGTTCAGAGATCTCTTCTTCAATTTCCTTAGCAGTAACTGGATACAGGTAAAAACTATTGGATTGTGAGGGACCCATAAAGTCTTGAGGGACTGTATTAGTGTTAGGATTTCATTTGCTAACTTTTTTCCAATATTAGAAAAATATTTATTAAATGCAGACGCTATGGCTACAGGATCTTTTATAGTATAGTTATTTAGTAAAATCTTAGATGGTGGAATAAAACATTTTGGTTTAAGGGTAATAAGTTCTTTAATGCCAGACCAAGTATTCTTCATATTCTTGCTGTTTGTCATGAAATAATTATCATAATATGTTCTTTTACTAATTCTTAGGAGGTGGTTTAGCTTGTTGCGATAGCATTTATATTTGGTCTGATAGTATGAATTCCTAGTACTAATATATTTCTTAAATAGCTTATCTTTAATTTTAATAGATGTCTTAATTCCAGAGGTTATCCATGGCTTAGACATGCATTTGATTTCTTTTCTAGTGACTTTACGGAGGGGAACATGCCTGTTAATAATCTCTGAAATGTATGAAAAAAATGATTGGAACAAAGCATTTACATCAGTGCAATCTTCACATGGTAAAATATCAAGCCAATTAGTATTACTCATTTCAGTAAGAAGGACTTCTTCATTAAGATTAGAATAGTCCCTCTTATACATTTTAAAATTACTTGGAAGTGTAGAAAGTTTATTTATGATTAAGAAGTTAGGGAGATGGTCAGTAATATCACATAAAATATTACCACTAATAACATGGTGCTCTAGGGAATTAAAGAAAATATTGTCTATAAGAGTAGCTGAGTGTTCTGTGATTCTTGTTGGTTTCAGAATTTGAGGATGAAAAGAATATGATCCCAAGGTGTTTATGAAAGTGTCAGTATCTGGGTGAGACTCAAAGTTGAGGAGATTAATATTGAAATCACCCATCAATATGCAATACTTATTTTCTTTATGAATCTTCTCAATAGTCTTATATAGATAATCAAGTGTTTTATCTAAGTTAGCATTTGGATGTCTATAAATGACACCACAAATAATATTATGTTGATGATTATTTTCAATTTCAACCCACAGAGATTCATACTCATTTTCTGAGCCACAAAAATCATCTCGTTTAGTACATGTAATTGTATTGTCGACATAAAATCCAACTCCCCCAGCATTAGAAAGGGTAGATTGAGATAAAAACTGATAACCTGGCAGTTTGGTATTAAGGAAAGGGTCTATATCTTGCTTTATTTTGGTTTCGGAAAGGCCAATTATGGAAAACGGATGGTGAAGTTCAGATAACATTTCAGAAAAATGTGTTCGGCATATTCCGGTGCATGGCTATTCGAAAAAGGAACACACCAGTAAAACAATGTTGCTTACATTTTCAAACCAAAAAAGAATTCCCAAATGATGTACTAATTTCTACATTTTGGGAGATTATATATTTATATAACTGTAAGATTTCGAGGTATTCTAATTTAGGAATTTCGCCAAAGAACGTGCCCTAAATAGCTGATGAATATAGCGGCTAGCTGTAGTTACACAGCTGATGCCGGAAGTGTAACTGGCCACCGTAACTCTTGCTATTTACACTATTTATAGGTTAGATGTGCACAATGTAAAAGTATATTATCTCTGATTCAACCAGTTCATTTAAGGTCTGAAATATAGTGTGTTCTCATCTAAATCTGTGTTTATTGTTTTTCAGTTTCGTTTTCATCGGATGTTAGCATCAACTGGGGCCAAAAGTCTTGAAACACTTTGCTTCCATAGCGCCTCCATCCCCTTCCCTGCTAGCAGAGGTCTCTCTCCGTCTTGGTAAAATGGAAGGCGAGGGAGAGACCTCTGCCGACATCCGACACTTGCCGTCCACATTCATGGACGAGTCAAACCAGTTTCGAAAACACGTTTTACCGGAAATACCTGTACGCGTCAGTTAATTTGTTACAGTTGTTTCGTGCGCTCATAAGTACACGTGAGATCACATCACTTGTTGCCAAGGAAACTTCACGCATGCGCGACAGAGAAAGCGTCGGATGTCGGCAGAGGTCTCTCCGTCGCCTTCCATTTTACCAAGACGGAGAGAGACCTCTGCTAGCAGGGAACTCCATCCCCCTGTGCAATGTTGGTTACAAGTGCGTAATGATTACCTCTCGCTTGCAACTCTGACTTTGCACCCAACATTGATACGGGGAAGGGGGTGTTTCAAGTGACTTTTGTCCCCGCCAAAATTCATGGTTTGAATTCGAAGTTCTTCACATGAATTTTACACTCAAGTAGAATATTTCATATTGTTATTTTGTATTTTATAAGCTTTATCAAGGTTTCAACATACGTGTTTTATATTTGTCGTTCAAGTTTTACATTCGAGATTGTCACTGTTCATTCTAAACTCCACGTCATGCATTCGTCGTTCGAGTTTCACATTACAAAGTCGACGACTTTCATTTTCAACTCGACGTTTTGAATTGAACTTCACGCTTCAGTAACTTCCCGGTTGACCTTGGGAACCTCGTACCCAGAACTCCTCGGTCATCATCCTTGGAGTTGTTAGGTCTGGTAATAAACGCAGGCGCTACGCAGGCGCAGATGTGACAGGAACAACACACGTGCTTGATCTCTGTGTTCTACTGACTATGGAACCCGTTTAGACTGAATACGAAAGCTGCCCTTCGCCGTGTTGCAGATAGCCTGCTTTCAGCGGAGAAAGCGGCGAACTGTGAGAGGTTTGTTGTCGAGTTCTCTTTGCAAGTTCGTAAACCGTAAATATCATGCTCTTTCCATAGCGCCAGAAGATCTTTACTTAGAAAGTAGGCTCTGCTATAGCTTCCTCCTGCTCCGTTTTCAAAGTTCGCCTTCGCCTTTACCCTCCTTCGCCTTTACCTTGGTTCCAAAGGTTTTCTAGAGAGAACACAGCTGCTCGCTTCTTTCTCCGCGGCTGGGTAAAGGTACTTTGAAAACGGAGCAGGAGGAAGCTATACAGAGCCTAGGCTTCTAGGTAAAGATGTTCTGGCTGTGCTTTCGACAGGCTTTGGAAAGAGTATGATATTTACGGTAAAGAGAACTCGACAACAAACCGTGATTTAATTCGCCACTGAAAAGTACTATTGTCGACCAAATTGCAGAGATGCAATCCGGCTATTGACTTCACGGCCGTTGAACTTAGTAGCGATGTACAGTAGAGGAAATAATCAGAAATCCGCCTCAATACATTTATGCAACGGTCGTCCATTTCTTTCGGCAAACATTCACTAAACGGATGAAATTCGACTCCTCAGAGAAAGACTGAGCTTCTCGTTTCTACTCTTCTCGTTAGGGTTGACGATCACAACCTTTACCTGTGTACTTTGCACTCGTAGTTTGTTTGTCCACAAGTTCTTCAATATCGAGTTCTGACAAAACATTGTCTCTAAACGAAGCACTATGCTACTATAATCATCCTCCTGTTGGCAGTTATCGAGTCGTTGAATTGTTTCTTGAACTACGGAGAATACAAACTCTGCCGTCATTTTTTGATCGACTGTTGCGCCTGCTTTGTTTATGTCAGCGGTTCCCAAGGTCAACCGGGAAATTACTGAAGCGTGAAGTTCAATTCAAAACGTCGAGTTGAAAATAAAAGTCGTCGACTTTGTAATGTGAAACTCGAACGACGAATGCATGACGTGGAGTTTAGAATGAACAGCCGACAATCTCGAATGTAAAACTTGAACGACAAATATAAAACACGTATGTTGAAACCTTGATAAAGCTTATAAAATACAAAATAACAATATGAAATATTCTACTTGAGTGTAAAATTCGTGTGAAGAACTTCGAATTCAAACCATGAATTTTGGCGGGGATGGTACGCCATAGTCTTAGCTGCAAAATACCATATGGTCTGTGTTATCAGCTTATATTCTAACGTGCTGACATGATTATTAGGTAATGTTGAACGTGAGGCGAACGGAAAACGCTAGTAGTGTTGAAGATTCATTTATTGAATTTATTTATTCAGATTCATCATAGTCACACATGCCTGTGCATGTAATGTAGAATCAGGTAACGTTTTGATATCACGTAATTTTCTGGAAATAGTTATCACGTAGGAATAAAAAGTAACCGTAGATTCAAAGTAGATATGATGAGAAGAAACTGTTAGAGGTTAAGGTGGAAAAAGTTCAAAATTTAAATATTTATTGGGAGGTTAGCTGAAGTTCAAGGTATGGTGTATAATATTGCTATATTTGCGGCGAACGTACATTCGGTGTTTATACAATCAGAAGAATCTATCCCTGCGAATGTGGGTAAAATCTGTCACCGATCTCAGATGCGCTAACGTATAAACATATAACTCCCATGGTGAACGCAGTTCTTCTCGTCAAGGAAAATGAGTGGACGACAAGAGAGGGCTATTATCAGAGCTCTGTTTTATACTTCGAAGGCGATAAATGAAACTTCACGGTCAAAAGAATTATGAGACAGGTCGGAATTTCCCATGCACATGTTTCAGTGGCACAGTTCGCCGATTATTGAACAACAAGGGATTGTTTTATCTGTTTTATTTAAACGCCCGTAAGAAACGGTGACTGATGACAGAGTGACAGAAAGAAGCGGCTGGCTGTCGACAAGCGGATGCTAAAGGAACATCGTAAACATGTTTGGATTGAAAAGATAGCATTTTATTTGGATGCGTACACAACCTGACAAGACCAATGGATCAAGCAATAGCTCGCAGGGGTAAAGTGTGGAAACGGAAGTTAGAACGGCATGCGCGATGGCTGCCTGGAAAAGTTCAAAAGACAGGCTCAGGATGAAATCTAGTGAAATCTCTTACCACGAGGGTGTAATTTTGTGTGAGCAGTATGACAAAATCAATGGTCAATTTTTTTATTCCTTCATTGATAATCATTTAGAAGATGTATTCAGGAGAGCTGACAAAGGGCTAAGCCGTTTGTGGATTCAAGACGGTGACCCTATGACACGAGTGAATGCAGAGTTGACCACTACCACGAGTAAACTAAACGAAGAAGAACAAGAGAAAAATAATATAGTACAAAAACTATAATAACATGAAATACTGAGATCTGATCTGTTTGTATTAAAGAAGTAAATTTCAGACATAGAAAAACCAAAGTATAGAAAAACAGTACAGGCAATGTGAGATCTAATATTATGTGGTTCTACTGGATTTCTCCAAAGCTTTCGACAGCGTGCCCCACGAGCGACTACTACTCAAGTTAGAGCGCCACGGTATTGATGGCTCAGTCTCTGTTGCTTTGGTTTAGAAACTTTCAGCAACGCGTTGTTGTGGTACCCACGCAACATGGTCACACGTGAAGTCTGGCCGGCGTTCCCCAGAGAACAGTTTTAGGGCCAATTTTGTTCCTAATTTATGCCAACGATATATCGGGTAGAGTTACATCCACAGTTAAGCTATACGCAGACGACACCAAACTTTATAGAGAGCGCACAGATATATAGAACTATAACGATGTACAGATCCTACAGTCTGATTTAACCCGCCTTCAAGAATGGACCGGAATGGAACCCGACAAGTGCGAGACGATGCGAATCACTCACAGGCGGGACAAGTCTACCCCAAGTTACTCACTTAACTCGCAAGGAAAAATTAAGGAGTCATTATATCGTGTGACCTTTCATGGAGCCAACATGTATGTGCCACTGTCAACAAAGCTAACAAGTTTTGGGAACCATTTAGCGCACAGTTGGTCTAGCAAACCAATCAGTGTTCTCGATGCTATATATACAAAACTCTCGTGAGGCCAATACTGGAGTATGCCGTACCAGTCTGGTGTCCCTACCTAGTCAAAGACATTATTGCCCTAGAGAAAGTGCAAAGGAGAGCCTCCAGACTCGCCCTTAGACAGAAAAAAGGAGAATGAGCTACGAGGAACGATGCAACATATTGGGTTGGCCAACCCTTGAAAAACGTAGGCTACATCTCTCTTTAATTGAATGCTATAAGACAGTCTTTTATATCAACAAGATTTTACCGACTTTTTTGAACTGGCACCAAAGCGCACTAGAGCAAACCACAGCTATAAACTACGCGTTAAATCTGCAAAATGTAACTGTTACGAATACTCATTTTTTGTTAGAACTATCAGCGAGTGGAATAACTTACCTGGCATAATAGTTGAAGAAGGAAGTTATAAACTTTTTAGGGCAAGACTTAAATCTTTTTTGAATACTTAACAGACACTTCAGCCTTTGTTAGCACTTAATATTTTAACTATAGGATATATTATATATATTTTCTATTTAGCCTTGTATAATTGTTTTACGTACCATGGTTGTTTTTGTCAGTGATTTAGTTTTGTTAGGGAATCGTTCATAGGGCTAACCTCTTCAGGGTGTTTCTTTTTCCCCCACTATCAGTTATACGTAATTAATTATTTCATAGATCATTGTTGATTTTGAATCCGTATCCGTATTTGTAAATACTTTTTTCTTGCACCTTGAATAAACTATGTTTGTATGTATGTATTAAGACATAATACACAATAAGAATATATTTACATTATTTACAAGCAGAAGTTTGAACTTTCATGACTGATTATCAAGTAGGTAAAGCTTATAATTCTTTTTGAAAGTATTATGTTGTTGGCATTGATATGAAAGGTAAAAGGTATTCATTTATATAGCGCAAATTGTATATGAATATATCCAAATGCGCTTCACAATGTTATTTTTGTGATACGGACTGCTATTGTGGCGCAATGTGCTGCCGTGCAGTTTACAATCATGAGTGATTGTTAGTACCTCAGAATACCAGGCTGTTGTGTCGGGAGAAGGGTATTTTGTCCCAAATTCTTTCTCCCAAATTCTTGGGGCAGTTTTGTTTGATAGACCATAATTTGTTCTGGAGGCTGTTCTATATATATATATATACCATGGTTGTAAGGTTAACCACACTACATTCAGCATAAAAAGAATACTGATACCTCAGTCCAGAACAATATATTGCAAATTTCCATGTGCTGCAACTGGTGGTTAACCGTGCAACTTAACCATGCTGTGTTTACCCCACATAATTAGCATAAGACAAGCAAGTCTCTCATTACACTCACCGTGCGCATACTCATGGTATCAATTTTGCACTCAGACAGCTTTGCTTCCATAGCGCCCCCCATTCCCCCTGTGCAAAATTGATTACAAGTGAAGGGGGTGTTTCAAGGCGGACTTTTGTCCCTAGCTGAAGGTTGTCGAATAGCGGAGTGCCATACTGAGTAGTACTCGGACCGAACGAAAAAAAATATTTTATTACTTTCTTGAGCACAACAACGAATAATGAGCCGGTGCAGCTGCACGTATTTGTCTGAAAATTCAGCGAAGAGAGTCAAGACGCTCTTCCCAATACTGGAAAGAGCACTGACCTCAAAGTTAGCCAGATCGACAATTTTTTTCAGAGAATAAATTGTAGACAAATGTATGGAATTTTCCGTTGGATGGCACCCTTTGCCATTCAAGATACATTAATTCGACTGTGATATTTACGAACTTTGTACCGTAACTCTGTGGGAAAACATTCCTTTGAAACTTGATAATCTGGCTAATTTTGAGATGCTCTTCCCAGTCATAGTATTAATTTTTCTTTTTGCTAAATTAATTTACCAAAAAAACACGTGTTGCCGGGTGTTATACTTTCAAGTCGCTAAAAGTATCAATTCAAAAAAATTATTTGTACTATTGTCAGTTTGTTTCTCACAAAAATCCCTAATTTTCGTTACTTTTCATGGTTCTGTGACGTCGTAAGATGAACCAACTCCCTTCCAAGAGAAAACTAGCACAATAAAATCCCGTAGTTTTCAATTGTGACATCACAAGATGAATCAACTGATCCAGCAATTCGGGTAGCTTTTATTCTAGTTTAATTGCTGCTTCTGCCTCTCGAAGAAAACTAAAACTGAAGTATACCAGAAATAGGATTTGGGGCAAAAATAGTGCACTTTTAGTTAATAGGCACTGTTAACCCCCAAATGATAAAGTAACGTTCTCGTGACGACAATCAAAAATTAACCACTCAAATTAGTAGAGTATCCTTTCCAGGTATACTGGAGAGAAATTGAGATAATTTTGATGAAGGATGGCAAAGATTCGAGTGGATGAAAAATACTGCCTTTAAGAGAAATTTACAGCAACTCGGATCACTGTAACCAAAATCAAGCTTCTTGAATAAGCTTTTGTAATCCACTTTAATCTTTGCCACCTCTATCGAAAAAGTTCAGTTGAAAAGCATATCAGGACATTCGCATGGTATTTCTCTTCTCTCTCAGGGTGACATTTTTGTAGTTCTGTTTTAAAGAAACTTGAAGGTTTAATATAATCACGAAAAGCATATTTTACTAAAGCGCACTCCGCCTTTTTTATACTGCAGTTTCTGGCCGAGTTGCTTCCTGTATCTATCTTCAATCATCCCAGTCATTTGGGTGATGGAGCTTGACCTTCTACAGCACAGACTCGATAAACGTGACCAATTGACTGTGAGACTAGGGGAATCATCAACCACTTTACAATCAGGTCTTAACATTGGAGGAGTGAGTAGATGATTTTAATGCTATCGGATACCTTCAGGGTACAGAATAATAATCGTCGTTGTATACCGAACAAAATACGGGCTGTTGATAAATTGTCTGTTCGAATTTGTTAGGTGTTGCTATGGTAAGTTGGGAGAATTTACATTCACATCAGTGAATTTCACATAATTTATTTGAATTGATGACATCTGCGAATATAATGTATCCATCTGAAACTGCACTATAAAGTACTAGAATTCGACATTGATCCACATTCTAATGATTTGTGTGCAAAAATAAATTAGAATAATCAGCAAAGAGATGGAAATCAAATATCTTGGAGCAACTACTAAAATCATTAATGTAGATAAGGATTACATAGAACTGATGCAAGTTATTTTTATATTGTTCTAGTAGGCTACCCTCGTTAGTTTACTCATTGTTTATATCCCCTGGGTCCT
The DNA here is from genome assembly GCA_030867875.1 of Actinernus sp. WN-2022. Taxonomy (NCBI): domain Eukaryota; kingdom Metazoa; phylum Cnidaria; class Anthozoa; order Actiniaria; family Actinernidae; genus Actinernus; species Actinernus sp. WN-2022. The sequence goes on from JAOWCC010001634.1 coordinate 2,790,748, forward strand.
TATAGCATCGTTATAAACCAGCACAAGGACGCCACTTTACACCAATCAGGTGTCTTTCTTAAAACAACTTGGCTGTGTCCTGTTAATCTTAAATAGATTTTAAATAATTATCATTGGATCAGACCCATGTATGGGGGATTCGTTCTCTTACCTCATTCTCTCTTGTATAAGACTGACTAGGAAGGGTTCTATCGGGTTTTGAGGACTGACTGGGCCCTGCATTCTACTCTGTTTCTTCAGATTGGTATCACAGCCTCTATCGATGGCAACACAGCTGCTAAGAAGGTTTGCGAGCTTGGTGTCGTCCTCCTGATCATTCTCGGCCGCTGGCTGTTGCCAAGGGGACAGATGACACGTGACCAGCTATCAAATCTGTTGCTTGGATACGTTGGCATGGGAGCTGATATACTGGGTAGTGTGTTTCTCCGCTCATTTTATTCAATATGAACTTTGTCAAACCAGGAAAGTTCAAAGTCAGAGGAAGTTGATTTAGAACTCGTAATGCTTCAATAGTACGCGCGCTCTGATTGGCTGAAAGCCGTGCTTGTGCCTAACGCGTGCTCTGATTGTTCGAAAACCATGCGTTTGTGCCTAACACGTGCTCTGACTGGTCGAGTGTGCTCACTGGTTTGTGAAATTGTGAAATGATGTCAAGCATGTACGTGTATATATATATAAAAAAAAATCAGTTTTTCCATTTCTTGAGTGCCTTATGCTTTGGCTTAAATTGTTGGGAAAAATTGTCTTGATTTCTGGGTTATCCTTTTCGGGGGATGTTGTCTTTGTTACTCTTTCAATTTCACCTTGAAAATAACCGCCAAAGTCCAGTTGAAATGTGTCATTTTCCTCCATTTCCTTCAATCCTTATAGATACACGAAAATGACGTCATTTCACAATTTTACAAACAAGTTAGAGCGTGATCATTTGCGTGATCTGTACTCTCACAAACTCATGGGTTTCGACCTTTCACAGCGCGCTTTAGTAAGTATATCTGACCGTACTTGGACACTTAAACTGGTACAACTAAAGTTAATTAAGGTAACCGCCACGAGAAGCGAGTAGCAGCTGACGTTTCGAGCGTTACTTCGTCAGCGTTAGCCTCTTTTGTTCTGACCTGACGAAGGGATAACGCTCGAAACGTCAGCTGCTACTTACTTCTCACGGCAGTTAGCATACCTTAATCAACTCTTAGTTAATCATATACCAGTGTTTATCTTCCCCGCCGACGCAGACTATGTTTGTAATCAGTTAACAGCACCAATCGAACACTGACTCCATACATGCGTAGTACCATGACATATAGCCTGATTTTCAGACGGTACGAGGTCGTCCGCTCACTTCCTCCCCCTCCCCGTCTGATGGACTTCATAGATTTTCATGTTCCTGACGTCATCAACCTTTGTTTTTACAATAAGCCGATACGAACACGCGTAAGAATTGAAGCGTGAAGTGTAGAACAGTCGTGCAGTAGCGGCTTTTACTAGTTGGATCTATCAGCTTTCATGCACTGGAAAAAACATTATACAGCTTCAAACTTCTCTCGATTTCTCAGAATGGTATCCTGTTTGAGTTGCTGTGGTTCTTTGGAGAGCAGGCACTTTTTAAACGGAAGTTTACGTGCAGTATTTGCAGGACAGTGTACGAGAATGTATACTAGAAATATCAGCCTCGATTCCATGCCGTAAAGTTTGTTACTGTAATCTTACGCTTTTACTTTTATTACTCGGGCTGCCTGTGGCAGCACCGAGTCTAAATCTGCAGGCCGTAATTTTTTTTGTTCCGTGCAGCAAAATTTCTGCGCATGCGTTAAATTATGCATTAATTGCCTCGTGGCGCTGATAGATTTCGCCATCGGACGCTATTCTTGTTTGGAGGTACGTTTCGTAGATTTTATGCCACATTTCATGTTACTCTCGGTCATAATACATACCAGCGCAAACACCGTGATCTGTAGGCCAACACTAAAATAATTTTAACCGTGTTTTTGGCTGTCGCTCGCCAACACGAAGCCAGAAATACCCCGGAGAAATAAACACTCAGCACAGAATAATTTATGATAGGCGAAGCAATATTCAACTCTCAAGGTAAACTTAAACAAGAATCCTCTCACGGCCGAGGTTTTGGTTCGAGAAATTAAAGGCTTCCAACAGTTCCCTTTATATTTCTGTAATATAATGAGCAGACTGCAGTTTTGGGAAGGAGGGTAAAAGCTTTTAAATACAGATAACCAACAGGCATTTCAGTTAATAATCTTTAATTCAACAAATTGTAAGCGTGCGTTACATGAATAAGTAGAGGTCAACTTCTTTAATTTACATACACGAAATTACATATATATACTATACTAGGGGAGCAGAGAATGAATGTCACCGCGCTACCGGCCACTCCTAAAGACTGCTAAATTCAGCTAATAATCAGTCTTCCCTTCGGTTATTACTAAGAGGATTTCAAATGAAAGTGTATTTCATCTTCAATCTCATGTGGCCCAAGTGAAAGCCCAGATGGGCTCTTGTTGTTAATTGAATCAAAACAACTCCTAATGGCTTTTGCATACGGAAATCAAGGCATATTTTAAATCTGATAATAGCCGGTTTGTTGCTACATATATACATCGTATATATTAACCCATGCATAGCGGCTAAAAGATAGATTATATCAAATGCATATACTAATTGCTTTTGTAATCCCATAATTGATTTTACATTTGCTCCCAACTACTAATCTATTTCCATATCGGAATCCTACTTTTTATCGATTTACTAATTGAACCCTGAACTTGAAAATGGTTATAAGTTGCTGAATTTTATCGTGTAACACTATTTCCCGGGTCTATTTACATCTGGCCTGTACCTCTTTGTATTTGATTATTATCTCTGGGCTCAGGCAGTCTACAGTGTATTTAATGTTTTTTTTTTAGAACTGACATACTTCATAATGATAATATGTATAAAGTAAAAAAAAAAAAACTTGTATTTATCATTATTGCAAGATCAAGTTTATAAAATAAACTAAATTTGGTCCAGAACTGAGAGAGTATACTTACATGTAAGTGACACTCTTTCTTTCCCTTCCCCTTTCTTTGTACATTATATATCCATGCAAGCTAGATCTTGTTTCAGTGTTTTCCATCTGATGTGGTCCTGGCTTAAGATAACCCTAAGGTTACCTTAAGGATCTACCTTCTCATCATCGTATTTCTTATTATGCCTTATTACTCGTATACATATGCATTTGCATCATCTTATGACAAAATAAAAGCTACAAGCATACATGTGTGCAGAACTCGCACTGGCATGATCGAAAAGTGCTTTCATTGATACTGTATACAAAGCTATGACAGGAGTTAAACTAGAAGTAATCATGGATTATCGTGCGTTCAACATATTTTATAAGAGAAAGGACTGGGGTTTCTGTGGTAACACAAAAGGCTGAAAGATTGCTGCAATGATGTGGACGGTGTAACTAATAATCCTGATCAAAAATGCTTGATAAAACACGTGCTGCGAGTGTTTTAAACAGCTTCAAAAACGCTTTAAGAATGCAATGAAAGAAAGACGCACATCTCAAGGGAATGGTTACTTAATGAACCATTGAACCTTTGTATTCACAACGCCATGCAAAATATTCAAGTAATCACGTACCGCCTGCAATTACGAACATCTCAAGGGAATGACATGAATAAATTACCATACTATGTTGTTTGAAGCGGCGTTTCGCAATGCAAGAAGAACCTGCACTTGAAGGATTTGGTGTCGTGGTTTACCTCGATAAAGTTCAAGACTTGGAAAGCGATGTGACTGACATGACTCCGGCACAAAATATTTAAGTTTAATGCACGTTTTTATTATTTTACGGCTTTGAGTTTGGTTTAATAATTGGAACTAAACAGTAATGGTAGTTGGATAACTTCATTTTAAAAATATTATCTGTGTCTCTCGGTAGTCTGCTGATATTAGTAAATGTAGAGCAAAATTTATTATCTAGGTACCGTGTACTTTTTGCTATCTTTGGGTCTTTATCAGTGAATTCTTAATTAGGATGAAACTTTATATAGAATTTCATAGTCATTAGTATTCTTTATATAAAACGTTCATCCTAATTAGCAATTCAATGAGAAAGCTGAAACATCAATAAAAATTCCATTGTCTCAATCATTAACCCCGTTTCCCCCTGGGACAGAATTCAAATCCCTCCGCGGGCCTTCTAGAATGAAGAGATTTTATCAGGTATAAAGGGCATGCACGTGACTGATTTGCTTCATCTGATTGGACAAAATGCTCATTAATTATTCATGAGTAACCAGAAAACCGTTTGTTTAAATACCGCTTTAAAAATAAGGTATATATGTATGAGGTTTGAGCCCGTTGCAGGGCAGATCTAATTGAACATCCGCGAAACTCGAGAACTGCAAACTACGTGGCATTTTTCTCCGGTTAGAGTAAACCAGTGAAAGGGAAGCTGAGTGTGGTGAAGGACCTGTGTCTGGGCAACCGTTATTTGAAGGAATTTTGGCGATGTACGGGATTTTTATGGGAATTCGAGGCGATTTTCTGCAGCTGATCGGCGTACAGTAATTGTACAGTTTGCTACCTTACAAATAATTATACTAAGGGAAGGAAAATTACTGTAACTCCCTCAATATTGAACGGAATGGCTTGAAACTTCACAGAAACTGAAAGAAATACACAACAGACAGGTAAGAATATTTTGACGATTTATTGAATTTTATTTTAGAGCAAACGGGCATTCGAACTAAAACTCCATACATTTACTGTAATTTCAAATATCCGGGAAACTAGTAACCGTTTTACGCATAATAAGCCTGGGGTATCTGTGTGCATGAATAAGTAGTGTTTAAATTAAAAGGTCAACTTCTTAAATTTACATACGAGAAAAACACAAATATTACATTACATATATACTAGGGGAGAAAGTCACCGCGCTACCGGCCACTCCTAAAGACTGCTAAATTCAGCTAATAATACTTCCATAGAGGATTTCAAATGAAATTGTATTTCGTCTTCAATCTCATGTGGCCCGAGTGAAAGCTCAGATGGGCTCTTGTTTTTAAAACGTTTTGAAGCTTGATATGTATGCCGATTAGTCACACAAGACCCTAAAGTTCTCCTAGTGTAGGTTTTTTGGTATCAGAGATTGTTTTAACCGGACTTTTTGTGCAAAGTTTAGATGCCATTGCCGTACATGAACTTTACGAAGTGGCGTAACTAGAATAAGTGTACGTAACTAGAATAAGTGTATGTAGAATCAGCTTGCAGTTGATAGTTTTCACAAGTTCGTAAGTAAATATCATACGGAAGTGTGTTCATAATTCTGAAAACACAAATATTCTCCCAAGTGCCATGAAACGTTTTCCATAACATACTCAGTATGTGTGTTCACTCCTGCAGAAAAATCATAATATTCCATGAAATATTTGGTCTTCTAAAAGCCAAAAACCTAGGAGAATGTTTGAGATCTATTGAATGCATGAGATTTATAAGCGGAGGAAGATTAATGATTTACCAAAGCCCGTACGTAGATTCACAAACACATCGTTTCGATGAATGAACGATTCCAATGCTTTCTTCTGCTCTGGATATAGCTGCGAAATCCTGAAAACTTTACAACTTCGGTCGACACAATGCTCAAGTTCTTCCCCAGCGCCATTCAGAAAAATATGCGAGCACATTCCTTAAATTCCAGACTTTGCCAAAAGTATAAAGTTCGCTCTGATTGGTTGACATTATGACGTCAGGAACACGAAAGTCTATGAAGTCCATCGGACGGGGATGGGGAGGAAGTGAGCGGACGACCTCGTACCATCTGAAAATCAGGCTACACGACATAGCCCCTTTAAGAGACTTGCATTTTAATAATATTCCAGACTGAATAAGTGTACGCAAAAATGTTGATAGCAACGTACTGTATGCGCGAGTGGAAAGCGAGTCTTGCCCCGTTATTCCACCCAAGCGATAAAACTATTCATCGTTTACACATGGGAAATGATTTTTTAAACTAACATTTATTTTCAGAACTATTCAGCGCACTAACCGAACGCGAGGTAATGCATGACGTCACTATTACATACGTCACACTTGTCCTGTTCAGCTGGAGTATGCTTCAGTTTTGTATCGTTGCCACGGCAACAGCAGGGAGCGAAGACGATGACAAACAGGTGAGTGAAAAGGGAATGCGTCAGTGTTAGTTCTTGGATTAGGCGCGCAAAGGCCCCTGGGTACGAGGGAGTTTCAAGTTTCTTTTTTATACAGAGGCAAGCTAAATAGAAACGTATTGCTGTGATTGTCAGATGAATAGAGGTAATTGGCTAACGCTGTTGCCACCCAATTCAGATCATGTGATGTAAACTGATACCGCTACTCTGGGGAATTATTCCTTTTTCATTCTAATCAAAATGCAGTCATGCCTATCTGAATAAAATTAATTTTCAAAGAGTCAATTCTCCAGAGTAATGTGTTTACACCACATGATCTGAATTGGGTGGCAACAGTAATGCGTCAGTGTTAGTTCTTGATTAGGCGCGCAAAGTCCCCTGGGTACGAGGGAGTTTCAAGTTTCTTTTTTATACAGAGGCAAGCTAAATAGAAACGTATTGCTGTTATTTTCTACCGCAGATTGTCAGATGAATAGAGGTAATCGGCTAAAATTAATTTTCAAAGAGTCAATTCTCCAGAGTAATGTGTGTTTACATCACATGATCTGAATTGGGTGGCAACAGCGTTAGCCGATTACCTCTATTGCCTGCTTATATGAACGATCTTTTAATTAGAGGAATGGTTTGAGCATGAAATCGAGGCTAAAGCTACTATATTGAATAGTGGCTTATGTTTGCCCGACTGATTCTACAAAAAATTGCGGTTTTTACTAATCTCAGCATTCTGATTCGTTTGAACAGACTTTGTTGTAAAATGTCTATCACGTGACCAGCCACGTGATTACAAAATCTGGAAACGTCATCTCAAAATGGGCCGGTCACACTGCATTTTTAAAGTAACGGTTTCTTGCTTATCTAATTACACTTCTGGTTGTTTCTAAAGATCTGTTTGGAATGGTTGACCGTGATAGATTGCTAAGGCGAAAATAGAGAAAACAGGTCACGTCAAATATAGGGAATAAGCAAGTAAATGAAGGCCAGATAAAAACATACTTGTTTAGCGTCCCCGCCTGACCTGAGAAATGTCCCCGACCTCTATTTTTTAAAAAAAAATTTTTTTCATAAAAAAAACTTTATAAAGTGTAAATGTGCCCGCGAACATCAATTCTTGTACCCAGATCCCTACATGTACCACTTAAAATATGCGCCGGCGCATTAAATATTTTAACATCGACGCCATTTTGTTTCTACAACACGAGGTCATGAACAATAATGTCTAGTCAAGACAAAATAAACTTCACATAGAAAAAAACAACTCCCTCCCTACCTGGAAAAATTTAAATGGATGGACGCTAAACAAGTTTTTTTTTATCTGCCTAAAGTCAGACTTTTAGCTTCGAAAGTTTTACAGCGAGTTCACACTTCATCAAAGTAAATCTCAGGCCCTGTATAATTTAGATTTCGGTGCTGAATCACCGCAAACTGCGCCTCATGAGAACGATAATTTTATACATTACTGAATTATTAATTTTAAAAATAGATGATTAATAACAATTATATGGACACAACAGATTTTGACTTTTACTTATATATATCAGTGTTAATTTTAAATAGTTTTTTTTTTTTATATAGTTAGCATTTTAATGTGAAATTGTTATATAGTTAATTAGTTTATTTTAGTGTTATACACACGACCCCAAAAGTGGTAACGCTTTAATCTTTATCGTATTTAAATAAAAGTTATTGTATTGTATTGTAGCTATCATGGCGGCAACAATTAAGAAAACTAGCGAAAAGAAATGTGTTGTCAAGCGGTGTAAGAGAAAAAAGCAGCTTGAGATATCAAGGCAAGTTAAGTAGAAGGCGATTCAAGCGACGACAAAGCCAAAGAGAAATCGCAGCAAACCAGCACGAACTCCGGTTGTAGATATGGTCATCCAAAGGACTGGGATTCCGTTTTGGTTTATCCATAAGCGAGCTGAAACAATATTTCTAATGAAAACTCGAAGAGCGATGAACGATAGCAGTACTGCACAGTCTGCTAACATGTGGACACTATTAAAAGCACATGCGATACGCATATGCGTCGAGATAAAGGCATTATCACGCCCAAGCTATCTATTTACTTACTTCGAAATACGGTTTTCCAAATATCTCGCGAATGTTTTTTTGTTTTTTTTCAGGGAAATAAAGTACAATTAATAAACTTCACAAGGATAAAAAAAAAATGTTTCGTTTTGGAGAAAACAGGCCGCGAAGGTGTACGGTAACATTAATTTTAAATCGATCTGTATGACGTCACTGGGTCGTGACTATTTGTTCCATGTAAAATTTAGTTCCAATCAAGAAAGCGAGGTCGGTCGTTCTGATCTGTTTTCGTGCTATTCCCGACATTTTAAAGTCTAGAAACATTTCTTAAGACAAATGGTAGGGAGAACTTATGTCAAAAGCTCCGATTTTTTAAAAATTTTGGTGAAGAAAGCTAGACCGACCTCTCTTTCATGATTCGACACCAGGGCCGGGTTGTTCAAAGCAAGGTCAACTTTAACCCCAACTTTAACCCCAACTTTAACCCCAGGTTAGCGCTAAATCTGTAATAGACCATTTTCTCAGGTATGCGCACGCAATATTGGCCCGCCAAATCGCTTTTTGAATAACCGCCAATTTTTGAACAATAGCCGATAATTTGAATAACAAAGGCTGACGCATCAGAACGAGTCTAACAAAAGCTAACAAAACTCACGGCCCGCCAAGAAATACTTCATGTAGCCAGCTTGGATTTAGTATTGGTTGAAATAATAGGGAGGGTTATAGGAAACCACTACGCGATTGCCCACGTGAAGTATTTGCCGGCCCGTCAAGCCTGTTGCGTGCGCATACTTGAGAAAATGGTCTATTGCAATTTCTACAGTTTAACTCGGGGTTAGCGATTTAACCCCGGGTTAACCTTGCTTCGAACAACCGAGCCCTGGGCCGGGTTGTTCGAAGCAAGGTTAACTTTAACCCTAGGTTAGCGCTAAATCTGTACAGTTTAACCCAGGATTAGCGATTTAACCCTGGGTTAGCGCTTAACCTTGCTTCGAACAACCGAGCCCTGGGCCGGGTTGTTCAAAGCCCGATTAGTGTTAATCCTGGATTAACTCTGCACATAACCTATTGGTTGTCATGGAAATTAACCCTGGATTAGCACTAATCGGGCTTTGAACAACCCGGCCCTGGTCTATAGCCCTATCGGGCTTTTTTCATGCTCCGTTAACATATTTCCTCACAGGTAGACTCAAAGGAGGATGTTGAGCTTGGAGAATGTGGCGAAAGATCTGCACATCACGAGAAAGGTGCTACAACTACGGACGACGACACATCATCTCGATATACTGATGTAGAGGTCATCTCCTTTCACGATTCAAAGGAAAATACCCAAAAATATCTAAGTGTTGATGATCCACGAAGTAGCATAGCGGAAATGACTGTGACCGAAAGCGATCCGAATATTTCCGATATCACACCGCCGAAATACGATCTTCTCGCGAAGCAACTATGTAAATGTAAATTCGTCATTTCAGCCGATCTATTCCAAATTGTGGCAGCGCTTTTCATGCAAGATGGTCCATTTTTCTTGCTTCGCGTGGTGCTAATTATTTCCTATGGAGTTTCTAGCGAGGTGCACATCTTCTTTACTGCCAAAAATGCACTGACTGTAGCACTCATGCTGTATCGCTTGTATTCACTCGTTCTCGGTGCTATTCACTTCCCTCACGTGAAGATTGGGCTACGCAGAAATGTGCAAGTAGTTAAATTCTAAGCACAGTCCAATTACGTTGGTAAAACAATAAAATCTACTTCAACAAGGCTGAGTTTAATTTTGCAATTTAACGAATTTCCGATATAGTTCACCGCGGCTAGGCAAGGGTAAATTGTGTGGTGAAACGGTATAGTCCTGCCTTGCCGATTTATTTTTCGTTCATAGGTTGTCCCGTTTTCGAAAAAAAAAAAACGGGCACCTTGCTATTTTGGTGGATCGTTGTCTTGACGAAGTTTTCTACCCATTCTGCGCATGCTCATACTGATAGGAGGTTTAAAATCGATCTCCCCAGGCTCCCTCGTTCACTTTCTTGCCTTGCCTATTCAAAATCGGCAAGGGTAAAACGTTCCATGTGTACACACCCTTGCCTAGCCGAAATTTGAACCTACCCTTGCCTTGCTGATTTGTTATGTAGTGTAAATGGGGCTTTAGTAAGTGAGCAAGCGTGCAACATCCACGAGTTGAAAACGGCAAACTTACTGCAACAATTTTTTTTTCTCTTTACTGATTCTTTCGACGATAACAATTTTTTAAATACGAACTCTATTAGTGACCGAAGCTTGGGCTGCCTGCCGTGGTATGTCGTTCATTTCTCACGGTAATCAACCCAATCAGAAAATGAGAAACTCAACAGTAGTTGGTGTGAAAATACTCTACCTATATACATTTAAGGGTTCAAGTCTGAAGAATGTCAAATCTGGCGAGGCAATCATGGCATCAATAAATCGAACATAGCCTGTCCACAGGCTCTAGATACTGGGAAAAGGACGAACATAAAACGTGGCAAAAAGAAAATGGCGAACGGAAGGAAAGAAGGAGACTCTCCCCATTTCCCCTCCCTTCCCCTTCTCTACCCCAGCCCTCATCTCCTCTTTTAATGTTCTCTCATTTTTTGTCGGTTTCCCACTCTCCAGGGCCTGTGAACAGGCTAAATCGATCAATGTAATACAGTCAGTGAGTGTACTTAACCTGTGGAAGTTATACTAATAAATCGAGTCCAATACTCGCAGTGCAACAGCTGAAAACAAATGGACTATTTCATAGAGTTTGAAGTTCTGATGATATTAAAGGTTATTTTTAATAACTTCCTTCACCAACGTCTTACAGAAAGAAGCGTATAAAACTTTGACACCAAGAGCATTTTTTTTACGATGATGCAGCAGGCTCGATAGAAGGAAAGATGATTGGTTGATTCAATCTGCGTCATGCAACGAGGTCTAATTTGTTGCCATTTTCGTCATACGGGCACTTTGCATACATATTCTTTCGAGTTGAATACTCTACTTCCTGTCCTAAAGGCCGGCTGTGGTCATTCTAATCGAAGTTTCTGTACGTTCACGCCTTTTATACTGTCCTCCTTGATAATTAATCCTACTTGTTGCTTCTTCTCTTGTAAGGTCTTTTCACTTTAATGTGTTTCTTCTGTGCTATACTCTGCGCAAGTCGCCGTTTCAGCGAGGCGTGTTGCTCGACCAGCTGCGCAAGATGGCCCTGCTGGGCCAACATCGTTAGAAACGTGCAGATAAACGGGTCATAGTTGTGAGTACGTCGGCAGTGGTCGACCTGTGGGAGGAAGGAAAACCACGAAATCTATAAGACCAGAAACTACGCTGCTTTATTATATAAATCTGCAAACAACGCACGCAATATGCACAAGAAATGCGAGACCGTACTTGGGTAAAAGCGTTAAGATGGCCTTCCGGTTCCCATAGTAACGTTAGAATGGCTTGCCGTTTGCCATAGTAACGTTAAAATGGCTTCCCAGTTGCCAGAGTAACCCCGGTTGCTATAGTAACGTTAAAATGGCTTTCCAGTTGTCATAGTACAGTTAGAATGGCTTTCCAGTTGTCATAGTAAAGCTAGAATGGCTTCCCAGTTGCCACAGTGCAGTTTCTTTGCAGATTCATATCATAAACAACTATAGGCTCGCTAAAAAACTATGACTCGTAAAAATGCACAGCTGTATCAGCTTGTTATCCGACAAACCGTGCACTATGTATAAAAAAGTACAAAACTAGGAACCTAGAGGTGAGGACGTAAAAGAACCACAAAGAACGAAAACAAAAACACCGGCAGTTACCCGGCTGGTGAATGAACCCTCAACAATCTATAACCACAACACAGCTAGTTAGCGCACCTAATAGGAAATTTACCAAGTGCTGGAAAACCATTTAGATATATACAGCTACTTCAAATAAGGTTGTCTCATGTTGCATTGTGCATATTGCATTACCCGTTCTAAGACAGAAATGCATCATTCAGTTTTATGGCGCGTGTATGTTTTTAGTATTCAGTTCAATAACAATAGGATTCATTTTCTTTAAGACAGAAATGCATTAGTTTTATGGAGCGTGCATGTTATAAGTATTCAGTTCAATAACAATTGGAGGATTCATTTTCTCGAAGACATTAGCTTGTCAAAGCTACTCTTAAATTCGAAATTCAACCCTTTTTTTCCATTCGCTGGATCCAGTCTTTGAATGCACAATACAACATGCCTGAGATAGGTTAAGACCTTTATAACGTGGCGGCCATCTTGGAATAAAACCATTTGCTGGATCCAGTCTTTGAATGCACAATACAACATGCCTGAGATAGGTTAAACCTTTATAACGTGGCGGCCATCTTGGAATAAAACCATTTGCTGGATCCAGTCTTTGAATGCACAATACAACATGCCTGAGATAGGTTAAACCTTTATAACGTGGCGGCCATCTTGGAATAAAACCATTTGCTGGATCCAGTCTTTGAATGCACAATACAACATGCCTGAGATAGGTTAAACCTTTATAACGTGGCGGCCATCTTGGAATAAAACCATTTGCTGGATCCAGTCTTTGAATGCACAATACAACATGCCTGAGATAGGTTAAACCTTTATAACGTGGCGGCCACCTTGGAATAAAACCATTTGCTGGATCCAGTCTTTGAATGCACAATACAACATGCCTGAGATAGGTTAAACCTTTATAACGCGGCGGCCATCTTGGAATAAAACCATTTGCTGGATCCAGTCTTTGAATGCACAATACAACATGCCTGAGGTAGGTTAAACCTTTATAACGTGGCGGCCATCTTGGAATAAAACCATTTGCTGGATCCAGTCTTTGAATGCACAATACAACATGCCTGAGGTAGGTTAAACCTTTATAACGCGGCGGCCATCTTGGAATAAAACCATTTGCTGGATCCAGTCTTTGAATGCACAATACAACATGCCTGAGGTAGGTTAAACCTTTATAACGTGGCGGCCATCTTGGAATAAAACCATTTGCTGGATCCAGTCTTTGAATGCACAATACAACATGCCTGAGATAGGTTAAACCTTTATAACGTGGCGGCCATCTTGGAATAAAACCATTTGCTGGATCCAGTCTTTGAATGCACAATACAACATGCCTGAGATAGGTTAAACCTTTATAACGTGGCGGCCATCTTGGAATAAAACCATTTGCTGGATCCAGTCTTTGAATGCACAATACAACATGGCTGAGGTAGGTTAAACCTTTATAACGTGGCGGCCATCTTGGAATAAAACCATTTGCTGGATCCAGTCTTTGAATGCACAATACAACATGGCTGAGGTAGGTTAAACCTTTATAACGTGGCGGCCATCTTGGAATAAAACCATTTGCTGGATCCAGTCTTTGAATGCACAATACAACATGCCTGAGATAGGTTAAGACCTTTAGAACGTGGCGGCCATCTTGGAATAAAACCATTCGCTGGATCCAGTCTTTGAATGCACAATACAACATGCCTGAGGTAGGTTAAACCTTTATAACGTGGCGGCCATCTTGGAATAAAACCATTGTTCTTGCCCACCCAGCCTCGTTCTAAAACGTGGACGGCATGATCAATTCCAAGATGGCCGTCACATGATAAAGGACTATGGGAGCTCCGTGCTTTTATGACTCTGGCAAAACGAACGGATGTGTTCATATTTAGCCAAGAATAAATATGATTTTGGTTAGGGATACGAACTACTTACATGATATTTCTTTTTCTTCTCTTTTTCTTCTCTCAGTCCGGTTTCACACGTCGTAATTTTCCGTTCCACATCGTGCAGCTGCACCGCTAAATCCTGAAAAAAAAGATCGACGTCAATAAAGCAGTTAAAATAGCCAGTAGTTAAACTGTACGATACCACTTATTATGATGCAGCTTATACATTAATGTGGCCGTGTTTGGGCAATCCCTTTATGTAGGACGAGACGATTTTTTACCAAAAATACAATAGAATACAACACAATACAATTCAATACAACAATAGAACGCAACACAATACAATACAATAGAATACAATACAATTTGGTAGCAATTCGTGTCGTCCTACATGAAGGGACGGCCCGTGTTTGTGGCTAAACAGAATAAGAATTCCAATCTAAGATGAGAAACATCGACTGGCTATTTACGAACGTGGTCGAGTGCAGGGGAAATCCCAGCTCAAAGCGATAAACTGTATGTGCGAATTTGTTAGGTGTTGCTATGGTAACAGCAAAGTTATTCTGGGCAACGTATATACTAAATACAGTTTTAATTAATCTTTCTTGTAATTACTATGTAATCTAATGGTATAAAATAAAGTATGTTGTTGTTGTTACATAAGTTAGGAGAATGTACATTCACATCAGTGAATTTGACACATTTGAATTAATTGCATATGCAAATACATAACGTACCCATCTGAAATTAAGCACACTAATGTAGAATAACATGGCCTTCAAAAGCGTATGCGGGAATTTTGATGTTTTGTTTAAACGAATTTTATGGCCATTTGAAGGTGAACATCAGTGGAAGGCATTAAAAAGTGAACAAGGAATGCCATAAAATTCAAACTTTCCAAATTCCCACACACACTTTCGAAGATCATGTTATTCAACTTTGTTGCCCTTTACCAAGAGAACCCAAATCCTTGGTTACAATTTAATCCAGTGGGATTAACGCACTCAGGCGGAACTCATGCCAGGGTTTCTGGGTTGTAATTCCATGCTTTTGCGAAGGTGCATCATAAAAAGCACAGCAATCTAACACCTTGTTCTTTGGTAAGATGTATCTCTTGCATGAGAAGAGCAGTTTTGTGCCATTTATATGGTCGTCATGTTGCATTTTATGCCAGACAGGTCTTATTTCCACCGTATAAGCGACCTTAACGTCCGTACCTTTGCCTCTGTAGAAGTGTCGGATAGGTGTTTTAATGCTGTCACGAGGGTGTGAGTTGGATCTTCTGGCTTTTCCTTCTCTTCTAAAATGGAAAACAAAACACCGATTAGGAAATAAGGCATGTATCTTAATAGGGCGCTAACTGACTGGTCTGTTCGGCCAGTTCTTAATGAAACGTGTCAGTTCCAACGTGTTCCATTTAAGAAGTGCATGGCCGGTCGGACCAGTCAGTTCGTGTAAACGCCCCTAGTTACGTGGTGAAAAGTCTTTTTGGGAGCCCCTCTACCCTCCCCCCCCCCCCCCCCGCACGCCCGGAGGAGGGCACTTGTGTGATATTAAAATGGCCATGAAGTCGGTCAGAACCGGACCTGGCTTTACGAGAAAAAATAGCTCCAAAACCCGGATTTCCAAGTTATTGTGAAAACGAACCCGGATCTTTTCTCTGTTTGATTATTCTGAATCGTCTATAACCCGCGACATATTTCTACGTTACCACCGCACACATATATATTACGTCATCAACCAGAGTACCCCCCCCCCCCCCTCCCCCACGGGTATGGGATTTATTTACCTCGGATTCCGCACTAAGTACGTAGCAACATCCAAATTCTCCTTACTGTTTTCACACATTTCTTGTATTGAATTTGGGAAGGCATCAAAAAGTTGTTTTTCCAGATGATCAATTTCAATGTTCTCATGACCTTTCGGCTTCACTTTGTTCGGAAATCTTAAAGAGAAGTTAGATGTTGTCCATCGTTTGGGCTTAAAGTATTAACGAGAAATACCTTTCTTTTCAGCGTTATCGGAGTTGCCACTCTTCTTTTCTTTTATCAAATAATCACTTTCGAAGTCAGAAAATGTCTCTAAATAGTCCTCTTGATCCTCTGATGCCGCAGTTTCGGTTGTTTCCTGTAGATAAAGAGGCAATTAATTCTACCACGTCGTTTTATTTTCCATGTTTCTAACTAATCATTCAGTGGTTAAGCGCCGGACTGTCGTGCGGGAGTTCTGCATTTAGAGTCTTTTAGCAATCGTTTGTATGGGGAAATCCAAAAGAGAAAAGCAGAGTCCTTGAGTAAAACAAAGCGAATCCTGGACCGAAAAAGAAAGGAAACCGGCGATAAGGAAGAATTCGGTAAAACGAGCCGGATTGAGCTCGCGGACAGCGACAAAGGCTCGTGCTTCGAAGAACGTGCGAAAGGCAGCGAATAACAACCTTCAACTTCAGTGTCAACTCCAAATATAAGCAGCGCCAGTAGGCTTAAACTGTCGTTTGGCTTACCAGGAACCAGCAAGTCATTTGAAGAGACCGAGGACGCGAGCAGCGATGAATTCACATCGGAGTCTATAATTTCCCGCGAATTTCACTACTGCTTTGAAGCTCCAGGGGTCCTTGCGTAGTCATTGGCTAGTTGGTTCGAAGTGTTGACATTTGCATTGATGAGGTGTGAAATGTTCACAAAACTTTACACGCCAAATCTCCGACTAGGCTTTTCTCTTTGAACGAATTAATAGGGTATGCTACGGTGGCCCAGAGGTACAAAACACAACACAGATGTATAAAACACATTTGACAATCGCAAAACACAATTGAAGGATTCAGTGCACAACACTAAGAATTGAAAACACAAAGAAGCTTGTGTAAAACACATTCAAAACTATCGAAACACATTTAACAACACCAAAACACATTTAGAAATGCCAAAACACAATTGCAAAACTCGAAACACATTTGGAAACCAAAGAGGGGGAGTGGGTACTACTGTGGTGGGCTGCTGACCAGCAATATCTGTTGGTTTGTTGTTATGAAAAATGGCGGACATGCTCGGTTTATTATAAGTTATTCCACACTACTAAGGTAGAGCGGTTTTAGTTAGTTTACAAGATGAAATGCGAAACTTGCAATGCAGATGTT
Source organism: Actinernus sp. WN-2022 (assembly GCA_030867875.1). Taxonomy (NCBI): domain Eukaryota; kingdom Metazoa; phylum Cnidaria; class Anthozoa; order Actiniaria; family Actinernidae; genus Actinernus; species Actinernus sp. WN-2022. Next base: position 2,807,741 of record JAOWCC010001634.1, read on the forward strand.
TTAGAGTCATTTCGATTTTGCCACAAATGTGGAAAATCGCTCAAGAAAACTGAAACGGCGGCCGAACAACAACCATCTGTGTCGAAAGCACCGGGCAAAGCTTTGTCTACTTTCGAAGATTTTCGTAAGAGATTATCTTCACAGAGGCAAGAAAGTATCAAGGACAAAGGGAAAAAGAAGAAAACAGACACCCCTAGCGAGGTCATGATGAATATTGGGCGCATGAAGCTGTTAAATGGAGACCTGAAACCTGTGAAGGGGAAGATAATGATCGTGCGTGTTCCTGTTTCAATAAGGAAACTCGAACTGTTGAGGAAAGGCATAGAGAAGCACGCCGCTCATGACCGTACTTTTCATCCTTTTGAGGACTACGCACTTCTCTATCCTGATGGTACGGAGATCCTCACACTTCCTGGGCAGCCTACCCAAATATTCCAATTGGATAAGTATAAGGAAGATATTGGGAAACCATATCACAGAATAACTCTATATCTGATCGAAAGAGAAACACTAGAAATGAGTAGAGGGGAAGAAGATCAATCAGATTCTGAATATGAAATGGATGCTAACTCCAAATCAACTGCAACGCAGTCCTCCAGGGAATCAACAGCAACAAAATTAGCCCAACCAGGTAAAGATGCCTCTCAGACTGAAACAAACCCTGGCGTACATGTAGTACCATCAGCCCAGTCATCAAGCAAAGTGACATCAATAAGAGTGGATCATGATCAACCTAGTACTAGTACTCATAGTGGTGATTGGCAGCAGGAGTCCTCCTTCTCTAGCACCATCAAGGATTCAACTACTACAAGAACTGCTAAGATTCAGACTCTGTCAGATATGTTTCCAGCCAGTGGTGAGCAGGAGATAGTGACTGCTTTAGATACCACACAGTCACTTGAGGAAGCTATTCACCTTATTTTAAATGGTAGTAACTCCCTTAATGATGCATATGCTTCCTTAATGAGTGCAAATGTGGATGATTTCGATTTCAATAGTGATGATGACTAGCACGTCCAAGATTTTGATAGTGAAGCAACCACATTCACATCAGATGATTCTCTTCTGGAGAAGTTGAAAGAGTTGAAAGAAGCTGAGCTTAAAAGTGTAGAATTTCTACGCTTGAAAGTGAGACGGGATGCTATTTGGGACGATACCCTCCTAAAATTGAGTCGTCTTCAGCCAGGGGAACTGAAGAAGCAAGTTAAAGTGCAGTTCATCGGTGAACCGGCTGTAGATCAGGGTGGACCTTCACGTGAATTCTATACTTTAATAAATTCTGCAGCTCAAGCAAAGTTGATGTCAGATGGTGTTTTCAGGCATAACATTTCATCCCTGGCCAAGAAAGAATTTTTGGCATTTGGCCAGCTGACAGCCATTGGCCTTCTGCAAGGTTCACCTGGCGCTAAGTGCTTTAGCAAGTCATAAGTAGAGTACATTCTATCTGGAAAAATAGATGATCTCCTGCCAACATTGGATGAGGTACCCAATGCTGAAGTCAAGCGGTTCCTCAAAAATCTCGATGCCATTACAGATGGTGAAGAATTTAAACGTATGGCCTCCTTTGGCTGTGAATTCAGGTTTGAGGCAGGGTACTCCAAACCATTTGTTCACCTGAATGAGAAAGAGGAGTTCTTCAGGTGCATTTGTTTGCATTATACTGTGTTGTCCTCCATCACAGAAATTAATCAATTCATTGATGGCCTCAAAACTTGCAATGTATTGAACTTGGTACGAGAAAATCCTGAAATATTTAAAAAGGTATTTCAAGTATCAAAGCAGCTAACAGCTGAACAGATTGATGACATATTTGATCCAGTGTACAGCCTCAAGGAGAGCAACAGGTACAGAGTTGAACAGAATATTGTATTCAACTTTAACCAGTACCTGGAAGATGTCGAGCAAGGGAATATCAAAACCCAAGTGGAGGGAAAGGATATGGTCATCATGCTCAAGCATGTCCTACAGTTTATAACTGGAGCTGAAGATATCCCAGCCATTGGCTTCACCCCTCGGCCCACATTGCATTTTTCACATGATGTTCTATCAAAGAGAAAGAGGACTACAAACGCCTGTGCAAATATTTTAAGAATCCCTGTTGCAAACATGTCTGACTATTCACAGTTTTCTGATGAATTCACCTTCTGTATGATGAATTCTCCTGGTTTTGGTGTCATATAACCCATAACAATGAATTTTAGAAAACAAGAGAGCAAACATGCTAACATGGCTTGTGCAATGTATGTGTGCATAGCCATGCATTTTATCATTAGTATATCATGATGTTTTTGCATAGTTAAAGTTACAGTTATACAGCAGTTCATTATTTTCTGAATTTATCAATAAGTTCCCATAAAATTGTTTGGGCACTGTAATATAATAATCATGTTTTTCTTATATTCCACAAATTAGCATGTTAGATAAGACTATTTTACTATTATTCAACCAATCAATTTCAGTTTCGACAGTCCGGTCGATGTTCAACTGCGTCTCAGTGTCGCGAGTTACCTAAATTCACACTTTTGACATGCTTTCGTCAAATCAGTGAGCCAGCTGACATCAGGAATGCAATTTAGTACAGGAGTGTAACAACATCTCTCAGCATAATTAAATATAACATAACCCATGGCCCATCCCCCAATGTGTTGCATGATTTCACTTGACCCACCCTATTTTCTGTGCTTGAAAATGATGCCCCCCCCTCCCTTTTTTTTACCGGCCACCCCCACCTGTACTTTATGACCAGTCCCTAAACTACTACTAAATGTAAGACTTTATTTAGCCAGGGTAGCCCATTCAGCAACGAAGCTGATATCCAGAGGGGCCCTGCATATAAAGCTATAAATACAATTGTAATGTATAATTAAACTATTTCTGCTATGACTATAATACAATTTGTTTCTACATATATAATAGCTAGTATACAGCGATTTGCAAAATGTATTGATATAGTTGAATTTTACAGAATTTTTGCAAATCGCTGTATGATAAAAATGATATATATAATGCAATAAATTCTAATGTAATTTACAAGTAACTACATACAATATATTATTTATACGCCAAAAAATGCTTCTTTATACGGTTTTTAAAAATACTCAAGGAGGAAGCCTCCTTGATTTCAACAGGGAGAGAATTAAATAAAATTTACCCCAAATATCTAAACGTTCTCTTCCCTAGACTTAATTTAGGTTTTGGTAAGTGCATGTCGTTTTTGCGTCTGGTGTTATATGAGTGAATTTGATTAAAAGATAGGCTGGGACTAAATTGTGTAAACATTTAAAAACTAGAATACAGAAAAACTATCTCAGTACTACTACTACTACTAGACAATACTATTCTGCCACAACAACAAGTTGACAAAATGTTGTCAGTCCCTCTTTCCAGGTGGTAGGTTCACTTAGTCCAAGCATAGGAAGTATCTCAGAAAAATACTTCTGATAATCATTAGAATCATCTGTTGTGGAAGAAGTTGCTTCATTTTCAGCTTCTGTTAGGTCAGGAAGGTCAAAAGCATGCTTGTGATCCACCCGGCCAAGACTCTCTGGCAAAACGTACAGTTGGTCAGGGATACCTGGTACAGTATGATGTACAGATTTTCGGATGTAGTGATTATTCCACCTTTCCTTCACTTCATCCAACTCATTCTGGATAATTTTAGAATAACAAAACCAAAGACATTCCATGTGGAGTTTGTTGCTGGTATCTAACTGTCCTTGGCCTACTGTATCCTTGAAGAAATCAATCCACCATGAAGACCATGATCGCCTTAGGTAGGCCCACCAGGCTTCGATGCGCTGATTAGTATGCGATGAACCGTAACGGTGCGCAGAGAGTGAGTCATGGCCATTTCGTCTCAGAAAGCATTGAATCGTCGCCATAATGCCATTTTCGGTCCCCCTGTCACTCCGAACAAGTGTTGGGCACCCTTCCACTTCACGCAGACTTTCAAGAAAAAAAGAACCTATAACATAAGGATCATTGTTTGTTCTGGTAACCTTAAGCCAGATGATATGTCGGCTAAACCCATCAATGCACCCGTGTATGGGAAAGCCAAAAGGCTTGAGTTTGTCGTAACCATCTGAATGCCAACAGTAGTTCGGCCCTGGGTTCGGTTCAAGTATTTTCTTCTTTTGAGACAATGCTTTTTCCTTAGCTCTGAGCCTACAGGATCCAGTTCACGTAGAATAACCTGAACAGTAGACCTGGGTACACTTATTCCATACGTAGAGTGCAACTTCTTCCACATGGCTCTATAACCAAGTAAGCACCCAGGTCCATCCATTTCCTGTAGAAATATTATACATTGACAAACTTGGTTTTCATCGACTTCATGGCCGCGGCGATGCAAACCGTACGCTTTCAGTCGATTAAGCAAGGTCCCTTTTGACATTCTTATATCATGATACTTCTCTAGAAAACTTAGAATAATTTTATATTCATAGTTTTTGTCGAAATAATACCTGAGAATTTCTTCTTCGTCCTCCATTTTTCATAACAACAAGCCAACAGATATTGCTGGTCAGCAGCCCACCACAGTAGTACCCACTCCCCCTCTTTGGTTTCCAAATGTGTTTCGAGTTTTGGCATTTCTAAATGTGTTTTGGTGTTGTTAAATGTGTTTCGATAGTTTTAAATGTGTTTTACACAAGCTTCTTTGTGTTTTCAATTCTTAGTGTTGTGCACTGAATCCTTCAATTGTGTTTTGCGATTGTCAAATGTGTTTTATACATCTGTGTTGTGTTTTGTACCTCTGGGCCACCGTAGTATGCAGACTTGCCAGATTTTGATGAAACTCGGCCAAAAGACAGATAAGTTACTGACAAAGAAAAGGGTGTGAGCGTTTAGCAATATTCAAAGTATTTTTCCTCGTAGAGTATCCCGCGTGATGTGACTCGGACATTATTGAAGACTAAAACTTTAGGAATGAATTGCATTTGAATGAAGCAAAATATTTACAAATGCTCACACCCTTTTTTAGGCTGTCATATGCTGATTATCATTATGCATTTGAATTGTTCTTATGCGTTAACCCGAAGGCTGCTAATTCACTTTTATAAACGCGCGTACAAAATTATTAACGAGAGAGACCCGCGAAGGTATCCGGTAACATTAAGTAAGGTAGAGCTTTTACAGCTCGTTCAATAATTTCGCTCACAGTAGGCAATATGGAAATTGGCCTGTAATTATCACGATTTCTTGCGTTTAAGGTGGCCCGCGGCTATTTATTTTGGCAACGGGGGTCTTTTAAAATTGCGTTTTTTAACAGCTAAACATTATCCGATTTCTGAGATTTTTTGAACTTTTAATAAAGAATCCTCGAATGTTATAAAAAGTACAATTAGAAAGTGATTAACAGAGAATTGCTGAAGATATAAGCGATTTTCGAAAACGTTGTTTTTTAGGAAAGAGCGTATATTTCAAAACTCAAAAGATGGATTTGTTCCATTTTACTTTCAACGAGTGCCCAACCTCCAAGGTCTGTGACAGGCAAGTTTCAGGTTAATCGGCACCATACAAGTTTCTCAGCAAACGGCTGATCAATTTTAACCTTAAAATGTTATGCTCAGGCATCTGGTTCAACTGCCGGAGAAATATTACTGTAATAATTAAATCGTACATACCATATGGAAGTTCAATACCACTTGAAACTTCTGTGCCAAAGTCAAGAAGATCGGAAAACTGCAACTAACGTTATGCGGCGAACGAAGTAAAATAGGTTATTGCCGAATATTTGCGAAAATCGAGAGATTTGTATTCTTTCGGCATAAAACAAATCACTCGTTTGTTTTTCTTAAGTTTCTAATATGACTTACAGTAGCATATTTTAAAGTACCTTACTGAGTTTCAGCGCGCTTTGACCATACGCTTTTGAGAAATAAAGGCTGTAAACTTCAGCTTGTGTGAGACTTCTAAAATCTAAATGCTTGGAAAACCCCTCATGTTAGCTAATTTATTCAATATGTTTGTTTTGAATTTCCGCACGCGCACGGGTTCTGCCACTTGGGAATCGCGAGGCAAAGAATAATTAAAATTAATGTTGAAATTAAAATGAGGATTAATTTTGCAAGTTTGTAATAATAGTTCCAGGCTGAGTAATGTTTTGGTGCCAAGGAGTATCAGAGCCGGTGTCGTAGGGATTTCTCCCCCCCGGGGCGAGATCACTAGGGATTTCGCCCTCCCCGGGGCGAGATCACTAGGGATTTCGCCCCCCTTTAGGGATTTCGCCCCCCTTCTATTGCAGTAGGGATTGCGCCCCCTCTCTTGTTTACGAAATTTCTGACCCAATATTATTCGAAAAGTAACAGCTAGTGATATTCTTTGAACTTCGTAAGTAGAACATTTGAATCTGTTCGATACTTGATCTTCTGAAATAAAAATTGAACGCATTTAGGTAATACTTCAGCTCTCGGTTGCACGTTTTCAAACAAATGTTTAAAACTGCCGCTTTTGCATAATTAAAGATTTTTGCGCTAATAAAATACACTACATCTCTTTGTTTAGGTTGCGCTAAAGTAGTGTTTCTGAACAAGGAACTTCCTGATAATTCTAAATTTACAATTTAAACTAACCTCATGAGTGTGCAGTGTTTTGTTCTTCTATCAAATATGATGAGTAAGAACAGCTGTAATATACTCCTGGTAAGAATAAGAACAACTCTTTTATTTGCTCTACAGATTAGTTCTAATTAAAGTATGATTGATAGAATTGATATGGCTTTATAGTCAGCATGAGAAATGGCGAGAGTCATTCGCATCGATCTCATTCCACAGTTCATTAAACAAGTAGTGAGACAACTATGACCTGTATTGTTTCGGGTGCGCTTTGTGCAAACCAAACGTTTATCAGAAATTACCATTTTGGGTAAAACGAATGAAACAAAAAATTGCACCGATTTATTTCATTTAGCCAAGTTCACTTTAGACTCGTTCCCAAAGTAACGCAAGAAATGCTACGGACTGCGTTAAATCGCATGGTCGTTTTAGGCGTGTTGACGGTTTTATTGACTCGAAGTGATTTTTTAACAGCTACCGTTTATTGAAGCGGCGTTTACGATTATTACTTCTATTTATAATCGCCTACGTCGCGATAAAAGACCTAATTCAAAAGTTAATGAACAAATAACCATTTTGGGCTTCATCAGTTTAGTTTGTTCAATGAGAAAATTGTTTCAAGGAGGGGGGGGCGAAATCCCTGAAGGGGGGCCAAAGAGGGGGACGAAAACACTAGGGATCTCGCCCCGGGGAGGGCGAAATCACCAGGGATCTGGCCCCCCGGGGGGGCGAGATTACGGGGGGGGCGAAATCCCTAGAACACCGGTATCAAAAGCATAATACTGCTTCTTCTTCATTTTTTTTCTCGACGGTACGGATCTTTTTTTACTTTTATTTTGAATAACTGTCCCTTATTTAAAACGAGCACTATTTTAGCCAAGATTTGCGTGTTAGTTGTCACTCTTGGTTTGTCCTCGCCAGCTTCCAGCAGGGCAACCACCACCCTTTTTTTCCATTGTAACCTGGACTTTGTTTACCACGTCATACGATAGGCTAGCTTTGGCCATTTTCCCAATCATATACGGCGTCAAGACAGCGTCCAAGTTTCCTTTGAACGTTAGCGATCGTTTTGAGATTTCCTCCTTCTCATTCGAGTCACAGAGCTAGGCCTGCATTTTCGCGAGTAGCGCTTAGGCATGCCTTAAGCCTTCCGTCCGACATTATCTCTTCCAATGCCGCAGAATCCTCTAATGCGTCATGTGCATTAAAATTACGTCCAGTCACATCCTGGTAGATAGCCCCAAGGGCTTTGGATTTCGGGAGCCAGATCTCTTTTCGTAGGAAGGGCAGACTATCTCCAAAAAAAATTGGTTTACCAGTCGCCTCATGTAGTGCGCGCTCGCATTTGGAGAGTTGTTTTATTAGTCGTGGAGTGTCAAAGTCTCGAGCGTTGTGGCCGATAAGGACACTGGTTTCTTGTGCAATCGAGGAAGGACATGCAGAAAGGCGGAGAATGCCAGCTCTTTCGTAGTACATGGCAAAAACACGCCTTTCTTTCATAGACATTTCTCGCCACTAGCATTATACGCCACAGAGATACCATGTACAGCGGAAGCGCTCGGAGCAATGTCTCCAGATGGTATTATGTACCTTCTGAACGACGATTGCTCAGAAACTACCGCCAATTGTATAATCTCGCAGTCTTTCGACCTGCTTGTGGTTTCCAAATCAAAGTAGAAAACCATTGAATCTGGAGGGGACTTCTCTTCTATCAGGGGTGGTCCAGTATTGGCGATGGCTGGTAACGAGGCTAACCTCTCCGACTGCTGTAGATCTTGCGCGTCGAGCGCATTCACTAACTGTACCACTTCGTCTTCTAAGGAGCTCAGATCTGTGGCGATTCCTGTTCCATACGTTATACCTTCCCTCTTTTCACTTTGTCTTCCCTTAGCTCGCCGTGCTAGTAAGAGTCTTCAATCTTCTCTGACGTTTGAACTGTTTGGTCGATTTTCGCTCCTTGTCTAGTTTTTGCTTGGCTGAGACACGCCTGATGTAGTTATTACATGCATTGCCACTTGCAATACCCATGTCAGCCATAACATTGGCGATATACCCACATCCTAGAAAATGTCAAGAAAGCGCGAGTCAATTATGATGTAATTTTTCATTATAGCCTAGTGTACAATGAGGCTCCACTAAGAGTCCATACATCAAACCAAGAGGAAAATGATTAGCTAATAATTATATACAACCCAAACCTATATTCGAGGTAAAACCCAAACTTATTTGAGTTTGATTTCTTACTGAATCTGATTGTTTGATTTTCTCAGACAATATCGTGAAAGATTGAAGTAACTTGTTGTTTTCTCACTTTCCTGCAATTTACAGTTTTGCTTAATTGAGTCGATAATTACCTTCGTTGACTTGTGCTACTCCAGCGGCAACCCTAAAGTCGTTGCTCTCGCTACCGCCGTATATAGTATCGTATTTTCGGGCATTTTGTCCCTATCACACTGTTAGCGGCCTCATTCATCTGTGACGATGATAACGGTGCAATTTTTTTTAGGATTTCTGAGGTGGTATACTTCTTGACTATGTCATTCAAGCAGCTCCGCAATCCTTCTCCCACCAGTCTGGCCATTGGGTAGATCGGAGTGCTTGTACTCCGCTGGATGTTTATGGTAGCCACACCACGCCTTACTGCAATGGGCGTGGTGCCCGAACGCGTGCGGAATGATGGCTTCTAGTGCGTCTTTCAACCCAGCCCGTCCAGCGCGTCGTTTGGAGATTCTCGGCTCATTTTCCTGGTTTTAGGAGGCGATGGTGATGATAATATCTCACAAGTTTCTGTCTTTCTAGGGACAGGTGGACACTTCGAATTATTTGCATTATTTTTCACTTTTTTTTCTTTTTTTTCACTTCTCGCATCTTCCGGCAGACGTCAGACGACGCCTTACCGTTACCGTTAGGTAAACCTTTTACATTGTACTTCCTCTTTTTCCTTCCTACTGTGGAAACGTTCTTCAAATGTTCTCCCCTCATCGCTACTTACTACCATGTGGACATAGCACGTAACACCTGCTTCATGGGTTACTGCACACAGTCGCATGAATTACAATGTAATCCTAATTTTAATTTCAACAATAATTTTAATTATTCCTTGCCTCGCGATTCCCAAGTGGCAGAACCCGTGCGGAAATTCAAAAACAAACCCATTGAATAAATTAGCTAACATGAGGGTTTTCCAAGCATTTAGATTTTAGAAGTCTCACACAAGCTGAAGTTTACAGCCTTTATTTCTCAAAAGCGTATGGTCAAAGCGCGCTGAAACTCGGTAAGGTACTTTAAAATATGCTACTGTAAGTCATATTAGAAACTTAAGAAAAACAAACGAGTGATTTTTTTTTACGCCCAAAGAATACAAATTTCTCGATTTTCGCAAATATTCAGCAATAACCTATCTTACTTCGTTCGCCGCATAACGTTAGTTGCAGTTTTCCGATCTTCTTGACATTGGCACAGAAGTTTCAAGTGGTATTGAACTTCCATATGGTATGTACGATTTAATTATTACTGTAATATTTCTCCGGCAGTTGAACCAGATGCCTGAGCATAACATTTTAAGTTAAATTGATCAGCCGTTTGCTGAGAAACTTGTATGGTGCCGATTAACCTGAAACTTGCCTGTCACAGACCTTGGAGGTTGGGCACTCGTTGAAAGTAAAATGGAACAAATCCATCTTTTGGGTTTTGAAATATACGCTCTTTCCTAAAAAACAACGTTTTCGAAAATCGCTTATATTTTCAGCAATTCTCTGTTAATCACTAATCTAATTGTACTTTTTATAACATTCGAGGATTCTTTATTAAAAGTTCAAAAAATCTCGGAAATCGGATAATGTTTAGCTGTTCAAAAACGCAATTTAAAAAGATCCCCGTTGCCAAAATAAATAGCCGCGGGCCACGTTAAATAGAGCTGTTACTTTAGCTGATTTCCACATGTTTGGAAAGCAGCTCTGTTTGATTGACAGACTGATCAATTTCTTAATTACCAGAGCAATAACATCAGCGGTAGTCTGGCACTAATCTTATCTACTCCAATGGCCTAGTTGGACTTTAGTCCACGTAACTGAATCAGAGCGAAGTTCGTAGAGACACGTTGAAGAGTAAACTTGGCCTCGGTTTTGGTTTCCAACGAGACATCGTTCAACTCTCTTCAATTAAAAGCTTGCGCTAGCTTCTGACCGATGGTTGCAAAGTGTTTATTAAATATTTCAGCAACGTCACTTGATTTAGTGAATAACTTGTTTTTCGACTTTAGCACTTGCTTTAAAGTTTTCCACATTCGTGAACTATCAGATATGGAGTCTTCATTAAGCTGACAGAAGTAGGCCGATTTCAACTTCCGCTCTTCTCGATTTGCGCAGTTCTACCATTTCTTGTACATGTCCCAGTGGTATTTTGAAATTGTCACAAGAGCTTTGCGATGGTGATAGTCAATATCGCGGCTTATTTCCAACAGCTTGTTGTTTACTCAAGGTGTTTTATAGCCTTCCATCCGTTGTCTCTTTATTGGCGCATGCGAATCAGCTACCACTGATTGTAATTGGGCCATCCCAATAAAATGTTTCGTTTCCCATCGCAGCTCCCCTCGTAAAAGTGGGTCGGTCGGTCGTGCAAAAACAAAAAAATCGTGGAGGTCTGGGTTCTAGTAAGCTTGGTTGCTAAGTTAGAAGGACTGGTTACAAAGTCATAGGAGATCGATGGCAGATTGCAAATGGCTGCAAGTTCACATGGATTGGTGATTCGTCAACCTCGTGACCAGGGTCTTCTCGGTCAGATCCAAGATGGCGGCTACTCCGAGAGAAGACCCTGGTAAACGCTGAATCACGTGACCAAAAATCTCCAGAAATCCTGGAGATTTTAATCACGTGATGTGGGCATCCAATATGGCGGCCAAGCTAAATATGGAAATGCTTAACACGTGCCTACAAACCATAGGTATCCCAATCCGGAGTGAGCGAGATGCGATTAACGGTATTTCCACGCGGCAAATGACGAAGTGAAAACAGGTCTACTAAACAGTTCGAAATGGAGTTTACTTGGATAAAGAAACATTGGAAGAGTATCACAAAGCTACCAGGATGTATCTAAGATAGAAGAGAATCCTAAAAAGCCGTTCATTTTCTGTTAGCGTTGAAGCGAAGAGATCGATAGCACATGTTCAGATTTAACGGCTTCTCCTGGCTTTCTCACTGATGAAACTTACCACAAAACTACCCAGTAATGCACTTCATCTATTGCTCTACCAACACAACGTGTTTTAAGGTTAAATAAATTGTTTTATTGATAAAAAATTGAGCAGTCGAATCTATATACAAATTTATCTCTCTGGACTCAGTCCGTTTGGCCAATAAAAAGCATCGTTAGAACAACCCTTGTGTCATAATCGAAGAGCCAATCACAATACGTGACAGTTCAGCGTTTACCAGGGTCTTCTCTCTGAGTAGCCGCCATCTTGGATCTGACCGAGAAGACCCTGGGGACGAGGTTGGTGATTCGTTTGAAAGAATCATATCGGGGGGTCTATAAAACATGTAGAAATCCGTGTTTGAAATTTATAGATTCAAAGGAGGTTGATCGACCAGGTGCAGCAAACAAGGAGAACAAGACTGCCAAAGGAGAAAGTGCGTGATGCTGTAGAATGTGTCAGCTGTGGGAAATGGAGGTGTGTGTACTCCGCTCCGACGAAGCCTTCTCGTGCAACTACGAACGAATTTCTTCTGAAACGTGCGGTTCTTCCATTCTACCAGACGAACATCCCCTAGCAAGTGTGTTTCTCGTTACGGAGAGGCCCTGTCCTGCAATGAACCAGTGGAGAGACAATACTATTCATGCAACAAGTTCGATCTGATATGTTGCAGATGTGGAAGAACGGAGCCCGATGCCCCTGTCAATGAACAGATGAAGAGAGAGTTCAAAGTGGTGAACCCTGTCTGCTGCATTTGCATAGACTTTCTCGAAGTCCCTTAAAACGAGATTTTCATTTCCCACATTCGCTTCTCTTAAAACGAAATGTTCACTTCTCTGGTTGATTTTCACTTTTTTTCACTTCTCTGGTTTAAGGGACTTTTGCTACCTGTTTCGCGCCCAATTCACGTAGCAAAGCTGTCCAATAGAAATAGGGCATTTAGCCATGACGTCATGACCGCTTGACGACTGTTTCTCCTCTCCGTTTTCTGATTATTTCTTGAGCTGCCTTGAAACTTTCAGTTATTTTATCGACTTTCTTCAATAAGGTCACATTCTTTTCCGAACAAGAACGGCAAATAACGTTCGATAAGTATGAAAACCCAGATCCAGTTGGGCAGAATTCACAGGAAATTTCAAGAATTGAATTGGGTCTTTTTAGAGCCGTCAAATAACTTTCTCCTCTTGTCTACATCAGAAATCAGGTAACCACATTGCAAACAAATAGATCCCTTTGATTTTGGTGTCAGTGCAACTCTACAAAACAATTTTGTGGGAGTTGATCCAGCTGCTTCCAGTGCCATTGAGACATGACTGTTTGTAATGGCTGTAAATATAGCTTCCCGGGCAACGGACGCGCACGTGCATATCACATATGTCAATCAACTTTCGCGCCAGAATATTTAATTAGATTCAAATCCTCACAAGTGAAACAAGTCGTCCTCTCGCGACTTCGTCGCTCGCTTCGCGCTCGTTCTCAGAGGAAAAGAGGTCGACTTGTAGCAAGTGTAGCATTTGCACTGAGAAGGGTGATAAGCAGATCGTCTCGGGCCCAAAGTCTGTTATCAACAGGTGAAAAGCGTAAAAAGAAGACTTAAATACTGTCGTTTAAGTACTAAATCGCCAGTTTGCTCAGTTGCCCGAACTTTGCTATTAAGTTATAAGACGTTATTGATACTGACAAGGAAAGCAAAAAACTCACTAAAGGCTGGCTCTCATATAATCGTCCCGATCGCCCCAGTCGCCCGAAAACGTATTGAGCTTTTCATAAACTTTATGCGCCAATGCACATCGGACAAAAGCTATACACGTTTTCAGGCGACTGGGACGATTATATAAGAACCAGCCTTAAGGATTATGCATTGTATAGTTTTTGTCTGCCATTATAAATTGGCATTCATTCAAATAAAAGAACTTAGGCTTACTTTACATATTGCTCTTTTATATAGGAACGAATGATGTTATTATTGTTTGACGAAATTTATATTCAGGCTTAGTATAGACTATAGAAACATAGTTTATATTGATAGAAAAAGAAGACAAAAACTCGCTAAAGGAATACATGCGGCATTTCCGATAGTTTTTATCTTCCGTTTTTCTGCCACTGTAATTCGTATTCATGAATATTAAAATTGAAAATCTCGTGCTTAAACAATGAGTCCGAATTTTTTTTGATTTAAAAAATATTGGGTCGGTCGGGCGATGGGAAACGAAACATTTTATTGGGATGGCCTTCTAACTCAACAGGATTTATTTTAGCCTTAACTGTGGAAGTATGGTACGTACGCAGTATGGAGCCACTTACAAGACAACATTACAACGTACTTGCTCAAGCTTCAATCTGGTAAATTAAGCAAAATTAATTTAATGTTGGACCAGTTTTGAAGTTTTTTTAAATGAAGAAAATCATGTTTATATATGCTAGAGTTTGTAATTTAGAATGCTTTATTTTCACTCTGCAATGTGTTTAGTTCTAGTAGTCGCACTCTAAAACCAAAACAGAGCAATGCAGTGAGTCACCAATCTTTTATCTTATGCTCAGCTTTATACCGATGCAATAGACACATGTACCCACTGGGTACCTAATTTTTATTATTTGCTAAAACAATTAGACTTCTCGCCCTTGGTTTCTATTGACTTTGATAGTTGGCTCGGGGCTGCACCCGTCGCCAACTATCTGTCGTTATTGTTCACCACAAAATTTTGACGCGCCCTCATTGTCCAAAATCGATTACGTGATGTGATAGTTGTCGTCCACGAATGCTAGCTATCAGGTGTTATAGTTCACCACAAAATTCTCTCCGATTCTGATTGGATGAAATTGATCACGTGACGTGATAGTTGTCGTCCGCGGAGGCAAACTATCACGCGTTATAGTTCACCACAAAATTTTGGCGCGTGCTCATTGGCCAAAGGCGATCACGTGACGTGTTAGTTGTCGTCCGCGGATGCAAACTATCAGGCAATAGTGCCCGCTGAGCACGAAAGACAATTTTGTGTTGAACAATAATGACAAATAGACTGTGTTTGTCTCGGACCTATCGACTGATAGTTTCCCTTGGAAATTTGATGTTCTTAAAACTAGCATATAATCCCTCGAACTTCGTTCTCGGGCTTATATTTGTTTTAAGAACATCAAATTTCTGCGGGCAACTATCAGCCGATAGTTCCTCGACAGACACAGTCTATTTGTATAATAGATCCTCGACGGACGCAGTCTATTTGTATAATAGTTCCTCGACGGACGCAGTCTATTTGTATAATAGAAACCTTGAGCTTGCAGTCTTAATTGTTAAATAGATTACTGTACGTTCTGTTAATGCTTACCCCAGTTTCCGTGGCAGCAGTGTCTGAGGTGACACTCAGGGGTGATCCAGGACCAGTGTCCTTAGAATTTTCCTGCAACACTGCACCTAACAGCTTCACTTCAGGACCGATGCCAGGCAAAGACACCACCATTTTCAGATCCACAGAACCTATTCTTGCCATCCCTTCAGCTGAATTGCTCCTTACATCTGCTGTTGGCATGGATGCAGTTGTCAAGGATGCAGTTGCTATGGGAACTGTTGCTATGGCAGTTGACATTGTGGTTGTTGAGAATGTGGCTGTAGGATGTATCACTGAAGGTCCTGCTTTTGAGGAGGCAACTGTTGACAGTATTGTGCTGGCTGTAGGTGCCATAAAAACGGGGGCATTTGCTATTGGTGGTAAAGGGGGTGGTGGCATTAATTTCGAATTATCTGGTGTAGAATTGGATGTGTTCATAGGCTCTACACCGGATGTGCTGGTATGAATTGCCGAGTTAGGTGTTGTTTGTGAAGGAGTTGACACAGGGGTTAGTGGAGTTGCAGCTTCCACTTTGGAACCATCTTCGACAAGCTAAAAGTAAAAACATCAAATCAGTCATTGAAAACTTACAAGTAAAATGTTCAATATTATCATCATTAACTGGAGCTCTAACAAAATCATACATATAATGTAAATTACAAACATTGAATAGCAAAACATACATTAATTGACATTAATTGAAATTACATACAAAAACGTGTGCAAATTTTACGGAGGTAGCATAGCTCCAGGTTATATATATTTTTTATTAGTTCCAGTTTAGATTTGTTGAGATCAGACAAGACTGCTAGCTACATGTAGGCATGGCATTCCAGGTATTTAGAGGTTTCCACTAAGGGCAAACGAAGTACATGTAGGTCCTAATGTTTCTACATGTAGTGCTATAAGTATGAAAGTTGTAGGAATGCTTAAAATCACATAACAGATAGACAGGCGATACAAAGCCATTTAGACATGTATAGACTAATAAGCATTTGTGATAGTCTCAGTCTACAAGATTGTAAGCAAGGCCAACTAAGGGTGAAATGCACAATAATGGACTTTACATCCTTCAATTATTCTGGCAGCATATTTTTGGAGTTTGTCCAAGTAATCTTTATTTCCCTGCCCTGTCAGGCCTTGTACAAATAATTCTGTAGACTCCTTTTTTCCGTAATTATTGTATAAAACAAATAGATTTCATTACGCTGTGCGTCTGTCCTTATAGATGCTCAGATGATGTAACAACGTGATGAGAATAACAGTCACGCCACACCACTGCTTCTCATAGCGTAGTCTACTTTGTTCTCGTCATGTTGTGACATCATGTTGTGACGTCATCTGTGCATCTGTAAGACCCACAGCAAAATGACATATATTTGTTAAATACATGTATTATTAGAGAATGAAGGAAATTCTTGCATGAGAAATAATGGTTGGAGAAATGCTGTGAATATGTGCATTGAGAACTGTTTATCAAATTCTTAAAGTGCCTATTACAACCCTTTTTGCAATTTTTATAGCTATGAACCTCCGAAACGTTTTGAGTACTTGTGTGAAGAAAGTTTTGTAAACCAAAAACTTTCTTCACAGAGGTATTCAAAACATTTCGAAGGTTCATAGCTATAAAAATTGCAAGAAGGGTTAATAGGTACTTTAATTCACCCCTTACAATTACAGTCTTCACACTTTTTACTACTTCGAGAATTAATTGCTTGACCAGTATCATTTGTGAATACCCTTTTAATGTGAACCCTTTGTCAACAAAATCCATTAACGAAATACAAGATTAATGATTTTAACCAAAACAATTGGGTTAATATCAACTACCCACCTTTTTTGCACACTCTAGTACTGTATTCCTGCAATAAGAATGGATTTTTGAAAAAGATTGAATAGAAAAAACATTGACTTACTTTGAACATATCCTCTACATGTATGGCGTACCATCCCCGCCAAAATTCATGGTTTGAATTCGAAGTTCTTCACATGAATTTTACACTCAAGTAGAATATTTCATATTGTTATTTTGTATTTTATAAGCTTTATCAAGGTTTCAACATACGTGTTTTATATTATTTTGTCGTTCAAGTTTTACATTCGAGATTGTCACTGTTCATTCTAAACTCCACGTCATGCATTCGTCGTTCGAGTTTCACATTACAAAGTCGACGACTTTTATTTTCAACTCGACGTTTTGAATTGAACTTCATGCTTCAGTAACTTCCCGGTTGACCTTGGGAACCTCATACCCAGAACTCCTCGGTAGTCATCCTTGGAGTTGTTAGGTCTGGTAATAAACGCAGGCGCTACGCAGGCGCAGATGTGACAAGAACAACACACGTGCTTGATCTCTGTGTTATACTGACTATGGAACCCGTTAAGAATACGAAAGCTGCCCTTCGCCGTGTTGCAGATAGCCTGCTTTCAGCGGAGAAAGTGGTGAACTGCGAGAGGTTTGTTGTTGAGTTCTCTTTTGCAAGTTCGCAAACCGTAAATATCATGCTCTTTCCATAGCGCCAGAAGATCTTTACTTAGAAGTAGGCTCTGCTATAGCTTCCTCCTGCTCCGTTTTCAAAGTTCGTCTTCGCCTTTACCCTCCTTCGCCTTTACCTTGGTTCCAAAGGTTTTCTAGAGAGAACACAGCTGCTCGCTTCTTTCTCCGCGGCTGAGTAAAGGTACTTTGAAAACGGAGCAGGAGGAAGCTATACAGAGCCTAGGCTTCTAGGTAAAGATGTTCTGGCTGTGCTTTCGACAGGCTTTGGAAAGAGTATGATATTTACGGTAAAGAGAACTCGACAACAAACCGTGATTTAATTCGCCACTGAAAAGTACTATTGTCGACCAAATTGCAGAGATGCAATCCGGCTATTGACTTCACGGCCGTTGAACTTAGTAGGATATGCGATGTACAGTAGACGAAATAATCAGAAATTCGCCTCAATACATTTATGCAGCGGTCGTCCATTTCTTTCGGCAAACATTCACTAAGCGGATGGACTTCGACTCCTCAGAGAAAGACTGAGCTTCTCGTTTCTACTCTTCTCGTTAGGGTTGACGATCACAACCTTTACCTGTGTACTTTGCACTCGTAGTTTGTTTGTCCACAAGTTCTTCAATATCGAGTTCTGACAAAACATTGTCTCTAAACGAAGCACTATGCTACTATAATCATCCTCCTGTTGGCAGTTATAGAGTCGTTGAATTGTTTCTTGAACTACGGAGAATACAAACTCTGCCGCCATTTTGTGATCGACTGACTGTTGCGCCTGCGTTGTTTATGTCAGCGGTTCCCAAGGTCAACCGGAAAGTTACTGAAGTGTGAAGTTCAATTCAAAACGTCGAGTTGAAAATAAAAGTCGTCGACTTTGTATGTAATGTGAAACTCGAACGACGAATGCATGACGTGAGTTTAGAATGAACAGTGACAATCTCGAATGTAAAACTTGAACGACAGATATAAAACACGTATGTTGAAACCTTGATAAAGCTTATAAAATACAAAATAACAATATGAAATATTCTACTTGAGTGTAAAATTCATGTGAAGAACTTCGAATTCAAACCATGAATTTTGGCGGGGATGGTACGCCATATACATGAACAATGCAAAGACCCAATTCATGAATTTCATTTAATAGGATTTCAGATAAAGTCATAGTTTACATTATTACATAGCTAAGTAATTTCATGAGCTACATGTATGATTGGTCAATTTGCAGTCCATAACTTCCCATACGGACCTTCCACCCACTTCTGGTCTAAAAGAAAACGAATAAGCCGTAACTATAATAAACATTCTTATTATTAAACCTTGTTTGCTTGGTCCATAACACAAGTTATGGATCCTCAATTATTTTCACCTTTTTTATATATGGACCATGCGTATAGTAAAAGATAATTTTTATTGTAATATGGCTGGGAATTTTTACTCTTCAATATCGTTTTTTCTCACCTACATGTAGTTTTCAGGCTCGAAAAATTGAATCTGACTTGCGAAAATACCTGGCCATTAATTACACAACTTTCTGTGTAAAATAACCAACTAACAGCATATATAATTTTTATATTACTGTAAGCAGAGAGAAACCATAGATGAGCAGGGAACTGTACCTTTCAACATTAATTTTCTCTAAACTTTCCTGAAATCCAGTGATTCTGTCAGCGACAACAGCCATTAGATTGTATCGAATGTCATGGTAAGGTTCCCTGCAATATTAAAACATTTTGCAATTCACTACAAAGTACATGTAAGGCTTAATTATTTCTCTGTGTTTAAATGAGATTAGTTCATAATCACAGTTAAATGCAGGCATGGAGCAATTCAGCAGTTGCTTAGGACTATTACACATGCATGTGTGGCACAATGATGCTTGCTTCATATGCAATATCATTACGCAGGAGTTGCTTGCTTGTTTTTGCTGCCCCACCCACCCCACCCTAGTGTTCCTTGCTGGGACTCAGGGTTGAAGCTGGTCAGTACACTATATGATTCCACTGATATTTAGTGTGACAGGTCTCAGACTGGGTTACCATGGTTACCTTCCCTTTGTGCGTGGCACACACCATCGCAAGTGCAGGCACTGGGCACCTATCCCCAATTGCATTGACATACATGTATGAAGCTAATTGCCAAAACCAATGTTGCATATTTCCATACCCTCCAGTTGCTATGCCAAGTCTTTCTGTAATCACCCGACGGAACTTCTCAGTCCAGTCTTCATGTTCACCCCAAGGTCCTGAAAAAAGTTCCCATAAATGCATGAAAAAGATGCTAACAAAAATTCATTCTATGCTAGCCTTGTAAACATAACTCTGGTGCACTCATACCATGATCAATAGGATAGGGCTTCAGTCCATCCAGTTCAAACAAGCGTCCCTTGATTGGCACATAGCTGACAAAGTGAAATGCCTCCAATGCTCTGACACTGGACACTGAGTTGGTTTTCTCAGGAAGCAGTTTTGGCTCAGGTCTGGCAGAGAGAAAATGATAAAAATAATGGATTATTATATGGCAGTTTCTAAGCAAATAAGACCTAGTCATCAGCCAGTAAATGTTAATAGACAGTCAAGTTAGTGACTAGCAAATAGGACCTAGTCATCAGCCAGTAAATGTTAGTAGACAGTCAAGTTAGTGACTAGCAAGTAAGACCTACCATGTAGTCATTAGCCAGTAAATGTCAGTAGACAGTCAAGTTAGTGACTAGCAAATAAGACCTAGTCACCAGCCAGTAAATGTTAGTAGACAGTCGAGTTAGTGACTAGCAAATAAGACCTAGTCATCAGCCAGTAAATGTTAGTAGACAGTCAAGTTAGTGACTAGCAAGTACAATGTAAGACCTACATGTAGTCATCCGCCAGTAAATGTTAGTAAACAGTCAAGTTGGTGACTAGCAAATAAGACCTAGTCATCAGTCAGTAAATGTTAGCAGTCCAGTTGGTGACTTTCAAATAAGACCTAGTCATCAGCCAGTAAATGAGGCCCTTTTGGGGTAAATTTCGACTAAGCGACAAAGTGTTGAAACAGCTACAATAAGGACACGAAATAACAACAAACTTCTGAAATTGCGAGAGCAACATGCCCACCTTCCGAGACTGCGACACGACTAGGTTTGAAACTCAGACAGGAGACATGCATACCCCTAAAAGGGCCTCGTAAATGTTAGTAGTTAAGTTGGCGACTACATGTAGCAAATAAGACCTAGTCATTAGCCAGTAAATATTAATAGTAAAGTTGGCAACTAATCAGTAAGTTTTAATCACCGAACATAATGTATTAGTCACATTGGTGACAGCTGTATCGGTTGCAATTTCGAGTTTGTATTATCTATAATAAATGAATTTTATGTTACCTTGCAAACTTGTTATGAGACATGGCCAGCTCTGTCAGGTTTCCAATCACGTACCCTTTGTTCTAGAAACCAAAAATAATTTTCTCTTTTAAAATTCCATTTGGTAATTGCATGTAGTTATTTATTTTTGGATTTGAGGATTCTTTGTCCTCTAACTTATTATTTAAGATAATTACTGACTGAGATTTCTCATGAATACCTACAGCCACACTTTTTTGGACAAAATCAAGGGCCAGAGATGGGGGTGTGGCTTATGTGCGGGCACAAGCATATACCATGGAGTACTGAAGAATGCTCACTCCAGGCCCCTCCATAAAAATCCAAGATGGTGGACATGACTTGGATATGTCCATATTAGTTCAACCAGAAAACCTTGCTATCTTAATCTACAGTACTTAATAAAGAAATGTGGTTCTTTGAAAATGTTATCAGTTAATGGGAGAATAAAAGCAGAATAATTCTGGAGTGTTTTTAGGACAGCAGATTAAAATATACACAAGAAACAACAAGGCAAGCTGTAACCATATTCGAAGTAAATTGTGATTAGCAGTTGGCATGACTTGGGATGACAACCACACTTTTCAAGACTTGTTTTCTTCAGGTTCACACATTAAATTAATGCCCTCAAAATTCTATGCAATTTAGATCCAATGTAAGACCCTTCTCTGATCGTGTGTTTGCATAATGAATCATTCACTAGCTGCCGCTCTATTGATCTTTTGGAGGAAAACAGGAGGCTGGTTTAATGTCCTCTCAAACTTCCAAGGAGGTTTCAAAAAAGTTCAAGGCATTTTGTTAAAAAATCAAGGACTTTTCAAGTATAAAACCAAATCTGCCATTTGAAATGCAAGGACTTTTCAAGGACCTGGCTGCAGTATTTCAAAGTCTTCTCAAGGCCTGTGCAAACCATATATGAATGAGCATTTATGAACCTTCTATTAAACCTTTTTTTCAAAAAAGTCATGAATCTAGGTTTGGGGTGCAGCCTATTATGTGGGTGTGGCCTATATTCAGGAATTTTTGTTTTGGATTCTTATAGAATTTTAAATTATTTCATCTGATTAAAAGTGGATTACAAAAGCTTATTCCAGAAACTTGATCTCCATTGATTATTATACGGCGAACCAAATTCAGGTTGTTCTAATTTCTGTCAAAAGCAGTAATTTTCATCCAACCAAATCTTTGTCATCCTTCATCAAAATTGTCTCTAATTTTCTCCAGTATACCTGGTAAGCACACGCTGCTAATCTGAGTACATTTGTAGTAATTTTTGTTTTTCATCATGAGAAAGTTTATCATTTGGGGGTTGACAGTGCCACTGTAAGCGGCCATGTTTCGCTAAACACGTTTAGTTCGTTTAGTTAGTCACTGTTTTGAAACTTCTCGTAACTGACTACCTCTCTTTTGTTCTATATTATGGGTGGTGGTTGCTAACGAGTGGTTCAACTGAACTGTATTGTGATTTTAAAGGGATTTACCTGAGGATATTTAACACTTGTGATCTCAAAATGTTATTTGACTGTCCTGAAAACTGAATATTGCAATAAGAACGATTTTGTTTGCAATACAAACACGTACATGTAGGAAGTTTTTGAAAGTGTATTGCACAATAGTTCTGATGATGTCAGTTGCTACTCATTCTGCTGGAAAATCTGGAAAAAATACTATCAACGCAATTAATTTTTAAGAATTAAAGTGTAAGAAACAAGAATTAGAGATTTACAAATAATGTACACTTATATAAGAAAATGACTGAGCAGTGAGGATTATACAATGTAATTATTTGATCTCAACAACTACATGTAACTGATAGAGCGGTTTTCAATTGAGTGTAGTAAAACCAAACGCAAATTACCCACAGCCAGCCAATCATAGGAGCGAGTAATCACAAGTAACTCGTAAATGGCTTCCCTGTGAGCCAATGACAAACCAAACCTAAAGCAAAATCAATTTGCGTTTGGTTTTACTTTGGATTTTGATTGGTTGGTTTACTTTCTCAGCCAATAGGAGAGCTTAGTAAACGCAAAACCAAAACACTTCCAACACTCAATTGAAATCCGCTCTATCATCAAAACTATTGTGCAATACACTTTCAAAAAATACCTACATTTACATGCTTGCATTGCAAAATAAATAGTTTTTAATGTGATTTCAGTTTTCAGGACAGTATATATATTTTTACACATATCATTTTGTGCAAAAGTGCTACTCGGGTGTCCCTTTAAATTTCAAAGAAATAAAATACAGTACATGCACTGTTTTTTTGAGAATGTATTTGGTCTTCAATCATATCTTGCCTCTGGATTGAAGTTTTTGGAGAATTCCTTGAGTTTGCTGGCTGTATCTCCCAAGACAATATGTGGACAGTTAAGCAGCACACTCAGTAGTGCATGTGTGGCACAGGAATTGGGAATCACCTAATAACAACAACAATAATAACAGTTAGTAGTAATAATGATTTTTACGACAACTGCAGTTTCTTGTTTCCTGATTGGCTTATAAGAGGGCAATTGTATATACCACATGTGGATTGTGTCATCAATTGTGTCACAGATTGCATGATAATGCACATTACAATCACTTTTCCCTCACAATTTCCTTCCTTTTCAAGGCTCTGCTGCTTGACTCTTTCTTGTTTATTTACCATATAGTTTACCATATATACTAATAATTGTCCTCTAAGTTGTTAACCACATTTTGCATCTAAGATGTATCTTAATAATAATTTATATTATTATTAAAGTAATTTTTGCCAACAAACCTGCTGTGCAAAAAACATCTCATTGACAACAGCCTCATCTTCCACAAATGATTCATCAAGGGGCTGAATCTTACGCCGAGACCTCCTCTCCTCAATCCACTTGAATAAAAATATGAATCCATAGACTGTTCTGTAATATGAGAAGGCAAGTGGTTAAAATGTGTGTACATTAGATTTAACAAGGGGTTAATAGCACCTAATTAATAACTGCCATCTGGCAACATATGGGTCATGATATACGAGTCCCTAACTGTGTAATCTTCAACTGTTGTGTCATTGCCAATGAGAAAGAATGTGGATAAAGCAGAACAGAAGAATATGTTGTGATGCAGATGAATCAATCATCAACATATAACTTTTAAAGGGAACCTCCATTGAAATGCATTTGGCTAACACTCACAAGTCATAGTACTCTCTTTAATAATATTCTTATAGTCGGCAATCTGATTTATGCTTGAAGCATAATGTCACTAATACTGAAATCATATAAATAGTGAATCATACGTAACTTTGAATATATATTTATCGTAGAAAGTTCAAATTTTCCCCAAATTAATATATTTCACAAAGGCATTCTGATGACGTAATGTCTGAAACATATTTTAAGGTTAATTTCCACCAAAAAAGGAGGCATTCCTTATGATGTCACAACAACATCATAACACAGAAACAATTATAATACTAAATTATTGTCAAAAAAAAATTGTCTTACTTTGTTAACAATCTGCCAACATTTTGTCCGTCACACTCAACCCACCATTTTTATGGTTATTATTTTGTTCCCAGCATGTTTCTTCTCAATCTTGTGTTTCCTGCATGTATTTTTATAGTTTTGAAGTTCTTGAAGTTATTTATAAATTGCATGTCTATATTTAGAAAATTCACCTCCTATTCTGATTTCTCTTCCTTCCTAAACATTTATATCTGCCTACCTGTAGACACCTTTCTCAAAACTTACCCCCCTCAAATTATTATAGGACTGGAGCAAAAATTACCTCCCATCATTCTTCCTTTTACAAATTTCCACTTCCCCCTAACAACCCCCTTGAAGTACATAAAAAAAACAATTGGTCCCTATAGCTAAGTCAAGACATTCAAAACTTTTACATTATTTAAAGACAGGGATTTTTGATCAGGATATTTCACACATGCACACACTAGGCCCAGTCTGTTAATATCAACAGTGTAGGACTTTGATCCACATCACTGCAGCAATCTTTCAGTCTCTGAAGGGTGTGTTTATGTTACCACAGCAAGTTCAATCCTTTCTCATACAAAACAAATCATCAAACACACTCTACAGGATATTACTTTTAGTCATAACTGTTATTTTCCAATATCACCTGTTCAACATTTATTTCTTTGGTGTGTCAGCCGAGTGTACCACATAGAAATTTTAGAATAATTCAAGGCAGTTGGGGTTTATGAATATTGACTTACCCTTTGATTGGTTTTGTTAAATCATAAATCTCTTCAACTTGTGCCCCTTTCACACCTGAGACAAGCATGTATATTTATATATATTTAATTTGTACATAACATTTATCATGATATTATACGACTGACAGACGTATTGTCAACCTTAATCTGTCACCATAATTTTCAACAAACTTTATAAGTTAAGCTTATAAAAGGTAACACAACCTATTATCGGACAGTTTATTTTGATCGCTTCCAGTCGTATAATGGAGGGCTATTGCCTGATGTTTTTATTCCTTTGTGATCCTTGATAGTTGTGACTATGTTTCCATAACCTGATTCCTTTCGAATTTCACCATTCTCCCTGAAAATCAACTGAAGATATCCGTTGTTGACAAACCATTATCGGACAGATTAACCTACCATTGGACAAGCAATACCCATTATCGGACACTCAATGTGTACGTGCTTAGTACTTTACATGTACCTTTAAAAATATTTAGATGAGGCTAGAGTTATTCAGTGACTATTTAGGCCTGTAAAACATACTTCACTTTGGGCAAGCGTGGCAGTAATACGCATTGTTGTTGACTAGTTGCATTTAGTTGTTTTTAGCTTCTTCGCTGTGCTATAAAGTGTGCCTCGAGTTTTCACATTCTTATTAATAATAAACCTACGGAGCCCAGAAAGTGCCATCCAATCTGGTTCCACTTTTTTATTCCTCTGCAGACATAATTTTTGTGGCCAACTTTTTACTTTGAGCCTGACTTTTTTTTGGGGATCATGACTTTTTTTGCATGACTCTTTTATGTGTCACAAAGTCATGTGACTTGTAGCTCCACCGACCGAGCACCTTTCTTTGTCTTGTCAAGATACATCAGTCAATACAAACGAGTTACATATAAAATCAAGTAGAATCAATGTACCCCCTTAATAACATGTGAAAACCATTTCTTACAGACCTGAAAAGCTGAGTATTAATTTAGCATTTAATTCTGTAAGCATTTTCGAGTCAAGAGTAGATCGACTTGCAATTCGACATGTTGAAAGAACGATCAAATCCAAGTATTTTATTACAACACAGGTTCTACTGAACCAGTCTGAATCTTCTGTTCAGTTCATATCTACCTACTGGTAGAGGAAATTTAACCAAATCAATAATGGCTGAACGCTTTACCGAAGGAAACGAAGCAGTAATCGAAAATTGAATGACAAAAAAACACAAAGAATGTTTTAAGTATTGCTTAACTCAAATTGTCCCACTCAAAATCATTGTTGAGGACAGGGATATAGGGTGGTAATACACAAGAACATTCAATGGCCATTCTTTTTATACTAGACATCTGAGACGTCTGGAGACATCTTAGACATCTATAGTGTAAAAACGGAAAATAAGATAGAGTTAAATTTATCATTGTCTGCTTGAAGTGCATCCATATATTTAAAATGTACTTAGCAGACATCTAAGATGTCTAAGAGGTGTAGTATAAAAACAAGACACACTAAAGTTGCAAGATGCACTTAGCCAGTCAGGGCTTAATTGGAAAATGGTACCCGTTTCTTTCCTTTGCCTTTTTCACTAGTAATTTTTTTTTGTTTACACTGTGCAAAAAGGAATTCCCGCCACAGCCGCACTCGAGCACCAGTTTGTCATGTTTCATCCACAGGGTGTCCGATAGCAGGTGTGCGGAGTTATGTTTATATTTCCTCTCTCGGCAGGGGAAAGTCACCACAGGACGGAATAAAGTATAAAGGTTTTCTGGTAGAGTTGTGCTGCTTTTGAGTTTGATTTTATTCATTTTTTTGGGAATCATGTGGTTGCTGCAATGAAATACAGCACGAGGAAGGAGCGCCATTTCTGCAACAGGTAAACATCTTTTATTCTTGGGTTGCACATGACGTCACGGCGGCCATGTTGGAGGAACATTAACAAAAGATTCCTCATTAGTGTCTTTTGTTCCATCTTCCAGCATGGCTGTTGCGTCTTTAATTTGTCTATTTAATCTCCAGGGTTTGATTGCAATCCATGAATTTGACTGTCAGAAATTTGAGAGTCAAGAAACAAGATGATAGGGTTAGTATCAATATAAAGTGAAGAGTCTCGGACAGGCGTGAAAACGTTTTCTTGTGCCTCCTCTAAGGAGATATTTTATATTCGTTTACATGCGTTCTGTCCGATAATATTAATAGTTGTGTTACCTTAACTTTGTGTAAAAGTGTAAAACTGTAATGATCGAATTTTGTGGAATTTCTCAAAGTGAGCGGGAGAAACTGTACTGTGTATCATAATAATATTAATGATATCACGACGTAGAACGGTTCTGCTCAACAAAACTTAACCAAACATGAGCCATATAATATCATAACTTGATTCAACCTTTCATAAACCCCGGCATATAAACAATCATAAACTCTTGCCTTGCTTACCGAACTCCTCGATCAGCAGAGTGAAAATACCTAGGGCAAAGAACAACACCAGTTACTGTACATGTCACATTACTCGAAGATCAACTGTATAATACGTTATCTATCAACCTGGGTCGCTTTCCAGCTCCCTCCATTCACTCCAAGTCCAATGATTCATATCTTGTCTGTCGTCCTCTTTTTCGAATCGCACCGATTGGTGACAATAACATTCCTCAACTAATTAATCAGGTTTACGCATGCGTAGTAGATGACGGATCCAAGATGGCGGACGACAAAGAGAGTTTGACTGTAAGTGTAAGTGAATTTTGTTGTTGGTTGAAATGTTTTCCCTCTCGGCTTCTACAGAGATTGTTTATAGATCCGCAGAGATCACAAACTCAGAAGATATTTATGAATTAACAGTACAGTTTATGCTTTAAAAAGTTTGTGCAACGTAAAAAGATAATGTGCATAATTTATTACATGCATATAATTTTGACTACCTATACTATCATCATTACTGTGCAGGGTTGTCACCAGAGGGTCAAATACCACTCAAAACCTGTATTCTGATTGCACCTATTATACTGTAGTTCTATTGTTTTTGTACTGCACATTCTAAAGGTTAGGGTGTTTTGTATTGTTGGGTAAGCCAATGCAGTGGCTCGATTTGAGTGGTACAGGCTGGCTCGCAGAGGCAGGGGGCTATTCCCCAAGGAGCTGCCCTCCTTCGATCGATCCCCATCAGACTGGCCCCCAACTGGCTCAAGTGCTTCCTTCACTCAAACATCAAGTGCTGATTTAATTTAGCCACTGGATGTCCCTCACTGGGTTACAATATAAACACACTCTGAGTCTCAAACCTTTTTCCCCATTTGTTTTCTGATTTTAATTTACCCAACCTTATTATACCCACAAGTACAATCATATCCCCCATTTTTTTCCATTTCTGATTTTGTCTGCAGCTAAACTTTATATGTACAAGTAACTTTTTTCAGAAACTGTTTTGTAATTAAGTCACTTTGCTTACCTTTAATAGGAATACAAAATACATGTACCTGTCAAATGTTGTCCACTAATTTAACATAATTTCCAAATTCCGAACTGCAAGTTACATAGACTTTAAGGAATTTGAACTTATTCTTGGGTTCCAATCATTCATAAGAGATAAAATCACAAAAGTATAGCAGCCAAGGGTTATAAGGTTACCGGTTACCTTCAAAACAGTAAGAAAATGCTGTTATAGAAATCGATATTGATGGATAAATAGCAAAAGGAAGTTTTAATCCAGAATTAAAAGATTCTGTTTCATTGACAGCAGATCAATTAACGCATGACAAGTGTTCACTTGCGTTATACATGACAGTACCAAAAGTACAGGAGAGCTTAATCACGTTGTTTATTGCAAAAAGTTTTTTCCATACTGTTTACATGATTCATATAAGGAAGGAAGCTTAAATGGAAACATAAAGTCTATCAGTGACTGCATGTACATGTTAATCTGCATGACTCGCTTCAATCCAACACCACAATCTCTGCACATTGACGTAAGCATGTATTGCTGTCAGTGATGTTTCAGGCGGCTGCCTTATCAGTGGTACTGGCATTCACCTTCAATTTTGTTGACCTTTCTTGCCTTTAGATGTTCCCTTTCACTTTCAAGGCCTTTTATTCTTTCCCATTTTACAGTAACAGCCGTTATCACAAGAAGTAAGTATGAACAACCAGGTGAACAACTTACTATACAATTTTGGGATGCAACGACTTAGTTTAGATCGAATGTTGGCATTGGTGGGAAATTTTGACACTGTAGTTGCAAGAGTACATACTATCAAACTGATGGAAAATGATTGACCAAGAGATCACTAAAATGTGTTGAAGAGGCAGGGCTTCAGATTCATTCATGCTGGGAAGCTATATTGTGCTCTTTTCTACGCTTCCAATTTTCATCCAAAACTATATTTAAAAAGCTCCAACTCTAGACAAATTTGTTTGATTTGCCTGAAATGTTCACAAAATTAACATTCAATAAATTATTGACATCTCAGCTGCAAAATCTTGTCGGGAATTGGCAAATTCTAAAAACAGAATTCTTGATGGATTTTCTCACGTACATGTATCTACTCAGATTATATTTTCTCCATTTCATGGAAAGTATTATAATAAATTGTAGCTTTTGATCTAAATCTGATAATCCCTGATTTTGTAATACAATTCTGCCTCCAAAATGGTATAAAGCAAACATTAATAAACTTTAATAGGCCAGCAGGAAAAAATGCTGTTTTGCCATTTGGGAACAAGGTTGTCAAGTGGCATTTTTGAAAATACCAACCTATACATGTACTTCTGAATATTAAAGACATTGAAGAAAAATGGAGACTTTTTCAATAAAAACTAAGGAATTTGGGTCTTTCTTCAGGGAGCACATCAATTCATGCTTTCCTGAACTACCCATCTGGGAATTAATCCATAAATTGATGCCTTCCTCAGTAATGGTAAATTTCAATAATCATTTAATTTGTTACAATTTTCAACTTATTATTACCTGAAAACATACTTTTAAAAATATCATTGAAATAGTAAGAATAAAGAGATCTACATGTAACTTGAAGACTTTTTGGTAAATGGCACTTTATACCTGCTGACATGTAGGCTGTTTTTGGTGCTGGAGCTTCTGGAAACTATCTCACTGAGATAGGAGAAACAGCTGGTGGAATATTTGAGATTTTCGAAAAAGTAAAATCTCTTTATATACATGTATAATTATGATTGTATCCAATTTTATAAGCTTAAAAATGATATATGATTGAGGTATCTAACAATGTTTCCTTGAGGTGCTACATATTTTACACTGGAATAGACACCCTGAAGGTATATCCGGTAACCTTAATAATATTGCTCTGAACCTGAAATAACAAAATAAATAAGCTGCTTAAAGCTTCAATCTGTAAACTAGTGATAGAAGTTTCTAACAGTATTTAACTTTAAGATAGAGCACTTACTGAATTATTTTTCTGTCTTGTTTCTAAGCCTGAAGATTTGGTGAGAATTCTGAACATTCTTCCAGAGAGGCAGGCTAAAGTTGATGCACTAATTGCTCATGGAACAAGTGTCAAACCAAAGGTACAAAGTAGTACACTAATGTAACACCATTTATAATACTACTGATAAAGTGGTTTTCGATTAAGTGTTGTAAAACAAAACCAAAGTAATGACAGAGCCAATCACAGCCTATAGAAAAGCTACCAGTAATTAGCAACTGCAAAACCAAAGCTAAGGCATCGCGTACATGTAATGATGATGACAATGACGACAATGATGATGAGATGATGATGACGATAATTAATGACTAGAAATAATCATAGATTATCAAAGTGCATTCAACTAATTTTTTGGTAAGAGAAAGGACTGTGGTATTAAACACAAAAGCCTGAAATAATGCATATGATGCCGTTTAAATAATCCAGATCAAAAATGCTTGTTTTTAAAATTTGGCTTGATAATGATTATAATGATGGTGATTATAACAATGATGTATTGATGATGATGGGGATAATTAAACTGCCCTAATTGTACATGGTGATCGTGCTACAATTTTAATGGTGATAGTACATGTATACTTAGGGCGCGTTCGATTGACCGTATTCCGGAATAAGAATAGATGGATTAATCTCTGGAAATCAATGGTTCAGGCACATTTTGCACTATAAGCTACTAACGTTTGCTGAAATGTGATATTCAGGATACATGTACATTTAGTATTCCAGTGACTAAAAATTCCCGATATAAGCGATTTGTAGTGATAATTCTGTGTATTCTTATTCCGGAATACGGTCAATCGAACGCACCCTTAGTGATGTTTATAAATAATCAAAGTATTACATGCATGCACATATATAAAAATAATAATACATACAATACATACTGTATGAATGGTTGGAATAATTTTTATATAGATCTGTGTTTGCATTCCAGGAAGAAAGAGTCAAGAAAGAAGATGCATTTTATTGTATTTGTAGGCAATCTAATATTGATCGCTTTATGATGTGAGTATAAGTTTTTTATTATAATTATATGCTATTAAAGGTTAAATTTGATATTAGTTTTATATAATTTAAACCAAACTAGGTTAATGTCAATCAAACTATGGTAATTTACATGTAAATCAAGCTAGGTTTATTTAATAATTATCCAAATCAAACTAGGTTAATTGTGAAATCTACAAGATTCCAAAAAAGGATTTTTATTTTTTGGAATTCATAACAAAAGGGATATTTTTTGATGACCCACCCCTCCCCTCTAGTTTCTTCCCCTCCCTTCCTATTCCTATCTTCATTTTTTCCTTGTCGCCCCTGATATATCTTGCTATTCCACTTACCTTTGTTGTCATCCATCCACTTTACTTACCTCATCCGATCAGGCTCAGCTACTCAATCCACTTGCCTCTAATTAAAACACAATTTGTGTCACAGAAGCGCTTATTGATTTGAACACATTTATTATTAAATATAAATTACTAATCATCGAACCCAGACCCTTTCGTCTTGCTAATTTGTTTCCAGTCTCTAAAATGTATTTGTGCATGCACACTGCTAACAAAATTGGACTTTGAAAAACATAACATGGACGATAACACACAAAATAATAATAGACAAAGTTTGTGTTTACTCTGCATTCCTTTATGACAACTGGAGCAACTCAAGGGAATAGAAGGAAGAAAGCTAAATTCCGAAAAATACATTGTTTATAGATGATCAGGTGTACTTTATGGCTCCACTTGTACTTTGAAACAAACTGTCAACCAAGCCGACTTTTACAGAGTAATCACTACATCAGAGCTATTAAAAATAAAATAAGTACAGAGGATCTTGGAGTTTTACCCTGGCTTGTAACGTGTTAGACTTTCCATTATAGTAAATTACTAATCATCGAACCCAGATCCTTTCGTTTTGCTAATTTGTTTCCAGTCTCTAAAATGTATTTGTGCATGCACACTGCTAACAAAATTGGACTTTGAAAAACATAACATGGACGATAACACACAAAATAATACTAGACAAAGTTTGTGTTTACTCTGCATTCTTTTATGACAACTGGAGCAACTCAAGGGAATAGAAGGAAGAAAGCTAAATTCCGAAAAATACATTGTTTATAGATGATCAGGTGTACTTTATGGCTCCACTTGTACTTTGAAACAAACTGTCAACCAA
Organism: Actinernus sp. WN-2022; assembly: GCA_030867875.1. Lineage (NCBI taxonomy): Eukaryota > Metazoa > Cnidaria > Anthozoa > Actiniaria > Actinernidae > Actinernus > Actinernus sp. WN-2022. The sequence continues at coordinate 2,840,460 of JAOWCC010001634.1, forward strand.
ACCGACTTTTACAGAGTAATCACTACATCAGAGCTATTAAAAATAAAATAAAGGCAAAAGAAAAGCGATTGAATCACTTCTACGAAAGTGCTATTAAACAGTATCTTAAAGTAACAAGTACAGAGGATCTTGGAGTTTTACCCTGGCTTGTAATGTGTTAGACTTTCCATTATAGTAAAACACTGTGACTAGAACAAGGTGCAAGTACACGTTCCAAATAACAAACTTCTAACTCCTGACAACAAAGAAGTGGCTCAAATAAATGCTGTGTATCATTCTCTTGTTCTCTCATCAAAGAATCACCCACAGAGGATGTGAAAAGATGCAAAATGGATAAATGATTAAGATCGAACTACACAGAAATCACTCAATAGGTTATCAACAGTTCTGTTTCACTTTGCCATTTCCATTTGGAACAAGGGCCAATAACAAGCAGATTTATTAAAGCCAGTTAACATCTACATACTCCACTCCAAGCAAACCAATCCAAACCCTAACGCAACATAAAAAAAATGACCTCAGTAAACCCAATTGCTTAGTAATTTTGTTAGCAGTGCGCATGCACAAATAAATTTAAGAGACTGGGTTCAACAATCAGGCATTTATACAATAAATATAATGATGCATTACGTTAGGTGACTCAATCATCAATGTAGCTGAAGTTCTGATTGGGCAAGGTACAATGTATTTAAAGTAGATGGGTGATGGCAAAGGTAAGTGGAATAGCAAGATGTATCAGGGGGGACAAGGAAAAAAGGGAGATGGGAATGGGAAGGGAGGGGGAGAAAGTAGAGGGGAGGGGTTGGTCGTCAAAAATATTTTGTTGGGGAGGGGTGGCATTTTTAAAAAACCCTCCCCCCCAAAAAAATAAAAATAATTAGTAACCCCTTTTTTATGAATCCCAAAATTAAAGGGGCTATGTCATGGTACTGCGCATGTATTGAGTAATCGCTCGTTTAGTGGCTGTTAATTGGATATGTACAAACAGTTAAACTTCCCTCCCTCGATGCTTGATTGAAAGGATTTTCAGTATTTTCCCTGGAGACTGTTTATATACTGTCACTGTTTGTTAGTCATTTTTGCATATTTGCTTTGATTTTAAGGATCCCACATGGCCGAGAGGTTCGTTAGTTAATATCAAAATTGGTGGAAATAGCTCTTTCTGGCCCGGAAAAACGAATGTAAAGTCTTACCATGACACAGCTTCTTTTAAAAAAACTCCCTGTTTAGAATGTTGGATATTTCACAAATTAACCTAGTTTGATTTAATTTAAACTAATTATATCAAATTTAACCTGTAACATACATGTACCAACATGTACATCATGATTGTAGTCTGCTTGAAATTAAACTGTGAACAAAGTTAGCACCTTAATTTTCATCTGATACAAAAATTTACATCCAGTAATAGCAATGGAATGTTAGAATTGCTTTTGACTGTAGAGATAGATAAACTGCTTTTCTTTTTTCTTTTTTTTGGGGGGAGGGGGGGTGGGCTACCTGTGGTGCACAGCCAAGGTGATAATCAACAAACTCAACTCACATATCACGTCCTGCATCCGGGAATTGATCTCAGGCCACAGTGGTGAGAGGCGAATGGTTTTACTCGCTGTACCACCCAACTCCCAGAATTAATCCCTAATAAAACTTATCAGCCTGAGCTGCAAACCATTTATTTTACAACAGTGTTGTATTTAACTTTATTCAGATGCTGTGACAAGTGTGATGAATGGTTCCATGGCAACTGTATTGGCATCACGAAGGAAGATGCTAAGATGATCAAACACTTCTACTGTAGAACTTGTTTAGGTACATGTACATAGAAACGACTTTTTTAGAGGATGTGGTGATCTGAATGGTCTACAAACATTTTTCAGTAGATAGTGAAATAGTAGTAGTAGCCCATACCAATACATTAGGGACATTAAGAAACCAGGATGGCAATGGCAGTGATGAAGGGAAGTAGAAAAGTGATTTCTCCTGAAATTTGGTGTTTCTTACATGTATTTCCTTATTTGCCTTTAATTAATTTGAAACAACATCTAAATCTTTGAAACATGTAATAAGCATAGAGTTCCCTTCATGCCAAATGAAAGATGGAGCTCAAGTGGTTTCCATTTTGACATTCATGTTTTCTGTGAAACAAACCATATGGTTGTGTTTTTGAAGACAATGGTCACAATGTAGGCATGCATGCATTCACAGTCACGCAGTAATGATAATTTTGTAATGAAGTTCATTGTTTTATGCCATCATCCTAGATGTCACTGTTGTGGTGTCTTAAACTCCCTAATACCTATGCAATTAACTTTATAAAATAATATGTTATTTTAAGGAATATGGCAACATCTAGGATGATGGCATTTTAACATGTTGTCTTGAATACAAACAAAATTGCATGTGAAAATATACATGTATGCAGTTGCCTGTATTAATTTTTGTCCATTTTCTATGCCATAGATACAAAATGAGTGGCCGTAAATCCCGTAAAGCATGGACACAATTTCAAACATCTGTAGAGTCATGTTTTTAGTTATTTTGGCAATACAACTTATTTTGGCCGAGAAAATCGAAGCAAAAGTTTATGCAAATCACCATTAAATCTGTATCAGATTTACAGACCACTTATCGCTCAGTGATTTCCTTTGTTTTTTTCTTTATGAATTATTAATGAGTATAGTGACCATGTACATCTTGTGCGTTATTACCATAATGATTACAGTCTACAATGTACTAAACACAATGTGATAATGCAGAGTTTTACATTTTACGAGAACAATTTTTAGAACAGCCGTAACATTAATTTTATAATCATACTGTACATGTATGGTACATTGTAAATTTTAGACCTTTTAAATTATGTCTATTATTGTTATTTAGTTTAATTCATATGCCTAAGTATATTTTCTTGTAATTGTCACTGAAAAGCCCCTATGGAGAGTGAACAATAAAGTGTTGTATTGTATCGTAACTTGAATGCAAGAAAGCAAATCCCTCTCTTTGGTGTTCAGCCTGAATGAAACTCTGTGCTCATTCAAAAATCGAATGTGGAAAAAACAATAATAGGCAAAGGAAAGAAACAGTGAACACCAAATTTCTGGAGAAAACACTTTTTTACGCCTGATCCTTTCAGCTTTCACTATCATGGTTTCTTGAGGTGCCTATTATTGTTATCAATTTAAGAAGCCATTGCTTTAATTTGGAATTGATTAGTCTCTACTGCAAAAATACTGGCTGCCAGCACTTCTAGATCTGCATCACAATTTCTTTTGCCATTGCCATCTTCTACTTTGTTCTGCATTTCAATATTTTATTGTCAACCATTTACATGTAGATGCCAATCCTGATCTTTCAATCAAATACAAGAAAAAGAAAGTCAAACCAGAACACAAAGAAACAGATGAGGAAGAGAATAAGAAAAAGCAGTCTGAGCAATTTGACATGGACGAAGGAAAGGTACATGTACATGTGCACTGAACATTGGATGTATTTGATTGTGGTTGAATCTTAGTTTATGATCAGGAGGGTCCACTAGTATCCCAGCAAGCATTGCGATATAAGATAATTTATATTATCATTCGATGCGTGAAGTAATTAATTGTCTTCAGCATTCAAACTGTAACATGTGAAATGGCAGCTTAACTGTAAATATTCGTAGAATAGCTGTGGTCAGTGTTTCGTCCTGTCCAATTTAGTGAGAGCAATCAGCTTCACTTTTGAATGATACCTCCTTGCTATTTGTCCACTGCATCTCAGAGGAAGATTGTGTTATTTCAGTAGTTAATTGGCATACAATGTATGTGTTTGAACTTGGTTTGTCAGCAAGTTCATGCAAGTTTAGCAGCTTCTCAGCTGTTTTGCTTGGTGACTGGAATATTTCCCACTGATATAAAAGTTTGATTGAAGCCAACAGAAGAGCCAGAGGCCTCCATCGATATTCTAACAGTTGACAAATGCGTACACATTTTTCTTTAAAGTATATATGTAGTAGTATAACCGTTTTAAAGTATATCTTGCCCTTGACAGGGAAAGAAATATGAAGCTTGTTTGACAATCTCGATTAATACTGGTGCTGACGTTCAGTTTTATACTGCTGCATAAAGACTTGTATTTATAAGTACAACAAACAGTGGAGAACTTTTGAGAACTTTTAGTTCACATATTAGATTTGGAACTTGGCCACAAAATTATGTTTGATACTCTGATAAAATGCTCGACTCAGTATTTTGCAATGGACGTTTTAGTTTCAGCAATAAACATATCACAAGGGCCAGAGGGGCCGATCCCTGACGAGTGACAATAACAACAATTTTTCATAGCACATACATGTAATAAACAAAAACATCCAATGAACTCAAGACATGAATTTATTTAATATATATATCAGAAATACAAAAGGTCAAGAATAGTCATGCATTGATTATAGTAAAGAAAGAATCACCCATCATGGCAAACAACTTGACCTGGCCGCCATACAGATACTGTAAAAACTAAACGTGTAAGGGCACTTGGGATACTACCGTAATTTCCGGCCTATTACCCGCAGGTTATCTGTTAATTTTTCACCAAACCACAGCTGCTGCGGGTAATAGGGTGGTGCGGGTAATGTGTTAAATTCTAAAGACTAAAACTTTGTCACACAAGGTTACGCGCCTTTCGCCCCTTATTCCCGGTGGGCCTCCTCTGGTTTACTGGTATTTTTGGGAGGTTGTATGGGTAAATGTAGAGAGCTGCTACAAATCAAATCAATATTTTTGTTTACCCACGGTTGTTGAGGCTTATTAGGCCTCTAGCAGATCGTGCTAATGATCTGAGCATTCTCCACACATGCTTTAAAGTGACACTACATGTACATTAAATATTTAATTTAATTTACAACTCACATGTTGATTTTTATGGAGTGGGGAAAACTGGAGAACCTGGATAAAAGCCCTTGGAGCATGAGTACAAATCAACATCAACTCACATATGATGTTGACTGTCCACATATGATGCTGACTGTCCACATAATTATGATGCTGACTGTCCACATATGATGCTGACTGTCCACATATGATGCTGACTGTCCACATATGATGCTGACTGTCCACATATGATGTTGACTGTCCACATATGATGCTGACTGTCCACATATGATGCTGACTGTCCACATATGATGCTGACTGTCCACATATGATGCTGACTGTCCACATATGATGTTGACTGTCCACATGTAATGTTGACTGTCCACATGTGATGCTGACTGTCTACATGTGATGCTGACTGTCCACATACAGTACCGCCGGGAATTATAGGGACATCCGACTGCGGAAAAACCTCGTGCAACAGACGCGGAGCCGCAGTACGGTGCCGCGGTCACCGAACAAATGACCGCGGTCACCGAACAAATGACCGCGGTCACCGAACAAATGACCACGGTCACCGAACAAATGACCGCGGTCACCGAACAAATGACCGCGGTAGTTTTTGAGGACGCCACGGTTGCAAACTGAGGTGATAAACCGAGGCGATAAACCGAGGCGCTTGCCGCGGTGCCGCAATGGAAATACATGTACGTTGTTAGCATGCAGTCTTCGTACTTGAAAGCTTTGAATGTGATGGATGACAAACAGCTTATGCGTTGAGCCTAATCACCCAAAGAACGATCACCGGCATTAAACTTCTCGTAAACAATCTTCTATTAACTTTCGTAAGTTGTCTTTCTTACTCGAGACCGCGTTCGCGTTCTGATTAACTAACGAAGCCAACCGCTTCAAAATAAGCATTTCTTGAGAGACGGCTCGCTAACAATCTTCTGTTATTACTTTCGTAAGTTGTCTTTCTTACTCGAGACCGCCGTTGCCGTTCTTATTAACTAACGAAGCATAACACCAAATAAACTTTTGCTTCAGTGTAGTTTCACATTTACGGCAGATCCTTGTCTTGTTACTAGTATTAAAAGGTTTCGGCAGAAATAATTGTAAATGTTTGTGTATTAAATTCTCAACTCCTCTTGGAGTCTGAATTTCCATGTGCAATCAGTCAGGCATGAACGTGTCAGTCTGATTTTTTACAGAACATCGACAGAGTTTTGAAGCAACGTTTGTCATATTGAAAGACGTGCAAAAACTTCTATACTCTTACCAGAAAACTTCTACTCGGAAAGTGCAATTCCTTTTGAATTAAGAGCTTTAATGCATCAGATCAGATCAGTCAATTCGCGTAAAAATGGAAATTACTTGCGCACGTCTGGCTGACAGTTCATGATTGACAGGAACTTTTATTATACTGCGCAGTAAGAATCTTGACTTTTTGACGCCTCTGGCACGCAGGGTATTTACCAAAACCATCTTACTGTACGTTTGTAAAACTGTTTGTTATGAATTCGAATTTGTCACGCGTTAATCCTGGTGAAAGAAAGGTTAAAATATGAAATTGTGCAATGAACACACACGTTTGCCGCTCCAAATATCGTTGAAATGTCGCTGAACAAAGAGCGAAATTCGTCGAAATACGTTTGCATGACTTGCGAATTGCGGTCGTTTCGCCGACGAGTCGATTCGCCGACGTCCCGTTCGCCGACGTATTGAGTCGATTCGCCGACGTATTGAGTCGATTCGCCGACGTGTCATATCACTGCAATTGCAATGCCCAACAATGAACCATGTACAAAACTATTACTGATAAAACATGTTTCCCAAACTTTACTTTTATATCAAGTTGCACTGACGGAGTGTATACCTCTTTATTCGGAAGCCCTCGATCGCGCAAATGACAATTCGATTGCGAGGATTGCGAGGAAACTTAGAACGAGACATTTTTTTAAGAACACACTCTTTATTTCTCTTAATCCAAACGGATTCATGAATCCGGATTCATCCATACAGATTGTATACTTAATTCTAAGAATTCGCCACTGTTCTAAGCCTAACTTTTTCTTTTTTCTTGCTACAGCGGATCGTACATAACGCTTACTTCCTTTTTTACTAAATAAAACGTTAACCTTAAAGAATTCGGTACTTTTCTAAGCCTAACCTTTATAAAATCTTTATAAAGTTCAAAATTTATTTACTGTGAACGTGTGGGACCATTGAGGTGGGAGCATGCCTTCAGGAGCTGGGCGGCGGTCTTGTGGCGTTGGTCATACTCTTCCCAGTGTTGGAAGAGTTTCACCTGTAGCTGACGGTATTTCTTTCGCTGAATTCTCTTAAGCTTGTGGTCAGAAACCAGGCGAATATTTATTGCGGCCAGTCTAGCTTCCCTGTGAAGAAGCTGCAGCAGAGAGTAGAATGGTAGATGGCAGCGTCCACTGGCACGGCGGTTGAGAGCGTTGTGCCAGCCCTCGATGTCGTTATTTGTTCTTACAGGCTGGCGGTAGACGGACCAATCTTTGGTAGGAAAGGTGGCACTCTCAACCCAGTTGCCGTTGATATATATGATGAGATCTCGTAGGGGCTGTGTGGTTGCCTGGAGTTTCAGTCTCTGAAACATTGGCTGGATCTCATGGTGGGGCAGGAACGGCAGTGCCATTATCTTTCTCAGGTACAGGTAAGTACCTTCATCCTCGATGTACGGGACCTGGAGGCCAAGCTCTTGCACCTGTCACAGAAAAAAAAAGAATAAGTTAGTAACTGAGAAGTAGAAGTAGTTTTGTGGTGGAGTTCAGTAATTGTTGTGTTTGCAAGAATGGTTTCGCAAGAATACTAACCTTCCTCCAAATAGCCTGGGTCCAGTGAAAGACACAGCCCTGAAGTTGTGCCTCGGGAACAACAGATTTCAGGGCTGCCCACAGTGCCTTTTCGAAGTCTATCGTGACCTTCTTAACTGATGGACCAGTGGGGAGCAGACGGATGACCTCGCGTAAGACCTTTAAAAAAAAGTAACATCAGTATCAGTATCAACATTAACATTATTGTTTCTTTGCCTTTTCCCTTTTGTTTTGCTTTAAAAATGGGTAATTACCTTCTTATAATCACTCTTTTTTCTGCCAGACATCAGGACGAAAACCAGCGGGATCTGTTTGGCGTACTCCCCGGAGCGGACGAACGCGTTGATGGTCAATAACTGTGTAAATGGGTGCCGGACCAACTTGAATGTCCCATCGATATACCAGGACTTGGCAGAGGCTAGGTGGCTCAGCTGCTGCTCCGTCGCGAATATCAGGTGGCGCCTGTTCCTTACTTTTACCTCTGACCTGTAGAAATCTGGGGGGATACAATCCTCTCGAAGGCTAAAGTCCAGGTCTCTGGGGTCTTCCGGGCGCAGTTTCTGGCGCAATCGATTTGCAGCTCGGGCCATGTTGGCTGGCTTAGATAGAACTGGGCATGGCCCGTTAGGGAGCGCTTCCATAAGGACCTGAAAAAATAGAATCATGATAACTTGTTAGACGGATTCTATTAGATATGTATTTTCGTTTTGTTTAATAATCTATTAGGAATCCTCTATTAGTACCTCGTCGACAATAGCTGATGCTGGTTTGAAGATTTCTTTTGTGGCCGTTTCTTTCACCGACGTGATGATGCGTGCTGCTGCCAGGGCCCCCACCTCTGCTGTGTGGTTGTGGGCGGATTGGCCGGCGGTGAACGTCCCATCTCGTTCGATGACGGAAGCCTTGCAATGGTTTCCCCTCGGTCTTACGGTACACTGCCAATACGTAGCATATGGCCTCCTGGAGCTTACGTTGAATGTGAAGCCGAGGCTGTCTATTAGCTTCACCTTTCTCCGCTTCGTTCCTTCCTCTACCAGTTGGAATGTCATCGGTGGGAATGGTGCCTCGTGGTTTTCGGCAGGGGCAGCTGGCTTGGGCTCTTCGATGGAAGATTCCACGATTGGCGACACAGGATCTGGGCGGGTGTCATCTGGCGAAGGTGGTGTCTCATCTGAGGATGGAGCAGCTGGAGAAATAAAGAGAACATGAGTAAACGTTAATACGGATTCGTTAATACATATACCGTATTTTCAGTTATTTATTTATTTGATGGGGTTTGTGCGTTTTGAACCCAGATAAACTGCGAATGAAACGCTTTGACGGGACGTCGGCGAATCGACTCGCCAACAAAAATTACAACTGACTGACTGTAGGTGAAATGAAGAATCCGAAATGAATGCTGTGAAATAGCTCGCAATTACTTTCTACTTAAAGGAAATGCTACAATTAAAGTATAGCTTTCAAATCGTACAAGTTTTGATGGGAGTTAATATCCGAAAGAAACGCTTTCTCAACTGACTCGGCGGCTTCGGTGCCTTAACAACGATAACAGTTCAATCACAACAAACCGCCATGTATTTCTCCTTGTATTTCTCTTCATATCTTTCCAGCGCATCATAGATTCATTTATATTGTTAAAGTATACCTTTTAAGCTTTCAAATGGTATAAGTTTTGATGGGGTTTGTGCGTTTTGAACCCAGATAAACTGCGAATGAAACGCTTTGACGGGACGTCGGCGAATCGACTCGCCAACAAAAATTACAACTGACTGACTGTAGGTGAAATGAAGAATCCGAAATGAATGCTGTGAAATAGCTCGCAATTACTTTCTACTTAAAGGAAATGCTACAATTAAAGTATAGCTTTCAAATCGTACAAGTTTCGATGGGAGTTAATGTCCGAAAGAAACGCTTTCTCAACTGACTCGGCGGCTTCGGTGCCTTAACAACGATAACAGTTCAATCACAACAAACCGCCATGTATTTCTCCTTGTATTTCTCTTCATATCTTTCCAGCGCATCATAGATTCATTTATATTGTTAAAGTTTGTTAAAGTGAAAGTATATATACCTTTTAAGAAACGCTTTGACGGGACGCGCAATATTATTATAAACATGAACACACTTGAAGTAAAAGTGCACAACAGCATATATAGAATATATCGTTGCTTTATTTATGACACACTGTTACATATTATATATATTTACATTGGTATGACACGTCGGCGAATCGACTCAATACGTCGGCGAATCGACTCAATACGTCGGCGAACGGGACGTCGGCGAATCGACTCGTCGGCGAAACGACCGGATACCTGCACAATACTGTAACGAAGCCAACTGCTTCAAAATAAGCATTTCTTAAGCCACGGCGCCCTAACAATCTTCTGTTAATTTTCATAAGTTGTCTTTCTTACTCGAGACCGCGTTCGCGTTCTGATTAACTAACGAAGCCAACCGCTTCAAAATATTATAAAGCATTTCTTAACATACGGCTCGCTAATAATCTTCTGTTAATTTTCGTAAGTTGTTTTTCTTACTCGAGACCGCCGTTCGCATTATTATCAACTAACGAAGCCAACTGCTTCAAAATAAACATTTCGTAAGACACTGGCCGCTAGCTTTTGTTCTTGATCACACTTCATCAGTCGTCTTTCTACTCAAGACCGCCATTCGCGTTCTTATTAACTAACGAAGCCAACTGCTTCAAAATAAGCATTTCTTAACACACGGCACGCTAACAATCTTCTGTTAACTTTCGTAAGTTGTCTTTCTTACCTGAGACCGCGGTTCACGTTCTAACGAAGCCAATTGCTTCAAAATGTATGAGATGTACATGTAGATGTTACATGAGGTCGCGGTTAGCGCCGCGGCACGACCACCACTGCGATCTTAAAAGTGACTGCGGTTACCTCAAAAGTGACCGCGGTTACCTCAAAAGTGACTGCGGTCACCTAAAAAAATGACCGCGGCCACCTAAAAAATGACCACGGTTTTTCGTGGTAAAACCGCGGGCATTGCATGCGGCACAGCCGCGGTAAATGTCCCTATAATTCCTGGCGGTACTGTATGATGCTGACTGTACACATATGATGCTGACTGTCCACCTATGATACTGACTGTCTGGAGGTCTAACACAGGTCATAGTGGTGAGAGGCGAGCACTTACATGTATGTGCTGTGCCACCCAGCTCCCATCCAAGTTACTTTCAGGATTCTTCAGTACTGTACATGATAATATATGAATAGAATATATGTCAATAATTATTATTTTGAATGGATGTATTTGTAAATACTAAATTTTGTTTTTAATATGTTGCATCATAGAAAGCAGCGAACTTCAAGTCCAGGTCCTCCAGAATGTGTGGTGAATGTGTTGCCTGTGTCAGAACTGTAGATTGTGCTCAGTGTGATTTTTGTAAGGTGAGAATTATGCACTTATCAATTGAAATCCTGACTCCCCCTCCAAAACCCCACCTCTTGAACAATTTCCTTTCTTGTCTTATGTATTTTCATAGCACTAAATCAACTAAAACTACATGTAAAGTGAATATGATGAGGCCTTATTGTTGAAAGTTCTATGTTTTAAATGTTTTATAATGAAACACAACAAAACACAAAATACTGGTGTGGATGGCCATTTGAAAGACTGTTCAACTAGTTTCTTTGCAGGAGAGGGGGGAGGGGAGGGGTAGGTGCTCAGTTTCCAGCCGTGGGGGTTTCGGTGAGCATGCGATCCTCTCCCCACTCGTGGCTGAGTGTGCGAGCTGAGACGTTGTTGGTTTTTAGCCAATCAAAAACTTGCCACTGATATCCTGTCGCTGAATGTATTTGCATAATTATTTTACATTGTAAACTTTTCAAAAGAGCTTTAAGGCTTTGGATTGCTGTCCCAAAATGCATTTTAAGTTGCTCTGGAAAAGTTTGGATTCAAATAAATCAAGGATTCACACAAGGAAGCAGTAAGAGAGTTAGTTTTGGGTGAATAAACTTTGTCAGTAATGCACCGGCTTTGGAAAGTCACTTAATTGGGAAACCGTCACTTGTTACAAGGTCGCAAAGCCTGTAATGTTCAGTTGCTTTTCATTTAACTTTGCCTATGCAACACCCAGGTAGTCATTCTTACTTCAAAGAAAATTAATGCTGCCTTTATCGGAGAAGAAAAGACAGAAATACGACTCCATATTAAAAGAGTTTATATAAGAGAGGAAATCACGTCTGACTCAGGCCACGTTCTGTGATCACAATTCACTTGAAAATCGCTGCATCAAACCCGGGGATAAAACAAGTTTTACGATTCTTCATGGCTATACAGTCATGTATGTACTTAAGTTTGTGCACAGGCAGCCCAATATATGGGTTTGTGCATGAAATAGAAGATATGTATGGGTTTTATAAATCCTTTCATATTGCGGTACAATGTATAAATAAACATACATTTTCGCTTCCATATTGTTTCCTTTGTGGTTTGTCTTGTCTTGAAACCATTTTAGGCTGTTTCGGGAAGTTTTTCATCCACCTCGGCTCACCACCTCTAAGAAGAAGAGAAGGCTGGAATGTTCCGAAGTCTTCTGCCACAGTCACTTACAATCTTCACCTCCAAAATCTCACTTTTCGTTATCGAAATGCCACGAAACTCCTGTCATTGCTAGAATGATAAATAAACTATTAAAGCCCTGCCTGAATTTCAGGATCCAGCGATCCCTCATTCTGGAAAAAAATTGAATACTATTTCGCGACTTTCAACCAACTGCAAGGCTCCATACTAATGAATATTGACACGGAGCGCCAACCGTCAAAATATCCTTGTTAATCGTCAATCACCATAATGAGGCTATTTTGACGGTTGGCACTCCGTGTCAATATTCATTAGTATGGAGCCTTGCAGTTGTTCGAAAGTCGCGAAATAGTATAGTTTTTTACATTCGATTTTTCCAAAATGAGGGATTGCTGGATCCTGAAATTCAGGCAGGGCTTAGTTTATTTATCATTCTAGCAATGACAGGAGTTTCGTGGCATTTCGATAACGAAACGTGAGATTTTGGAGGTGAAGATTGTAGGTGATTGTGGCAGAAGACTTCAGAACATTCCAGCCTTCTCTTCTTCTTAGAGGTGGTGAAAAACTCTCCAAAACAGCCTAAAATGGTTTCAAGACAAGACAAACCACAAAGGAAACAACATGGAAGCGAAAAGGTATGTTTATTTATACATTGTACGGCAATATGAAAGGATTTATAAAAACCCATACATATCAAGTTCTATTTCATGCACAAACCCATAGATTGGGCTGCCTGTGGTTTGTGCAATTTTTTAATGTCTCCAAGACATACTCTACACAAGTATATTGAGCAGGAATACTCAACTTTAGCTCTGAACTTTATCCCCGTAAATTTGAAATTTCGGCTTTTATCAGTAAATCCAACAATCTGATTAATTGCTAAATCCAGAATTTGACATATTTTTACGAAAAACCCAGACCCAGAAATCAGAATTAGGTTCAAAACCAGACCCAACACACACTTATTAAAATAATTATATCACATCATAAACAAGAGTGCCCCTGGGCACTTATAGATCTTACAGATAATCTTTATTTTAGCACGTCTAACGCTTTAGACTTAGATTGATGAGAACCAATCACAGTGCGGAATGAAAACATAGCAAATTCCAACACAGCCAATCAGTGTTGAATACAAGACAATATTTAGCATTTTAACTTGCTCGAGCTGTGATCCAGTAAAAACCAAATTTGGTGGACTAGTTACATGTACATGTACATGTATGAAGTCGAAATCATATGCATGAAGGAAATATGGATAAATTACATTTATATATAAATATAACTAGAAGTAATCATAGATTATCAAAGTGCGTTCGACATATTTTTTTAAATAGAAAGCACTGTGGTAATAGTCCGAAAAGCTGAAAAATTGCTGCAATGGTGTGGACGGTGTACGTAATCCTGATCAAAAGTGCTTGTTTTGTAACTAATGTGAAAATTTTGATGTCTTGACTTATATGTTAATATACAAGGGGATGCATCTGGGTACAAAACTGTAATTATCTTTGTGTAACATTAAATCATTGGATGCGATGCTTATGGGGCTATATGTATACATGTGTGTTTTATATGGTTATGGCATTGATTTGAGAATTAGTAGCACATTTTGCTGTGGTATACAGTGTAAAGCAATAATTGAAGTTAGTGTAGAACACAAATAAACCCAGGCTATAGCTACATACATTTATATACATACATGCAAACATGAACTTTATTTGAGTGTCTTTAGCTGTAAAGCTAATTGGGGACACTACATTACAGGATATATAAAATACAGTATATTACAGGATATATAAAGGGATTCATATAAAGTACGTAGAAATAAATATTACTATTCAGATGTGTATAAACTGAATTCCAGTTCCTAGAACAAACTATATAGGTATGAATGTGTATAAAGTACAGCCCATGCAGTTCCTTCGATTCAGATCATTCACATTATGTTTCCCGGGTATTTTTCAAGCGAGCAAGCCAACAGAATTAACTCGGTTGTTTACAAATTATGGTGAGTTGATTTGACTCGGTTCTCTGTTCATCGCTGTCGTCGTCACCGCGCCGACAAAACAGTAGTATTTTTAAAAAAAGCTTCTTGACAACTCACACTGAAATATAAATATCCATGTATTCAGCCTTCAGGTATGATTTATAGCATCTTGACCATTTGCAGTTTTGGTATCGGCAAACCGAACAGCACAATTCAATGCAGCGAGCAAGCCAACAGCATATTTTTTTCGATATTTGCACATTCACTCGGTCTCGGGTTCAGCATAAATAAATAATTATGGCCGAGTTGAATGTTCAAGGTCCTCCAGATGTACTACACACTTTCCTCAGGCTTTGCTCAATTGTACTTGCGAACCTTTGAAACATCATTGCATTGGATTGTCGGAAAATAAGGCAAGTAACTAACCGATCGCGAAACAAAACAGAACCCATGGCCATGCTGCCTTTGCTGGCATTCACCAAAATGGCCGCTCGCATCGTGTACGTGTAGTTACCAGTTCCCCGGCCGAGATAATTTATTCCAAAAAGTACAAACATACAAGAGGACGGACGGATATACACAAATCTCGATTTCTTTCGCCTGGGGAAGCACAGGTAGCCCACACAGGACCACAGGGAGTCCACTGCGAGATTAGTATGCGTTCTCCTTCGTCGAACGCAATTATGCTCAGGATTTGAAAGTTGCAGGAATACTTTATTTTAGTTTTGAAGCTGATGTGTGTTTAGTTATTGTTGTCAAAGTTACAGTAGACACACTGTAAGTGTACAGTAGGTTGTGTATAGATCTGTCATAGATTTAAATTCTAAACCCACCTCAGCACATGTACAGTTGAGAGTATTTGTAATAGAGGTCAGTATTTATAATAGAGGACTTAATTACCAGACTGTACTGCCATGCTTAATTCTAAAGCCTTGAATCCCTGAGTCTTAGTAGTAGACCAGTGTTATGGAATTTGTTTTTGAACAACACCAATATTATTTTCATACCATACAGGACATGCGTAAGTTTGGTGGTCCAAACAAAATGCGGCAAAAGTGCCGGCAGCGGCAGTGTCTCAAGATGTCCAGGGTAAGTACATAAGCTGCTAAAATATTTTATTTAAAAAAATATTTGGAAAAAATTTCCAGCAAAGTAGTGTGTATGCCTCCCATTTAGTTCAGTGGTTCAGCTCTGGTCTCTAGTGTGGGAGGCATATGAGTAGGAGGTCGCAGGTTCAAACCCCAGCTGGATCAACACTCAGGGTCTTAAATTAACTGAGTAGAATGGTGCTACCATTGAAAAACTCCTCGGAGATATGGGCACCCTGTCTAAACATCGTTATTATTATTACCTTTGTGAAAAAATCTTGTTCTCGAACTGCAAATGGTTAGACCTTCATGTCTTCTCTGATAAGAACATAAAATAATAAACCTATCCCACATCAGCCTCAAGTTTATAAATCAGTCTCACAAGAAGTTGCCAACATTAAAATTAATAAGGTTTCTTTGCCTTTATGTTATCTGTAATTTTAATTGGCATAATACTGGTATTATTTCTCCCAACAAAGATTCTATTGAGGAGAACAAAAGAACAAAAAGCTCTTCAAGAAACAAGAGGGATTCCACAACCAAGATACCGGGTAAGTGAAATATAATTTTTGTCTTAATTAACATGATGACTTATAATTAAAATAAACATGATATTAATTATATTTTAATCTTGTTGGTCTGTTTTTTTTTGTTTTTCAAAAGGATATGGCTTTGAAGGAAAAAAGACAGAAAAAAACAGTTAAAATGAAGCATGCAACATCCACAGGCAGGAAGGTCTGTAATATAATTATAATAATCATAAAACAAAATTAGTTGATTCTAATTGGCTGACAGATGTGCAATTTCCTGTTAGGAATTTGACTAATCTCTAAATCAAAGCAATTAGGCTTCAGAATGAGATTGAAGCAGTGATTTTGTTACATGTACCTCTGTTCTGCATTATATATGCATAAAAAAAGACTCAATAATTTTTTATGTGCATCCCTAAGGATGCGAAACTGTCCAATTTAATGTGGCTGGATAATTATAAAATAATACGCTTGTTATAATTTTAAGGAAACTAACTGTGTCTAACAGGGAACAAATTGTCACATCTTACATCGTCAGTGACATTATGCACACACTTAAGACATTCGATTGCAATTAACTAGTAATTACATAAGACCTGCTAAACTTACCATGTACATTGTATACAATGTAGCTAATGATGCTATTAATATTTATTTTTCGGCATGCATCTTCAAGGAAGCAAAACAGCCAAATTTATCATGTATTACTATTGACATTGTGCGATTGAAGGTGACCAATAATGGCAAAGTGATAGTAAGACCTGCCAAGTTGACCATGTGACGCTATTACAGACACCAACAATAATTTAGTACTCAAACTGAAGTTGAGAGTTTTGTTTTAAGGGGAACCTCCTCTGGAAAACAATGTTTAAGTACTCTTAAATGTTCCTTGTGGATGCCTAAATCTACTGAGCACTGTATGTGTTTTCCTCTTCAAATTCTACAGTCTCTAGATGTCACTAATAGACTGATTTCCTTGTCCATAAACCTCATTTGAATTTCCAGGCACCGCCATCTTGGTTCTTATCAGGCCAGATAAAAAAATGCTTGTTTAGCGTCCCCGCCCGACCTGAGAAATGTCCCCGACCTTGAATTTATTTTTATTTTTTATTTTTCATAAAAAACTTTAGAAAGTGTAAATGCGCACGCGAACACCAATTCTTGTACCCAGACCCCTACATGTACCATTTAAAATATGCGCCGGCGCGTTAAATATATTAACATCGACGCCATTTTGTTTCTACAACACGAGGTCATGAACACGAGGTGAGTGAATAATGTCAGTCAAGACAAAATAAACTTCACATAGAAAAACAAACAAAAAACCTCCCTCCCTACCTGGAAAATTTAAATGGGTGGACGCTAAACAAGAATTTTTTTTAATCTGGCCTTATGTCACATGGTTGCCGCTATTGTTACACAACAAAATTGTAAATTAAACTAGACTTATAATCTGTAAGTTGAAGTTTGATTGTAATTCTATGGAGTCATCATGAAGTGTAAAGGGATCACATATTGTATTCTGACAATAGCAGCAATATTGTGATATCATAATATCCAAGATGGTGGCACCCAGGGAATTCAAATGAGTTTCATGACCAGAAAAATAATTGATCTGTAAGTGACATCTACAGTGTATAGTGCACAATTTACAAGAAACAAGCACAGGAAAAAAATATGTAGGCATCCATAACGAGTGTTTTAGAGGAAACATTCTTTTTCAGTGGAGGTTCCTTTAAAATGTCCTTCTTTCTCATGCAGGAGAAGATGAAGCAGCAGCCTCATGACCGATCAAGGAGAAGACGTAGAATAGGTCCTGATGACAAAAAGGGTGTAGTTGATCTGCAGGCTGAAAGGGAGCAGGACAATGCCCCTCATCACTGCTATGGACCTGGCTGTACTCATGCAGCCAGACTAAACTCTAAGTATTGTAGTGATGAATGTGGGATACAACTTGCCGTCAGGTACATGTTATTAACTGTAATCTATTATCAAACCTCTGCTGCTAACAGGTCTATAAATCATAGTTCTGTAGGAGGTTCAGCTGGATTTCATGGATATGATCTAAGAATGATAAGAAGGATAGAAGATTTTGCTGTATACATGTACATTGTACATGTAGTAATATTTCCATTAAACCAGTTGAATGTGTCTTTGCCTTTTGGACACCACAAAGTTCGAAACATTAATTTAGCCTGCATAGCAGCTGTTTTCATGATTTTTCAGAGGAATGCATGTACATGTATGCCACACTCCATTCTTGACACTGACCATTCCTCTGCAGTAGCCCACTCTGCTGTTCCATGCTCCTAGCTACATCAACTCAGATAATGCAATCATGTACAAAATAATTAAACTAATAAATATGGTATAATCAACAGATATGTTTACTGCACTTGATCACCTTGTCACAGAGCACAATCATGTTATAATGTGTATTTTTCCTGTGTTTTGTGTTGCAGGCGCATTCAAGAAATCATACCACAGTGCATGAAACAATGGACTAGAGAGCCCTGTGTGGCAGATAAGATTTCCAATGAGTCATTACAGAGTGTGCAAAAAAAGAAACAGGTACAGTAATTGAAATGTCATTTCTCTTTGGATGAGTAAACAAGCGTAGCAAAATGCATGAAGGAAAAGAGAAATTAGTTCCTAATCAATAGGAAACACTGTCTATTGTTTGTGCTGTCAAGTGCCAGCCAAGCAGATTTTGCTAGATTAGTTGAATATGTAAAAATTTGAGCATCTTGTTTATAAGGGAATATGTTTTAGGAATGTTAATTTTAGGTAAGCTGGATGTAAAGTATGAAGTAGACTGGGGCTAGCTGATTAGAACCATTCCATCGCATATGCACTTGTGTGTTGATGATATTAAGATTAAGAACATATTTTTTTCACTCTGAACTTGTACATGTACTGGTATATAAGGAATACATATTTCTTAAAAATCTGTACACTACAAGTACAGTGTTTTCCCTTCTGTGAGACACAGCTGCAACTTTTCTAGTTAATACAGTCTGGTCATGCAGGAATCTAGGCATAATGGGTGCAAGGTTTACATGTAGTGATGTACAGTCCTATGTATGTTGAACTGGAGGAATGTCTACCAGCTCTCATAATTCTTCCAGTTTTTTGTTAAAATAATGTAATACTTCAAACAATACATTATTGCTGTGTGAGAGAGCTTCTCTGTTACCCAATAAAAATAAAATATATATTCAGGCAAGCCTAAAAGCGGGGCTCCCAATTATCTGAACTGAGGTAACGACCCCCCCAAAAAAGATTAATAATATAAAGAAAACAAAGATAAAAAAATAAATAACGGGTAGAATCAAGGGAAATCAGTGCAAAAGGTTTATATTAAGAAAAAAGAAGATAATTGCAGAAAAAAGAAGAACAAATTATCACTACCTACAATGTACTGGCCAATGCAAGGTGTCGATCAGGGCCGCTTGGTTTCAAGAGTGTATGTGCAGTTGCAGCACTTTTTCAGGCACATCATGATTCAGGTGCTAGGGAAGCCAGAAGTCAGCCAAGTCATCCTATATCTACTACATGTACAATGTATGGTGCTCTGCTTGCATAGGTCTTTGACCCGTGCGGGAGCTCTGCTACAAATGTGTTACAGGTTAAAATGCATTTTCAGGAGGCACAGAATATGCTGATGCAACTGGATAGAATGAGCCAAGAGTTGGATTGCATTGTTGAAAAGGGCAATCAGGTGACTGCAGTGGAGCCAGAGGTATGAAGCACACATCACAATATTATACTACATACATGTAACCATAGTTTACACTTCATATTATTGTATGACTACTGTAACCAGGGCCACCTAGAAATGCTAAATTCCAATTCGATCTTAGCCTCTGATGCAGATCGACCCTGGCCTCCTGCTTCTCAATCCTTGAACTATAGCCATCGGTAAAATCATCATTCATCATGTGCAATAATAACATCATTATAATTATCATCAAGTCATCATGGCCAAGACAGCAAAGAAAAGGCATGCTTAATAATAATTACTAGAGGTAATCAAAGATTATTGAAGTGTGTTCGATTTGTTGTTAGAATCATCTGCGTGAGCTGACTGAGAAGAACCTGTTTTGCATATTTTGTGGCCTAACGAAAAAAATAGGCCTATAATGTTACATGTATGCTGAATGAAACATGTTTTTTTGCATTGTACCAAGAAGTTATTATAAAAAAATATGTAAATAAATTACTTCTGTAATTTTTCAAAAGGCAAAATTGCAAATGTGAGTTATTTGTTACTGCAAATAAAAAGAGGGTAACATTACCCATAAAATTTTCTATTACAAGCAGGGGTGGATCCAGGGTAGTTTATGTGATTTCCGTAAACTACTCAACTTTTTTCAAACCTCTAAATTTTAGGTAGTTTATTACTAGGAGGGGTGGGGTGGGTGGGGTATGAGTTGATTGGTCTGTCAGAGTAAACTACTCAGTCCAAACCCTGGATCCACCCCTGACAAGTACTACATGACCACAGTTTCAAAATGCAATACAACAACAGTAAAAATAAACTTTAATCTCTGCACAAAATGGCAAGTACAGTTACATCAACACAACGTTCTAAATGATACTTCTAACAATATGCTCTGAACAATAATAAGTGTAGCCATTGTAAAATAAAACACCTGAAAATAATAGATATATTTGGAAAATACAGGTGCAAACGATTTATGGCACAACCTCGGTGTAAGAACCTCACGACTGACGTCACAGCATAGGAGTGAAATTAACAATAGGTCTAGTGAAATTAACTAAATGATATTGTAGTACATGTATACTTAGGTTCTCTGGTTCCCGTGGTTCCCGTGGTTTTCTGGTTCCCGTGGTTCTCGTGGCCGTTCTAATGGTTCCCGTGGTTCTCTGGTTCTCGTGGTTCTCTGGTTCCCGTGGTTCTCTGGTTCTCGTGGTTCTCTGGTTCCCGTGGTTCTCTGGTTCTCGTGGTTCTCTGGTTCCCGTGGTTCTCTGGTTCTCGTGGTTCTCTGGTTCCCGTGGTTCTCTGGTTCTCGTGGTTCTCTGGTTCTCGTGGCCGTTCTAATGTTTCTCGTGGTTCTCTAGTTCTCGTGTTTTCTCTGGTTCCCGTGGTTCGCGTAGTTCTCTGGTTCTCGTGGTTCTACCACAGGCATCCCAAGTTTTAGTTGGTATATAGACTTTATGTGAGAAGACATGTCGCTTATTTCTGGACTCTTAGTCCCGATCTCTTCCCCCCCTCTTACCTGTGATCAGGCTCTCTCTTTCCCCCTAAATAAATAAATTATAAAGAGAGGAGAAAAGAAGAGCCTGATATAAATTAATGCTTGTCGTTGAGTTTTCCAACCCCTAGCTCTCACAAATGCTCGGTCCCACTCAGTTGTCAATTAAATGCCATTAAAGTAATGATAATCATTATTTTAAGGGACTTGAGATTTACATGTTAATTTTAAGCTATATAAATATGGCTAAAAACATTAATATAAATAAGTAGGGCATTCCCCTGTGGCCTTTATAAGTCAGGTCAGGTCACAGGCCGCCCAAGTTCTGACTGTGTAAGGCAAGGTTTGTATGGGAGTTCTTCCGATAACTCAGAATAATAACATAAATCTCCTGTAATACAAGGTAAATAAAGGAAGAAGACTTACTTGAAGTTGTTTTGTCGTCCTATGTGTATTTCAGGTCGCTAGAACGGTGTTTCATGAAGCGTATGACTCAAGAATTCCATGAAACACCGTTCTAGCGACCTGAAATACACTTAGGACGACAAAACAACTTCAAGTAAGTCTTCTTCCTTTATTTACCTTGTATTACAGGAGATTTATGTTATTATTCTGAGTTATCGGAAGAACTCCCATACAAACCTTGTTACACAGTCAGAACTTGGGCGGCCTGTGGTCAGGTTAGGTTCGTTCCTGTGACTGGCCCATGATACGGCGGACCACAAGCGAAGCGAGCGGTTCGCTATCTGGACCTATAGGGAGTACTTGCCAAAATGTTTTCTTTTTTTGGTTTATCTTATTTAAAATATTACTGATATTATCTTATTTAAAATTCATTTTTTTCGCTATTTCGTCTTCTCGCCTTCTCGGTCAGATGCGCCGGCCGCCATCTTGGATCCGACCGAGAAGACCCTGGGAAGGAATGCCAGGCCGGGCAATAAAATCTGCATGCCAGACTTAACTGGTCTGCGGTAGTTCCTTTTTCCCGCGTTTTTCTCATTTTTTCGAGCACTCGATCTATCATGGATGGTGAAGGAGAAATTCGTTCTGTTTGGGATCTAGAAGAGAAGTTAGGGGATGTAGTTTTTCCTTTTGAAGAAGTTGTTCCTGAAGGGGTTCAAGAATGGATAGACCTGTTTGCCAATAGCCGTGGAACCACACGAGAGCTATTTCTTGTCACTGCTCTCGCATCGACGAGTGCAGTGATCGGGAAAACAACACTCGAGGTTTTCAGCTCATATGAAGAAAAGGGGAACCTTTTCTTCATTGTCGTAGGCCCTTCTGGGGCCGGAAAGTCTCCCGCATGTCACCATGGGTGTATTAACCCAATCGTAGAACATCTAGAGCCGAAGTTGGAGAAGAGTATCGTTCTGGATGAGGCTTCAGCAAACGGGCTATTTAATCACTTCGTGTCTGGTGGCACAGTGCCAATACTGTGTATTGACGAAGCAAACGCATTCCTTACCAAGATATCGAATGTGTCGAAGTCAGCACAATTAAATTTGACAATGGAGAGACTGTGTAAGTGCTTCGATGGCGACTGCTGGTATGTTCTGAAAGGCAACAAGGGCAAACGCACTGGTGTATCGTCAGCAAGGGCTTCGCTAATTGCGTTTACGACTCCGAAGCAGTTCCTAGAGAAAGTGTGGCCCAGAATTGTTAATGCAGAAAATGGCCTTGCCGATAGAATTCTGTTTCTCTACCAGAAGCAAGTTTCAAGAGACCTAGAGGAAATGGCCCAGTTATGCGAAAGGATGGATGAATTTTCATTGAAATCTTTGAAAGTTGTTCTGGAGCAAATATATGCGGAGCACAACAATGACGTACCCGTCAAGTATACGTTAAACGCTAGTGCCCGAGAAGCGTTCTTCAAGTTTGCGAAGCCCCAGGAAAATGCCATACAATCGCAAGGCCAAGGAGCTGCACGTCATATGGAGCCAATATGCAGGAATTCAAAGCGAAACAAGCACGTTCTCCGTGTCGCTTTGAACATGCATATATTATATGACCGTCTGAAGAAGTCCCTTGATCATCAGACTGGGTCTACAAATCGTGTTATAAATTTAAACACCATTAATATGGCGATTTCTTTGGTGGATTCATTGGAGACTTACAAAGGAATATCAGAAATCGTAAGTTATAATTTTTAAACCATTCATTACAGAGTGACGTGTTGAAAATATTTGCTTAAAAACCTTATGTATGTAACTTATGTATCAGTCAATTCCAAACCCATTCCTCCCCCCCCCTCCCCCCCCCCCCCCCCCCCTTGGGCATTTGATCAGAGATTTGTTCCAGACAGTGGGGCATTTGACAACTATGGAGTGCTCCAGGGGCAGGCATTTGACAAACTGGGGGTAGGGGGTGGGACATTTGATCCGTATTAAATTTCTTGTCTCTGATTGGAACTTCTTGTCGGTGCAATGGCGACTCTGGGCGGGGGTGGGGGGGTACACCCTTATAAAAGCTATACGGGTATGTACCGCCCCAAAGGGTAGGGTTTTTGAGCTCCTCGGTCTGTGATAGGGTATCTAATTTATCCTTTCTGTCTGGGATAGGGTATCGATTTTTGAGCTTTGGGTCTTGGATAGGGTATCGGAAATCACATTTTTAGGTCTGGGATAGGGTAAGGATTTTGAGGTCACCGCGGCACACCCCTACCCAAAAATTTCCAGAGTACCCCCTTCCCACCGGGAATGGCGGGTGAGTTGCATGCTTGCAAAAAACAAGGATTACATCTTTGTCGAGGCCTGGCTAGAGAGAGTACAATTGCCAGACCTGAAGGCCATATATTTACAAAATATATTGACCAAATGTTTTCCATTTTGTTTGCCAAAGATAGAGTCAAAAATTGTTAATACAGTAATGATTTAAGTGGTGGTGGGGCATTTAAGTGGTGGTGGGGCATTTGAACAAATTTTCTGGCTTAATAGTGCCAGGGCATTTGACCAAATTTTCTGCCCTGGTAGTGGGGCATTCGATCAAATTTTTTTAAAAGTTCAGATGCCCTGGGGTTGCCTGGGGGAGGGGGGGGGGGGCATGCACTGGTTTGGAATTGACTGATGCATTACCCCAGGCTAGTATATTGGTAGGTATGTTATATTTATTATGACATCCCTATGACATATAAATATTCAATTTCCATACACTTCAAGCCCTCCATGTACAATCCTCCTGTAGATAGTGATAAGTCCCCCTTCAAAATCATAATGGTCAACCTAAAAGCCTAAATCACATTAATTAAAAACTTGTAGGGGGAGGAGGAAAATTTAAAAGTGCTGTTTTGTATATACCCCCCAGAAAACTATATATGCATTCCCCCTTGCCTGTTTGAAAAAAGTAAGTACCCCCCACCAGAACATCATTAATTTTCATGTATATCAAATCTCACAGGTTGCCCCAAAAGTTTTGTGCTTTAATTTAGTGTTTCTGGGGGAATGACCCTGGGAAACTTTTAGATTTAGACTAGAGCTCTCGCAAATGCCTTCTCCTTCATTTTAAGGCCAGTAATGTTGTCAATTATTGCAAATTCATTTGTAAGTAGACACGTATAGGCATACAATGTACTTTTGTCAGAAAAAAAGACTCAGTTGAGCTTTGTCCTTTTAAGTATATAGTTAATTACGTAAAAGCATGCAAGCCTGCCAGGATTTTTTTTATTATTTAAACCTTCTGAACTGCCTTGGAATGCTTCTAAATCATGCCATGCATGATAAGTTGACGACTATTAATTTACCAAAAAATACCCCCCCCCCACTAAGTACACCCAATAGTGATGTCTGTGACCCCCCCCCCCCCCCCCCTGAATATTTTTTTTCATTGCAAACTTTGTAACAGATTATTTATTTTCTTTTTTTCTTTTTTTATACAAGTGCTGTCAACTGAAGCCAAGTGAAAAAAGTATCAAAGTAGGTGTGCCCATTGATGAGGTCACCAAGAGGATCCTGCAGATGCCAGGCCCATTTACAATTGCTCGGCGGGTCTACACAAGCTTCTCGTCTCGCTCCAGACCTACAGTTGCTATTGTGCAAAAGGCAATGGAGGAATTAGAGGAAGTTGGATTGGGCATTTTCAAGACCGTCAACAAGTTGAAGGTGTTTTACAAGAGATTCCCTTCAGTCAATCTTCAACCCAAATTGGCAACCTATAGTATTTCCTTTGAGGAATTTGAAACAACTTTCCTCAAGGATGATGACAAGTTAACATCAAGGAACCGAGATGATGTTGCAGAACAACAACCAACTCCAGAAAATGAAAATGAATAAATTAAAATTATTACGAACCCTTTCGCCAACTAAATTGCCTTGAACGTTTGGCAATTCATGTATTTCTGCCTGCTCTTTACAAAATATCTAAAATACTATACTAATATTGTATTTTCTTTAGGCAATTGTTTTGGTGACGTCATTGAAAACACTTACAGAAATTGATGCCAAAATATAGAAGAAAAAACAAAGCTAAATATAGACACATTTTATTATTGTATTTATATTAGTGCTTAATACATTATTACAATCAATGAACTTCATGCATGAATGGTGATTCTATGAATGTCGATTGATGTGAATATTCCTATAATTGAATAAAGACATGTACTAATCAGATTTATGAAGTGTAAAATAGCTTTTAGAATGGATTATTAGAAATAGATTTTAAAGAATCACATTCACTTTACCTGAGAGTCAGTTCTAGACTGATTGTGTTGGGCTACTTGCCAGTATTTTTGTCTCAATAATTATTTACATCTGCACAGACTGTCAGTCAGTTCTGCTTTTATCATGAAATTTTCAGAACAAAACTAAAACCTTTTTCAAATTAAAGTATGCTAAAAGTTTTGCAATCTGCAAAATAATGTAGTATAGTTTTAAACAAACCATTCAATGGCATACTGTCTACATTAGATTGCCTTGCACACTTGTTGATTTCACCTATTTCAATATCAACCACGGTTTTATGAACCAACATAATCAACAGTTTAAAATTCGAAACAGCATGCAATAAACATGATAAAGTTTAATTACGCTAAACATCTATCCAGCATACCTTTGACATTTCAATAAATAGTTTATAATATTTGATTATTTTCTTGTAACATGATAATTAATATTTCATTATTTGAAACTGCAGCTGAATATTCAAATATTTTATGATTAATTGCAAACACATGTTCATGCGTGAAGTTCGCCAACTGTAATTTTATAAATGATAAAAGCACACATACATGCAAGTAACACATGCATGTACAGTCAAACCTCTACTATCCGAACCTCGATTATCCAGACTTTTTTCTTTTCTTTTGTCATGAATATTAATTAGTCATGATGATTCTTTTTTCGATTAAGAGTTAAAAAGTGTCATAAATTGCAACAACGCACCTCACACGCATCGTAAGGCTTTGCAATGCGCACACAATGTTGTTCTTTAAAACAAACCAATTTGCTTCAACATTTTAGGCCAGTGTAAAAACGTTTTGCATGTATTTCAATTGTAGATACTGGACATTGAAGTTTTAGACCAATGTAAATATTTTTTGCATGGAAGTTGATTTGTAAATGTATTTGTTCTACTACAATCGATATTACACGATTAAATGACACTTTCCTAATTTATTCAGTTATATTTTTGCCTCATTAATATTCATATTTTCGATTATCCGGACTCTCGATTATCCGGACTATTTACCCCCGTCCCAACGAGTCCGGACAATCAAGGTTTGACTGTACTGGGATGTAGATACTAGTGAGGTAATGGTCTAATTTTGGTCTGACTATCTCTAAAATTAACTACATCCCTGCATAACACTTAAGTATCACAAAAATCAAAAATCTCAAAAATCGATACCCTATCCCAGACAGAAAGGATAAATTAGATACCCTATCACAGACCGAGGAATGTGACCTTGATGCTATTATTATTATTTCTGTACACCAAATTACTTTTTAAAACTGGAACAATTTCGTTAGAGAGTAAAATTAATGATGTTATTTAAAAAAATTCCACTTGTTTTGTCTCATACAATAATTCAAGTGTAAAAAATCATCTAAAAACAAAACAGTTTTCAAAATATTTGTCCCTCATTTTTTGTGATGCCCCTTGAAATTTCCCTTTCCATCTTGCATGCAGTTTTTATTGCTCAAGCCAACACACCTACATGAACCAATTTAACCGTATCTGTTCCTTGAGCAATGTCTGGAATACTTCATTGTCATTAAGATAAGACACTACTTTCCTGGTAACTTGCTGCAATGTCTTTGGATGGATGTCTGCATTATCAACAAGTTGTTGGTATTGCACATGAATAGTGGCCATGTCAATATCACTACTGGAAAACTGACACTGAAGTAGTTGAAAAAGTAATAGTTCTTCAATAAAAGTCCATCTGAAAATATTTCCTTGGCATGGTCTCTTCATCACAAACTCTCTTCCTGACATGCACTCTGTGGTCATTTGTGGAGGTCGTCTTTTCCTTGTACCTGTACTGGAACTATGTTTCTGTTCTTGATAATCTTTATTGCCATATGGGTTCTTACAGCCCAGGCACTGACATTTATCTGTGCAACCTTTGATTCCTTGAAAGCACTTACATCTCTTTTGAAAGTTGTCACATGATGTAAGTTCAGCCTCTTTTCTTTTTGCACCTTGCCCACAGCGACAGTATACATTATCATTCTTGGTCTGCTTGCCATTGGGTTTCAGAATTTCACATGTTGGTTTTGAATTTGGAGCAACCGCATCATAGTGACCTGCGCCTGAGTGATCAAAAGCAATAAAAATAGGCAGGCATTGGACACTTTCCCTTGGTGTGATTGGTAAAATTGGTAGATTCTCCATTTGTGTAATGACAACAATTGGAAGCTTCAGCCCATTTGCCATGGCTAGGGGCATGGAATTGCCTAGCTCAGTTGCAAAGTGCCCATCATTAAGAAATAACTTTGCTTCAGTTTCGAATGTCTGTTTTCCAGTAAGAAAAGGCTTGTACAATTCAGAATGAGACATCCACTCATCAACAACTACCTTTCTCAGTTGAATACAGATGCCATTGTCATAAGTAGTATTCACAAGCCCCAGTGCTTTAAGATGGTCAATAACATCACTTGAAACTGATTGATTTGGGATAACATAGTTTTCTAATGCATGGGCTACTGATACAAAGAAGCAGTTGCCATTGGGTGGGGTGTTTAATCTGGTCATATTATAATGTACTAAAACACTGTCCAGAGCTGAGGATTCTCTTTTACTTGGCAACTCGGAATTAAGAAGTGTAAGAGAACTTTTAGCAAACATCACAATCTTTGGTTTAAATTTCTCGAATTGCCCAGTTGACTGGATATGTGTACAAAGCTCTGCCATAGCTTTTGAACAGTTTATCATTGTATTCCTGTGACTCTCACTCAAAGGAACTCCTGTCTTAACTGAACAACCCTTCGGATCACAATTAGACTCCTCTTCATCTGACGAGGAGTCTGAAGAACAGCCATCATTCATGTATTCGTTAAACTTGGCAACCATTTCTGCTGCAGAGTTATCTTGATTACCTGCATTAGAACTAGAAGTAATTCCATTACCAGTACATGTATCTGTCTCTGTTCCAGACAAAACAGAATGGTCTATAATACCAAATAGCTCATTCCCATCAGTACTGGTTTCCATTGTATTGAAATGTGATTCGATTGGAGGTATTACTCTTATCTTCTTCTGGTCTTTGTCTGCTGATAGCTTTTTCTCATTCCAGACATAAAAAAACACTCCAAGTAATGCAATGGCAAACTGAACCCCAATTCGTGACTTCTTTAATGTTTTATTGAGTACTCTGTGTATGCCTTCATTGCGATTGGTCCCTCCAGAAGGTGGAATATCAGACAAACAGCCCTTCCGCACATGAATCAAAAGCTTGTTGATTTCATCAATAGCAGACTGGGGAATTAATTTTATCCCTCCATGTTCAACATCCTTCCATTGTCGAAGAAAATTGCCTATATTTTTCTCAATAGTTTCCTTTGAAGGAGTTGATTTCATTCTTTTTTTTCCCTGGTCTGTTGCCTCTCTTAAGACTAGCTTAAAGTCGGTGATAAGTTGAGACCGCAGCCTTCGTAATGGACAGCCCTTTGATCCCTTCTTTGGAATTTTCGATGTGAATCGTTGTATACCATGAAATGGATCAAGTTGTATTAAAGTACTGTCAAAAATAAATTTCAACTTAGCTCTCCAATGGCAACAATTGTCAATATAAAAGTTTCTTATAGTGCAGCCCAGCACACTAAGTCTGTTTTTGAGTTGTTGCAACAGATCTTCAACTACATTAAAACTTGTACCTTTACATAGCTTCCATGAGAGTACAACTCCAATTTCATTCATAACAATGAATAAACTATCATAGAGTTGTATCCATTTCTCCTTACACCAAAACCCAATATTGGCAGATACTTTAAACGTGTGATCTGCACTTAATGAGTGAGCTGTCATTTCACACATTCTTCTACTATACAAGTGTTCATTTGAAAAGTATCCATGAATGTAGCAAGCCGTTGCTATTTTTTCCCCGACCTTTCTGCCTTTTGATGTAAAGCAAGGAAATTCTTCTGAGTGTTCTTTTCGTTCTTTCAAGTAGCACAACTTTCTTATCCCATACTCATCAAAGAGACTCTGTTGCCACAAAATCTGAACATTAGCAATGGTCATTCCTGCTCTAATATGCGACGTGAAAAAATGATACAGTTCTCTAGTTATTCCAATTCTGTGAAACAACACAAAGGGCGGAAGAAAATCATCTTTTATTTGCGAAAGAATACCTGCGTCATGGCTAAGAATTTGGTGCTTGTTCTTGCACAGATAAACTCTCCCAACAAGAAGCACGTCGTTACGAAGGCCATAAAGCTTGCGTGGTTGCTCGTAGGTCGTGCTACCATCTTTCCATCGGATTGGATGAAGATACTCTTTTACATGTTGTTCAGCACAAGAGGGGCAGAATAAAAGAAGCTGCGGAAAATATGAGAGCGGGTCCCACAACGTTACATCTGGAACAAGAAACGCTTCAGAAGAAACACCGAGTCTGGTCCGGATGTGTTCTCCACGTGGAATCGCTTGAAGAGGTCCTATTGAAATGCAAGTTGCTTCCCTGTTGTGTTTCTCAAGCACAACCTGAATAAATTCCTTCGTTACTTTGTCTATATTTACCGCAAAACAACTCAACGACGTACAAACTATTATAGCAAGTAATAGACTAACCCTGGCCGCCATGTTTTGGCATTTAGCGCGTCCCTGAGAACGAGTTCTGTGGACCGGAAACCGACGGGTCTCGTCTCGACCGGAAACCAGAAGAGTAACATACTGAAGAGTAATCATACTGCCAGGCTACCAGGCTACCAGGAGAACCAGAGAACCAGAGAACCAGGAGAACCAGAGAACCAGAGAACCAGGAGAACCAGAGAACCAGGAGAACCAGGAGAACCAGAGAACCAGGAGAACCAGAGAAAACACGAGAACCAGAGAAAACACGAGAACCAGAGAAAACACGAGAACCAGAGACCCACAGGAACCAGAGAACTACGAAACTAAAGGAACTAGAACCATGAGAACTAAAGGAACCATGAGAACTAAAGGAACCATGATAACTAAAGGAACCACGAGAACTACAACGTCATAAGTACGGTTCCACTCCTATGCTGTGACGTCAGTCGTGAGGTTCTTACACCGAGGTACACCCCGATTTATGGAATTGACCCCAAGTTAAGTGTAGATAACGAGGCAGAGTATCTCAAATCATGTGTTCAGCACATCGAGTGAGTAGACTCGGCTGGAGAATGGCTTTCCTAAGTGCTCTAAACATGGTACACAGTTTACTCATGCTTTGATGAATGTTCCTACAATTTTCTTAAGTAACATTGTGTTTGAGCGGCAAAATACTTAACGAACAAACCCAGGTTTGAAACGGAAAGGAATCAAGTCCTCATAATCTCCTGTCGGCACATGCAAAGATCGAGAACTGCTTTGCTTGCAAGTTCACGCCGACATCACGTGACACAGTGAACCCAATGCTTACGAACTTTGCGTGCATGAAAAGGAGGCAAAAGTTGACAAAAGATTTGTGCATCTCGACAGCTTCTCGCTTGTGGTCTAACGTCTGTCGTGGTCTAACGTGAACCAATGTGACCACAGGGAGACCAACACAAGATTAGGATGCGTTCTCCTTCATTGAACGCAATTACAGTTTAATATTCCAACTTCGTGCACAGTACAAAATCCTAGCCTGTACACAGACCTCCGTAATCCCTTCAAAGGAAGGAAAAGGAGGTCTGTACTACGGATAAGTTAATCGTGTTCTAGGTCACGTGGATAGTTACAGGAATGTTGTAACCAATCGCTGATTGGCTGGTGTCTCATAGCGGGTGCTGATTGGCTTAGCGGTTATGTTGACCTTAGTTCTGGCTCCGTGGGAAACACTCTGGTTTGGAATTGTATTAAGACGAATTGCTATGCCATTTTGTGTCCTGTACTCGGTCAATATCGAGAAAAAATTATAAGAATATCGTTCATGGAACTCAGTGCTGCATTTCAAGTCTGGGAAGAAATTATTTCTCTCGAATTTCAAGTGAAAAGTTGGCCTCAACATAAATGCAGAAAGTGCCTAGGAAGTTTGAAAGAATTTGCAGGGAACAAACTAAATTCTTCTTCAGATATCGTCTAGTTCTTCAAAACGAAAAGAAAGTCCATGTTCAAGAGCTCTTTTTACAAAGCGAATGGCTGTAGGAGACGATCAGCCAGAAGCAATATCAATAGCCTCGGCGGTCAGGCGAGTTGCTACGAGTGCGACTTCTTAAACCTCAAGTTCACGTGGTTTTCGAAATCATCCAATCTTCCACTTCCTCGAGGAAAGAAAGATCTCCAAATCCCTTCCTTTGAAGGGATTACGGATGTCTGTATAGGCTATCGAAGAAGGGAATTTATTTTATTTCCCCTGCTTCCCAGCACGTCCTCCCTCTTTGTCTCTTGCATTGCCGTTAACAATAGGAAATGAACAATCTGAAATGTACAATGTGTACCGTCTAGTGTTTCTCGGCCAATGGAAATCGAGATGTAATTTATGCAAAATTATGCCGGAACACGATTAACGACTGTGTAGCACAGACGTCCCTTCCCGAGTTTTGAGGGGAGACGGACGGCTGAACACAGGCTACAAAATCCAAGCAGGTGATTGGCTAATGAGAGTGCTTTATTGGTGAATCAGCATGCTGTATGTGCGCTCAGTTGGAATAGGTTAGAGACTTTATTTTTGTGTTGTATTGACAAATACAGGCACTTGCTGACTGTTTGATGAACTTGAAACTTCTTCATACTGCATTCAGCCTTCCGCCTCATGTGGTATTCATTATTTTTCGTTCATCGTACAGTCAGTGCATGCTAGTATTTGTCAATAAAACATGCATGCCATACAGTCTCTAATTAAATAAAGTAAGATCCAATTATGTGTGAAAGCAGCCAAACACAGTCATTCTCTGCTTTTCAGACATGCCTACATAATGGCATATGGACTGCCTGGCTCATAAAGGAATACATGCATGTACAGTATACTGTATATTATTTTATTATTTGTTACCAGAGCCAAGAAGCAGACATGGATACTGATACTGACCTCCAGATCCACTGTGTGACATGTGGCCTGTTGTTAGCCCCTCGTGTAGCACTCAGACATATGGAGAAATGCTACATGAAGGTATTATACTATTGACTGTGTGACATGTGGCCTGTTGTTAGCCCCTCGTGTAGCACTCAGACATATGGAGAAATGTTACATGAAGGTATTATACTATTGACTGTGTGACATGTGGCCTGTTGTTAGCCCCTCGTGTAGCACTCAGACATATGGAGAAATGCTACATGAAGGTGTTGTACTATTGACTGTGTGACATGTGGCCTGTTGTTAACCCCTTGTGTAGCACTCAGACATATGGAGAAATATTACATGAAGGTGTTGTACTATTGACTGTGTGACATGTGGCCTGTTGTTAACCCCTTGTGTAGCACTCAGACATATGGAGAAATGTTACATGAAGGTATTGTACTATTGACTGTGTGACATGTGGCCTGTTGTTAGCCCCTCGTGTAGCACTCAGACATATGGAGAAATGCTACATGAAGTTAGACCTGTGATAATGAACTTCATTATCATGTGACACATATGGCCCAGTGTGCACTTCCCTTTCAAAACCATTTACAAAAATAAAATGATGTGATGGGAGGCCGTACATGTCTAACGTGAGCGGGCCGGAAAAAACCGTCTGGCCCAATGTTCAATTTTATGATTGTTGTTTTGTCGTTATTAAAACAAACTTATTGACTGAGTAAATGTCGGGCTGAAGCCTGAACAGGGAAAAAATTGGCTCTCGGTCATTTTGTACGCACGAGGTCGTACGTCCTAACCTGAAGCTAAATATTTTCCTTTACTCTTACAATATTGTTTTGCTGTTTTGTAGAATGAAAGTCTTACAACATTTGGTTCTGTGTACAGAAGTGCTGGGTAAGCATGTATTCTCTTCTTTAAAGATACATGTATGATACTTCAATAGCCATTCATACATTTCATACTGTTTGTTACAGGACACTTTTTTGTGACTTCTACAATCCCCAACAAAGAATCTACTGCAAAAGATTGAGAGTTCTCTGTTCAGAGCACACCAAAGAGCCCAAGGTACAGCCATTAATGTTAATTTTATCGTTTTACTGAAATCTCCTTGTTAAATTAAGTATTCTTCAAAACCACAAGAACAACATGCCCATATGTCAGCGCAAAATTTGTGTGATGGCCTGTTGTCACATGTGGGGGGGCACAGGTAGCCCAAGCTTACGATCTGTATAATTTGTATTGGATTTTTTAGTTTTAATATACAATGTAAATCTTGAATAGAAATCAATAATCTTCGTGCTCCTTAGCTGTGTCTGTGCTAATTTTCAGCGAATTTGAGGCAAGTTTTACCTTTGTCCCCTCTCTATTTTATAAGGTAAAACTTGGCTCAAATTTGCAAAGGAACATAAGAGGACACACTGTAAGTGTTGTTGCTTTTTATTAAAGATTTACGTTGTAAATGGCAAATTAAAAAAATCCCATACAAATGCTATTAAATTATATAGATCGTAAGCTTGGGCTACCTGTGGCGGGGCTTCCAATAAATTTTGGAGTTAGGTAAGCAGCTGTGAGCAAAAGGAAGCATCAGACAGCAAGTAGATGGTGGTATATGGATAAAGTAGCTGCCAGAAGTCCAGCTACTGAAACCCCTGCACACAAACTGTATGGGTGACATAATGCCAGCGTTATACGTCCAGACCCTTGCTCGTCCCTCTCTTACCACAGGAAGCCCGGTTTCACATCTTTTATATTATAATTAGGAGTTGACTGCGGAGGAGGCTAACTGTGCATTTTGTAGATATCACATGATGTCATATGTTTTGCAGCAACATTCTTGAATAATATTCTTATTTAAAGTGCCTACAACTGTATAAGGTCAAATTTTATATCAATAATTTCTATATAATGTGAAAGGTGAATAGTAAAATATTTCTTGATTTGAATGCTGAATGTTGTTCTATATGATTTGACATCAAAGTGACAAAGGAGGCATCATTTCTTATCCAATAACATGCTGGTAGAAATAAGTGACTCTTTTTTAAACAACATGGACGTTATATTTGAAGCATACAGTACTGTTCGAAAAGATTGCAACGAGAATTGGGGATATATCCCCGGGGATATTTCACTTTTAAGTGAAATATCACTTCACTAAGGGAAGTGAAATATCACTTTTGGTGACGTGAAATATCACTTTTGGAAAGTGAAATATCACTTTTGGTGACGTGAAATATCACTTTTGGAAAGTGATATTTCACTTTTGGTGACGTGAAATATCACTTTTGGAAAATGATATTTCACTTTTTGGAAAGGGATATTTCACTTTTGAAGAAGTGATATTTCACGTCACCAAAAAGTGATATTTCACTTTTTCGAACTGGACCTTTCACCGTCGTTATTATTCATGTGTTGTCAGTTTCTTCAACACCGTTCTTATTAACTTACGAAGCCAACTGTTTCAAAATAAACATTCTTAAATCACGGCACGCTACCAATCTTCGGTTAACTTTTATTCCTGTTCAAGGGTGATGAGTTGTCAGTTTCTTACTCAACACCGCCGCTCGGGTTCTTATTAACTAACGAAGCCAACTGTTTCAAAATAAACATTCTTAAATCACGGCACGCTACCAATCTTCGGTTAACTTTTATTCCTGTTCACACTTCATGTCTTGTCAGTTTCTTCAACACCGTCAGTTTCTACAACACGAAGCCAACTGCTTTAAAATAAACGTTCTTAAAACACGGCCCGCTAACAATCTTCGGTTAACTTTTATTCCTGTTCACACTTCATGTGTTGTCAGTTTCTTCAACACCGTTCTTATTAACTAACGAAGCCAACTGCTTCAAAATAAACATTCTTAAAACACGGCCCGCTACCAATCTTCGGTTAACTTTTATTCCTGTTCACACTTCATGTCTTGTCAGTTTCTTCAACACCGTTCTTATTAACTAACGAAGCCAACTGCTTCAAAATAAACATTCTTAAAACACGGCCCGCTACCAATCTTCGGTTAACTTTTATTCCTGTTCAAGCGTGATGAGTTGTCAGTTTCTTACACAACACCGCCGTTCCCGTTCTTATTAACTAACGAAGCCAACTGCTTCAAAATAAACATTCTTAAAACACGGCCCGCTAACAATCTTCGGTTAACTTTTATTCCTGTTCACACTTC
Source organism: Actinernus sp. WN-2022 (assembly GCA_030867875.1). Taxonomy (NCBI): domain Eukaryota; kingdom Metazoa; phylum Cnidaria; class Anthozoa; order Actiniaria; family Actinernidae; genus Actinernus; species Actinernus sp. WN-2022. Next base: position 2,876,321 of record JAOWCC010001634.1, read on the forward strand.
ATGTCTTGTCAGTTTCTTCAACACCGTCAGTTTCTTCAACACGAAGCCAACTGCTTTAAAATAAACGTTCTTAAAACACGGCCCGCTACCAATCTTCGGTTAACTTTTATTCCTGTTCACACTTCATGTGTTGTCAGTTTCTTACACAACACCGCCGTTCCCGTTCTTATTAACTAACGAAGCCAACTGCTTCAAAATAAACATTCTTAAAACACGGCCCGCTAACAATCTTCGGTTAACTTTTATTCCTGTTCACACTTCATGTCTTGTCAGTTTCTTCAACACGAAGCCAACTGCTTTAAAATAAACGTTCTTAAAACACGGCCCGCTAACAATCTTCGGTTAACTTTTATTCCTGTTCACACTTCATGTCTTGTCAGTTTCTTCAACACCGTCAGTTTCTTCAACACGAAGCCAACTGCTTTAAAATAAACGTTCTTAAAACACGGCCCGCTAACAATCTTCGGTTAACTTTTATTCCTGTTCACACTTCATGTGTTGTCAGTTTCTTCAACACCGTTCTTATTAACTAACGAAGCCAACTGCTTCAAAATAAACATTCTTAAAACACGGCCCGCTACCAATCTTCGGTTAACTTTTATTCCTGTTCACACTTCATGTCTTGTCAGTTTCTTCAACACCGTCAGTTTCTTCAACACGAAGCCAACTGCTTTAAAATAAACGTTCTTAAAACACGGCCCGCTAACAATCTTCGGTTAACTTTTATTCCTGTTCACACTTCATGTGTTGTCAGTTTCTTCAACACCGTTCTTATTAACTAACGAAGCCAACTGCTTCAAAATAAACATTCTTAAAACACGGCCCGCTACCAATCTTCGGTTAACTTTTATTCCTGTTCACACTTCATGTGTTGTCAGTTTCTTCAACACCGTTCTTATTAACTAACGAAGCCAACTGCTTCAAAATAAACATTCTTAAAACACGGCCCGCTACCAATCTTCGGTTAACTTTTATTCCTGTTCACACTTCATGTCTTGTCAGTTTCTTCAACACCATTCTTATTAACTAACGAAGCCAACTGTTTCAAAATAAACATTCTTAAATCACGGCCCGCTACCAATCTTCGGTTAACTTTTAGTCCTGTTCAAGGGTGATGAGTTGTCAGTTTCTTACTCAACACCGCCGTTCCCGTTCTTATTAACTAACAAAGCCAACTGCTTCAAAATAAACATTCTTAAAACACGGCCCGCTACCAATCTTCGGTTAACTTTTATTCCTGTTCACACTTCATGTCTTGTCAGTTTCTTCAACACCGTTCTTATTAACTAACGAAGCCAACTGCTTCAAAATAAACATTCTTAAAACACGGCCCGCTACCAATCTTCGCTTAACTTTTATTCCTGTTCAAGCGTGATGAGTTGTCAGTTTCTTCAACACCGTTCTTATTAACTAACGAAGCCAACTGCTTCAAAATAAACATTCTTAAAACACGGCCCGCTACCAATCTTCGGTTAACTTTTATTCCTGTTCACACTTCATGTCTTGTCAGTTTCTTCAACACCATTCTTATTAACTAACGAAGCCAACTGTTTCAAAATAAACATTCTTAAATCACGGCCCGCTACCAATCTTCGGTTAACTTTTAGTCCTGTTCAAGGGTGATGAGTTGTCAGTTTCTTACTCAACACCGCCGTTCCCGTTCTTATTAACTAACAAAGCCAACTGCTTCAAAATAAACATTCTTAAAACACGGCCCGCTACCAATCTTCGGTTAACTTTTATTCCTGTTCACACTTCATGTCTTGTCAGTTTCTTCAACACCGTTCTTATTAACTAACGAAGCCAACTGCTTCAAAATAAACATTCTTAAAACACGGCCCGCTACCAATCTTCGGTTAACTTTTATTCCTGTTGACACTTCATGTCTTGTCAGTTTCTTCAACACCGTCAGTTTCTTCAACACGAAGCCAACTGCTTTAAAATAAACGTTCTTAAAACACGGCCCGCTAACAATCTTCGGTTAACCTTTATTCCTGTTCACACTTCATGTCTTGTCAGTTTCTTCAACACCGTTCTTATTAACTAACGAAGCCAACTGCTTCAAAATAAACATTCTTAAAACACGGCCCGCTACCAATCTTCGGTTAACTTTTATTCCTGTTCACACTTCATGTGTTGTCAGTTTCTTCAACACCGTTCTTATTAACTAACGAAGCCAACTGCTTCAAAATAAACATTCTTAAAACACGGCCCGCTACCAATCTTCGGTTAACTTTTATTCCTGTTCAAGCGTGATGAGTTGTCAGTTTCTTACACAACACCGCCGTTCCCGTTCTTATTAACTAACGAAGCCAACTGCTTTAAAATAAACGTTCTTAAAACACGGCCCGCTAACAATCTTCGGTTAACTTTTATTCCTGTTCACACTTCATGTGTTGTCAGTTTCTTCAACACCGTTCTTATTAACTAACGAAGCCAACTGCTTCAAAATAAACATTCTTAAAACACGGCCCGCTACCAATCTTCGGTTAACTTTTATTCCTGTTCACACTTCATGTCTTGTCAGTTTCTTCAACACCGTTCTTATTAACTAACGAAGCCAACTGTTTCAAAATAAACATTCTTAAAACACGGCCCGCTACCAATCTTCGGTTAACTTTTATTCCTGTTCACACTTCATGTCTTGTCAGTTTCTTCAACACCGTTCTTATTAACTAACGAAGCCAACTGCTTCAAAATAAACATTCTTAAAACACGGCCCGCTACCAATCTTCGGTTAACTTTTATTCCTGTTGACACTTCATGTCTTGTCAGTTTCTTCAACACCGTCAGTTTCTTCAACACGAAGCCAACTGCTTTAAAATAAACGTTCTTAAAACACGGCCCGCTAACAATCTTCGGTTAACCTTTATTCCTGTTCACACTTCATGTCTTGTCAGTTTCTTCAACACCGTTCTTATTAACTAACGAAGCCAACTGCTTCAAAATAAACATTCTTAAAACACGGCCCGCTACCAATCTTCGGTTAACTTTTATTCCTGTTCACACTTCATGTGTTGTCAGTTTCTTCAACACCGTTCTTATTAACTAACGAAGCCAACTGCTTCAAAATAAACATTCTTAAAACACGGCCCGCTACCAATCTTCGGTTAACTTTTATTCCTGTTCAAGCGTGATGAGTTGTCAGTTTCTTACACAACACCGCCGTTCCCGTTCTTATTAACTAACGAAGCCAACTGCTTTAAAATAAACGTTCTTAAAACACGGCCCGCTAACAATCTTCGGTTAACTTTTATTCCTGTTCACACTTCATGTGTTGTCAGTTTCTTCAACACCGTTCTTATTAACTAACGAAGCCAACTGCTTCAAAATAAACATTCTTAAAACACGGCCCGCTACCAATCTTCGGTTAACTTTTATTCCTGTTCACACTTCATGTCTTGTCAGTTTCTTCAACACCGTTCTTATTAACTAACGAAGCCAACTGTTTCAAAATAAACATTCTTAAAACACGGCCCGCTACCAATCTTCGGTTAACTTTTATTCCTGTTCACACTTCATGTCTTGTCAGTTTCTTCAACACCGTTCTTATTAACTAACAAAGCCAACTGCTTCAAAATAAACATTCTTAAAACACGGCCCGCTACCAATCTTCGGTTAACTTTTATTCCTGTTCACACTTCATGTCTTGTCAGTTTCTTCAACACCGTTCTTATTAACTAACGAAGCCAACTGCTTCAAAATAAACATTCTTAAAACACGGCCCGCTACCAATCTTCGGTTAACTTTTATTCCTGTTGACACTCCATGTCTTGTCAGTTTCTTCAACACCGTCAGTTTCTTCAACACGAAGCCAACTGCTTTAAAATAAACGTTCTTAAAACACGGCCCGCTAACAATCTTCGGTTAACCTTTATTCCTGTTCACACTTCATGTCTTGTCAGTTTCTTCAACACCGTTCTTATTAACTAACGAAGCCAACTGCTTCAAAATAAACATTCTTAAAACACGGCCCGCTACCAATCTTCGGTTAACTTTTATTCCTGTTCACACTTCATGTGTTGTCAGTTTCTTCAACACCGTTCTTATTAACTAACGAAGCCAACTGCTTCAAAATAAACCTTCTTAAAACACGGCCCGCTACCAATCTTCGGTTAACTTTTATTCCTGTTCAAGCGTGATGAGTTGTCAGTTTCTTACACAACACCGCCGTTCCCGTTCTTATTAACTAACGAAGCCAACTGCTTTAAAATAAACGTTCTTAAAACACGGCCCGCTAACAATCTTCGGTTAACTTTTATTCCTGTTCACACTTCATGTGTTGTCAGTTTCTTCAACACCGTTCTTATTAACTAACGAAGCCAACTGCTTCAAAATAAACATTCTTAAAACACGGCCCGCTACCAATCTTCGGTTAACTTTTATTCCTGTTCACACTTCATGTCTTGTCAGTTTCTTCAACACCGTTCTTATTAACTAACGAAGCCAACTGTTTCAAAATAAACATTCTTAAAACACGGCCCGCTACCAATCTTCGGTTAACTTTTATTCCTGTTCACACTTCATGTCTTGTCAGTTTCTTCAACACCGTTCTTATTAACTAACGAAGCCAACTGCTTCAAAATAAACATTCTTAAAACACGGCCCGCTACCAATCTTCGGTTAACTTTTATTCCTGTTGACACTTCATGTCTTGTCAGTTTCTTCAACACCGTCAGTTTCTTCAACACGAAGCCAACTGCTTTAAAATAAACGTTCTTAAAACACGGCCCGCTAACAATCTTCGGTTAACCTTTATTCCTGTTCACACTTCATGTGTTGTCAGTTTCTTCAACACCGTTCTTATTAACTAACGAAGCCAACTGCTTCAAAATAAACATTCTTAAAACACGGCCCGCTACCAATCTTCGGTTAACTTTTATTCCTGTTCACACTTCATGTGTTGTCAGTTTCTTCAACACCGTTCTTATTAACTAACGAAGCCAACTGCTTCAAAATAAACATTCTTAAAACACGGCCCGCTACCAATCTTCGGTTAACTTTTATTCCTGTTCACACTTCATGTCTTGTCAGTTTCTTCAACACCATTCTTATTAACTAACGAAGCCAACTGTTTCAAAATAAACATTCTTAAATCACGGCCCGCTACCAATCTTCGGTTAACTTTTAGTCCTGTTCAAGGGTGATGAGTTGTCAGTTTCTTACTCAACACCGCCGTTCCCGTTCTTATTAACTAACAAAGCCAACTGCTTCAAAATAAACATTCTTAAAACACGGCCCGCTACCAATCTTCGGTTAACTTTTATTCCTGTTCACACTTCATGTCTTGTCAGTTTCTTCAACACCGTTCTTATTAACTAACGAAGCCAACTGCTTCAAAATAAACATTCTTAAAACACGGCCCGCTACCAATCTTCGCTTAACTTTTATTCCTGTTCAAGCGTGATGAGTTGTCAGTTTCTTCAACACCGTTCTTATTAACTAACGAAGCCAACTGCTTCAAAATAAACATTCTTAAAACACGGCCCGCTACCAATCTTCGGTTAACTTTTATTCCTGTTCACACTTCATGTCTTGTCAGTTTCTTCAACACCATTCTTATTAACTAACGAAGCCAACTGTTTCAAAATAAACATTCTTAAATCACGGCCCGCTACCAATCTTCGGTTAACTTTTAGTCCTGTTCAAGGGTGATGAGTTGTCAGTTTCTTACTCAACACCGCCGTTCCCGTTCTTATTAACTAACAAAGCCAACTGCTTCAAAATAAACATTCTTAAAACACGGCCCGCTACCAATCTTCGGTTAACTTTTATTCCTGTTCACACTTCATGTCTTGTCAGTTTCTTCAACACCGTTCTTATTAACTAACGAAGCCAACTGCTTCAAAATAAACATTCTTAAAACACGGCCCGCTACCAATCTTCGGTTAACTTTTATTCCTGTTGACACTTCATGTCTTGTCAGTTTCTTCAACACCGTCAGTTTCTTCAACACGAAGCCAACTGCTTTAAAATAAACGTTCTTAAAACACGGCCCGCTAACAATCTTCGGTTAACCTTTATTCCTGTTCACACTTCATGTCTTGTCAGTTTCTTCAACACCGTTCTTATTAACTAACGAAGCCAACTGCTTCAAAATAAACATTCTTAAAACACGGCCCGCTACCAATCTTCGGTTAACTTTTATTCCTGTTCACACTTCATGTGTTGTCAGTTTCTTCAACACCGTTCTTATTAACTAACGAAGCCAACTGCTTCAAAATAAACATTCTTAAAACACGGCCCGCTACCAATCTTCGGTTAACTTTTATTCCTGTTCAAGCGTGATGAGTTGTCAGTTTCTTACACAACACCGCCGTTCCCGTTCTTATTAACTAACGAAGCCAACTGCTTTAAAATAAACGTTCTTAAAACACGGCCCGCTAACAATCTTCGGTTAACTTTTATTCCTGTTCACACTTCATGTGTTGTCAGTTTCTTCAACACCGTTCTTATTAACTAACGAAGCCAACTGCTTCAAAATAAACATTCTTAAAACACGGCCCGCTACCAATCTTCGGTTAACTTTTATTCCTGTTCACACTTCATGTCTTGTCAGTTTCTTCAACACCGTTCTTATTAACTAACGAAGCCAACTGTTTCAAAATAAACATTCTTAAAACACGGCCCGCTACCAATCTTCGGTTAACTTTTATTCCTGTTCACACTTCATGTCTTGTCAGTTTCTTCAACACCGTTCTTATTAACTAACGAAGCCAACTGCTTCAAAATAAACATTCTTAAAACACGGCCCGCTACCAATCTTCGGTTAACTTTTATTCCTGTTGACACTTCATGTCTTGTCAGTTTCTTCAACACCGTCAGTTTCTTCAACACGAAGCCAACTGCTTTAAAATAAACGTTCTTAAAACACGGCCCGCTAACAATCTTCGGTTAACCTTTATTCCTGTTCACACTTCATGTCTTGTCAGTTTCTTCAACACCGTTCTTATTAACTAACGAAGCCAACTGCTTCAAAATAAACATTCTTAAAACACGGCCCGCTACCAATCTTCGGTTAACTTTTATTCCTGTTCACACTTCATGTGTTGTCAGTTTCTTCAACACCGTTCTTATTAACTAACGAAGCCAACTGCTTCAAAATAAACATTCTTAAAACACGGCCCGCTACCAATCTTCGGTTAACTTTTATTCCTGTTCAAGCGTGATGAGTTGTCAGTTTCTTACACAACACCGCCGTTCCCGTTCTTATTAACTAACGAAGCCAACTGCTTTAAAATAAACGTTCTTAAAACACGGCCCGCTAACAATCTTCGGTTAACTTTTATTCCTGTTCACACTTCATGTGTTGTCAGTTTCTTCAACACCGTTCTTATTAACTAACGAAGCCAACTGCTTCAAAATAAACATTCTTAAAACACGGCCCGCTACCAATCTTCGGTTAACTTTTATTCCTGTTCACACTTCATGTCTTGTCAGTTTCTTCAACACCGTTCTTATTAACTAACGAAGCCAACTGTTTCAAAATAAACATTCTTAAAACACGGCCCGCTACCAATCTTCGGTTAACTTTTATTCCTGTTCACACTTCATGTCTTGTCAGTTTCTTCAACACCGTTCTTATTAACTAACAAAGCCAACTGCTTCAAAATAAACATTCTTAAAACACGGCCCGCTACCAATCTTCGGTTAACTTTTATTCCTGTTCACACTTCATGTCTTGTCAGTTTCTTCAACACCGTTCTTATTAACTAACGAAGCCAACTGCTTCAAAATAAACATTCTTAAAACACGGCCCGCTACCAATCTTCGGTTAACTTTTATTCCTGTTGACACTCCATGTCTTGTCAGTTTCTTCAACACCGTCAGTTTCTTCAACACGAAGCCAACTGCTTTAAAATAAACGTTCTTAAAACACGGCCCGCTAACAATCTTCGGTTAACCTTTATTCCTGTTCACACTTCATGTCTTGTCAGTTTCTTCAACACCGTTCTTATTAACTAACGAAGCCAACTGCTTCAAAATAAACATTCTTAAAACACGGCCCGCTACCAATCTTCGGTTAACTTTTATTCCTGTTCACACTTCATGTGTTGTCAGTTTCTTCAACACCGTTCTTATTAACTAACGAAGCCAACTGCTTCAAAATAAACCTTCTTAAAACACGGCCCGCTACCAATCTTCGGTTAACTTTTATTCCTGTTCAAGCGTGATGAGTTGTCAGTTTCTTACACAACACCGCCGTTCCCGTTCTTATTAACTAACGAAGCCAACTGCTTTAAAATAAACGTTCTTAAAACACGGCCCGCTAACAATCTTCGGTTAACTTTTATTCCTGTTCACACTTCATGTGTTGTCAGTTTCTTCAACACCGTTCTTATTAACTAACGAAGCCAACTGCTTCAAAATAAACATTCTTAAAACACGGCCCGCTACCAATCTTCGGTTAACTTTTATTCCTGTTCACACTTCATGTCTTGTCAGTTTCTTCAACACCGTTCTTATTAACTAACGAAGCCAACTGTTTCAAAATAAACATTCTTAAAACACGGCCCGCTACCAATCTTCGGTTAACTTTTATTCCTGTTCACACTTCATGTCTTGTCAGTTTCTTCAACACCGTTCTTATTAACTAACGAAGCCAACTGCTTCAAAATAAACATTCTTAAAACACGGCCCGCTACCAATCTTCGGTTAACTTTTATTCCTGTTGACACTTCATGTCTTGTCAGTTTCTTCAACACCGTCAGTTTCTTCAACACGAAGCCAACTGCTTTAAAATAAACGTTCTTAAAACACGGCCCGCTAACAATCTTCGGTTAACCTTTATTCCTGTTCACACTTCATGTCTTGTCAGTTTCTTCAACACCGTTCTTATTAACTAACGAAGCCAACTGCTTCAAAATAAACATTCTTAAAACACGGCCCGCTACCAATCTTCGGTTAACTTTTATTCCTGTTCACACTTCATGTGTTGTCAGTTTCTTCAACACCGTTCTTATTAACTAACGAAGCCAACTGCTTCAAAATAAACATTCTTAAAACACGGCCCGCTACCAATCTTCGGTTAACTTTTATTCCTGTTCAAGCGTGATGAGTTGTCAGTTTCTTACACAACACCGCCGTTCCCGTTCTTATTAACTAACGAAGCCAACTGCTTTAAAATAAACGTTCTTAAAACACGGCCCGCTAACAATCTTCGGTTAACTTTTATTCCTGTTCACACTTCATGTGTTGTCAGTTTCTTCAACACCGTTCTTATTAACTAACGAAGCCAACTGCTTCAAAATAAACATTCTTAAAACACGGCCCGCTACCAATCTTCGGTTAACTTTTATTCCTGTTCACACTTCATGTCTTGTCAGTTTCTTCAACACCGTTCTTATTAACTAACGAAGCCAACTGTTTCAAAATAAACATTCTTAAAACACGGCCCGCTACCAATCTTCGGTTAACTTTTATTCCTGTTCACACTTCATGTCTTGTCAGTTTCTTCAACACCGTTCTTATTAACTAACGAAGCCAACTGTTTCAAAATAAACATTCTTAAAACACGGCCCGCTACCAATCTTCGGTTAACTTTTATTCCTGTTCACACTTCATGTCTTGTCAGTTTCTTCAACACCGTTCTTATTAACTAACAAAGCCAACTGCTTCAAAATAAACATTCTTAAAACACGGCCCGCTACCAATCTTCGGTTAACTTTTATTCCTGTTCACACTTCATGTCTTGTCAGTTTCTTCAACACCGTTCTTATTAACTAACGAAGCCAACTGCTTCAAAATAAACATTCTTAAAACACGGCCCGCTACCAATCTTCGGTTAACTTTTATTCCTGTTGACACTTCATGTCTTGTCAGTTTCTTCAACACCGTCAGTTTCTTCAACACGAAGCCAACTGCTTTAAAATAAACGTTCTTAAAACACGGCCCGCTAACAATCTTCGGTTAACCTTTATTCCTGTTCACACTTCATGTCTTGTCAGTTTCTTCAACACCGTTCTTATTAACTAACGAAGCCAACTGCTTCAAAATAAACATTCTTAAAACACGGCCCGCTACCAATCTTCGGTTAACTTTTATTCCTGTTCACACTTCATGTGTTGTCAGTTTCTTCAACACCGTTCTTATTAACTAACGAAGCCAACTGCTTCAAAATAAACATTCTTAAAACACGGCCCGCTACCAATCTTCGGTTAACTTTTATTCCTGTTCAAGCGTGATGAGTTGTCAGTTTCTTACACAACACCGCCGTTCCCGTTCTTATTAACTAACGAAGCCAACTGCTTTAAAATAAACGTTCTTAAAACACGGCCCGCTAACAATCTTCGGTTAACTTTTATTCCTGTTCACACTTCATGTGTTGTCAGTTTCTTCAACACCGTTCTTATTAACTAACGAAGCCAACTGCTTCAAAATAAACATTCTTAAAACACGGCCCGCTACCAATCTTCGGTTAACTTTTATTCCTGTTCACACTTCATGTCTTGTCAGTTTCTTCAACACCGTTCTTATTAACTAACGAAGCCAACTGTTTCAAAATAAACATTCTTAAAACACGGCCCGCTACCAATCTTCGGTTAACTTTTATTCCTGTTCACACTTCATGTCTTGTCAGTTTCTTCAACACCGTTCTTATTAACTAACGAAGCCAACTGCTTCAAAATAAACATTCTTAAAACACGGCCCGCTACCAATCTTCGGTTAACTTTTATTCCTGTTCACACTTCATGTCTTGTCAGTTTCTTCAACACCGTCAGTTTCTTCAACACGAAGCCAACTGCTTTAAAATAAACGTTCTTAAAACACGGCCCGCTAACAATCTTCGGTTAACCTTTATTCCTGTTCACACTTCATGTCTTGTCAGTTTCTTCAACACCGTTCTTATTAACTAACGAAGCCAACTGCTTCAAAATAAACATTCTTAAAACACGGCCCGCTACCAATCTTCGGTTAACTTTTATTCCTGTTCACACTTCATGTGTTGTCAGTTTCTTCAACACCGTTCTTATTAACTAACGAAGCCAACTGCTTCAAAATAAACATTCTTAAAACACGGCCCGCTACCAATCTTCGGTTAACTTTTATTCCTGTTCAAGCGTGATGAGTTGTCAGTTTCTTACACAACACCGCCGTTCCCGTTCTTATTAACTAACGAAGCCAACTGCTTTAAAATAAACGTTCTTAAAACACGGCCCGCTAACAATCTTCGGTTAACTTTTATTCCTGTTCACACTTCATGTGTTGTCAGTTTCTTCAACACCGTTCTTATTAACTAACGAAGCCAACTGCTTCAAAATAAACATTCTTAAAACACGGCCCGCTACCAATCTTCGGTTAACTTTTATTCCTGTTCACACTTCATGTCTTGTCAGTTTCTTCAACACCGTTCTTATTAACTAACGAAGCCAACTGTTTCAAAATAAACATTCTTAAAACACGGCCCGCTACCAATCTTCGGTTAACTTTTATTCCTGTTCACACTTCATGTCTTGTCAGTTTCTTCAACACCGTTCTTATTAACTAACGAAGCCAACTGCTTCAAAATAAACATTCTTAAAACACGGCCCGCTACCAATCTTCGGTTAACTTTTATTCCTGTTGACACTTCATGTCTTGTCAGTTTCTTCAACACCGTCAGTTTCTTCAACACGAAGCCAACTGCTTTAAAATAAACGTTCTTAAAACACGGCCCGCTAACAATCTTCGGTTAACCTTTATTCCTGTTCACACTTCATGTCTTGTCAGTTTCTTCAACACCGTTCTTATTAACTAACGAAGCCAACTGCTTCAAAATAAACATTCTTAAAACACGGCCCGCTACCAATCTTCGGTTAACTTTTATTCCTGTTCACACTTCATGTGTTGTCAGTTTCTTCAACACCGTTCTTATTAACTAACGAAGCCAACTGCTTCAAAATAAACATTCTTAAAACACGGCCCGCTACCAATCTTCGGTTAACTTTTATTCCTGTTCAAGCGTGATGAGTTGTCAGTTTCTTACACAACACCGCCGTTCCCGTTCTTATTAACTAACGAAGCCAACTGCTTTAAAATAAACGTTCTTAAAACACGGCCCGCTAACAATCTTCGGTTAACTTTTATTCCTGTTCACACTTCATGTGTTGTCAGTTTCTTCAACACCGTTCTTATTAACTAACGAAGCCAACTGCTTCAAAATAAACATTCTTAAAACACGGCCCGCTACCAATCTTCGGTTAACTTTTATTCCTGTTCACACTTCATGTCTTGTCAGTTTCTTCAACACCGTTCTTATTAACTAACGAAGCCAACTGTTTCAAAATAAACATTCTTAAATCACGGCCGGGCGCTACCAATCTTCGGTTAACTTTTAGTCCTGTTCAAGGGTGATGAGTTGTCAGTTTCTTACACAACACCGCCGTTCCCGTTCTTATTAACTAACGAAGCCAACTGCTTCAAAATAAACATTCTTAAAACACGGCCCGCTACCAATCTTCGGTTAACTTTTATTCCTGTTCACACTTCATGTCTTGTCAGTTTCTTCAACACCGTCAGTTTCTTCAACACGAAGCCAACTGCTTTAAAATAAACATTCTTAAAACACGGCCCGCTACCAATCTTCGGTTAACTTTTATTCCTGTTCACACTTCATGTCTTGTCAGTTTCTTCAACACCGTTCTTATTAACTAACGAAGCCAACTGTTTCAAAATAAACATTCTTAAATCATTCTTAAATAGTTAATAAGAACCCGAACGGCGGTGTTGAGTAAGAAACTGACAACTCATCACCCTTGAACAGGACTAAAAGTTAACCGAAGATTGGTAGCGGGCTGTGATTTAAGAATGTTTATTTTGAAACAGTTGGCTTCGTTAGTTAATAAGAACGGTGTTGAAGAAACTGACAAGACATGAAGTGTGAACAGGAATAAAAGTTAACCGAAGATTGGTAGCGGGCCGTGTTTTAAGAATGTTTATTTTGAAGCAGTTGGCTTCGTTAGTTAATGAACGGTGTTGAAGAAACTGACAACTCATGACACGCTTGAACAGGAATAAAAGTTAACCGAAGATTGTTAGCGGGCCGTGTTTTAAGAATGTTTATTTTGAAGCAGTTGGCTTCGTTAGTTAATAAGAACGCGAACGGCGGTGTTGAGTAAGAAACTGACAACTCATGACACGCTTGAACAGGAATAAAAGTTAACCGAAGATTGTTTGCGGGCTGTCTTTTAAGAACGTTTATTTTGAAGCAGTTGGCTTCGTTAGTTAATAAGAACGCGAACGGCGCTGTTGAGTAAGAAACTGACAACTCATCATGCTTGAACAGGAATAATAACGACGGTGAAAGGTCCAGTTCGAAAAAGTGAAATATCACTTTTTGGTGACGTGAAATATCACTTTTGGTGACGTGAAATATCACTTTGGTGACGTGAAATATCACTTTTGGTGACGTGAAATATCACTTTTGGTGACGTGAAATATCACTTTTGGTGATGTGAAATATCACTTTTGGTCAAGTGAAGTGAAATATCACTTAGGTGAAATATCACTTTTGTAGAAAGTGAAATATCACCTTAAACTTCACATAAAAGTGAAATTTCACTTTTCAGGTGAAATATCACTTTTTAAGTGATATTTCACTTCACCTCGTTGCAATATTTTCGAACAGTACTGTATATCAGTGATTCTACCAAATATACTGGGTCTGATACACATGATAGTAGTTGATAGGACTGTGGCTTGGTTATACTAACTCAATTAGACTGGCTCGCTCTTGGTTTCTATCGACTTTGATAGTTGACCCGGGGTTGAGCCCCTCATCAACTATCAGCCGTCACCGGCTTGAATTTGTTATAAATATAAACCTCTATAACTCATGGATTCGAGAAATATTCTACTATTCACTTGTCTCTAGCTTCTTCCTAATGCAGTGTGCGGCTGTCCCTTGGTAACCACGTACAACATATTTGAGGAGACAGACATGATATGCCATGCACCCAAGCGAACATGCATGAAGCACTACAGATGGGAGAAGTTACGCCGAGCAGAGATTGACCTTCAGAGAGTACAACAGGTTTGTAGAGGGTACATAGTGTAGGGCAGTAATTGGTCACTACCAAATTGAAAAAGGACTGGGGCAGAGTGCGTAAAGATAGTCTAATTAAGAAATGAATGCCATCACAAGAAAGAGCACAGCAAAATTAGTAAGTTTTATTGGATATTTACCATGTGGTGAGTTTTTAAAAGTCGCAAAAATAAGAGACGTCTGAGAGCTGAACAGCCACCTCATCACGGGCTAGCCAATCCATAGCCACGTCTTATTTTTCGATTTTTGAAAGCTTGCTTTTCAGTTTCTATTTACAAAATCATGTTCAAACTTGGTACAAATTCTTGGTTACAATACCAGAAACAAGCTAAAACAAACTGGGACAAACAAAAACTTACATACCAGGCATCAAAGGACTTTAGATTTAGATGTTCGGCCTGTAAGATCTTTATCGCTATAGCGATACTTCGTGTTGATAAACATTACAATTGTTATGCTAATGTCCAACCATGATTTCAAAAGGCCGCTTTGTGTCAGGAACCAATGGATCTCTGGTTGGCACATTGATAACAATGGATGACGTGTAGTAAGTATCGCTATTCAAGGCGGTGTTTGTAGTAAATTTTATCCCAATGTTCAAAACTTAAACTGTACTGTTCAAAACATGTTTTTCTTAGCTTCTGAAGGAAATGGTCCGAGTATTTGCAGCTTATCCTTGCCACAAAACTATTATTCTTCGCACAAAACATGAAAACATGAAGGTGGTCACAACATTTAAAATTTTCGCCATTTTTGTCGTCATTAGTCCCCGCGCGTCACGTTATTCAGCTCTTTGCAAACTCGGTCCCAGTCTTTTTCTCAATTTGGTAGTGGGTCATGTGTTGATTCAATAACCAATGAATTGAGCTCGCGATCCCATGAGAAGGGCAAACAAACTTCAAACCACTGTTTTTGAAAGATCGACAATGGAGTGGAGGTGGAAAATAGCATCTTCAAACAGGTTTTGCTGATAACACTACCGATCTCGTACAAGTGCCTTGAAATAAACGAAGTCAGTTTTTTTGCCATCCAGTAAAACCACGTGATCACATTCATGAAAAGGCCCATTTAGGCGTTAATTCCATCAGGTTTATTACAATGCAAACTTTTAACAAACGGTCACAGTATAGATGTATGTCGCACTGAATGAATTCCTCAGTACAACTTACAAGGGTCCGTTTCAAATGCTGTTCCTGCCATGTCGAACTGAATTAAACTGGACTTAACTTTGTTTCAGATGTCGAATTTAATCCATCAGGCTTTTAAATATTTAATCCAACTTTATATGATTTATGTTTAAGTCATGAATTGAGTTCGACACAGCAGTGTTTGCCATGCCACATGACCGAGTCGAATTTAATTTAAGTTGCATTAACTGGAGCTCTTCGTAGAATTAGACGATTCGTCCCACCGAAGATATTTTCAATCATTATTATTATTTTTTAAATGTATGACATATATTCAGAATGGTTTTTTTAAAACTACGTTTATCTCTCTCCAATTTAAGTGGCTCTGGTACAAAACTGGAACAATCTCGCTTTAATTCTAACTGGTCAAAGAACTCTTACGCTTACATCCAGCCACCTATGGAATAATCTACGGACTGTAGTATGCGCAGCTCCTAACGCGAAGACATTTAAAAGAATGCTTAACAAAGTGGAGCTTAACCCACATTTATACAATACCGAAATATCTAACTTTTGAACTGTGATTTAGCAGCACATGTATAGTAATATCCTAAAATACACCCGTTTGTAGAGACACTGTTGTTGGATACGTGTAGGGTGTATATACATAGCCATTGCTCTTGTATATACTGTATGTGCGTCTTGGAGCGGTGTTCTCGAATGTAATTAGCATATAGATTTAACCTAGTGTGGTAATTTTATATTAGATTTATTTTAACGATAAACGAATGTATATTATATTTTTAACTAACTGTAGGGCATTTTTATAGTATGATTGATTGATTGTTAGTTTCAAACGTCATGCCACAGCCGTGGTAAAGTCATGAATTTAGTTTGACACAGCATTTGAAACTGGCCTAACATCTGGGGGGTGGGGGGGTACTCCTGTTTGTGACGTATTATGTATGTGTCGCGGGGGTGGGTCGGGGTTTTGAGTTCAGTTTGGGCAGGTAGGGTCAGGGTCGGTTTTGACTTGATTTGGGCAGATCAGGGTCAGGAATTGAGTTTAATGTGGGTGCAGTCAGGGTCGGGGTTCAGTATTTTTTAGGCATCAGGGTTTTTTCCCCCAAAAATGGGGCAATCAGGGTTTTGGAGCTCGGAATTTGGGTCAAACAGGGTCAGGGTTTGAGCCTCTTGGCCTCACATACATACCCAAACCCCCCCCCCCCCCCCCCTAACATTACCATTACATGGAATGAATTGGGAAACAAAATTAAGTGTGATGAAGTTGTTAGCGTAATAAAACGCCATGATATATTTGGAATCGTAGAAACGCATGCTAGTCAAGAATCTGATCTTAGCATTGAATCATTTAAGCACTTTTCAAAAATTCGCAGTAAAACTGGAAATAGACACTCTGGGGGAATAACTCTATACATTAACAACAGAATCAAAGAGGATGTTTCTTACGTACAATCTAAAAATAATAACATACTATGGTGTAAACTGAATAAGAGCTACTTCCATATAGCGAGGGATATTTTCATCGGAACTGTATATTTCAGTCCAGATAACTATGAAAAAGCGAACAGTGATGATTACATATCAGATCTTGACGGGGATCTAACCAAATTTTCAACCAAGGGTGACATAATCCTACAAGGAGATTTTAATGCGCGAACAAGGAGAGTTAAATGAATACATTTTACTGGATGATAGTAAATATCTAGATTTACCAGATGATTATGATTGTGACATTCCACACAAGAGATACTCTCAAGACAAAAATAACACTGACAAGAGGGGCAAGTTACTCATAGAAGTATGCACTGAAAACAACCTAAGAATACTTAATGGCAGAACAATAGGTGATTCCACTGGCAAGAAAACCTGTTTTCAATACAATGGTAGTAGTTTAGTCGATGACGTAATTAGCAGTTCTCGCATGCTTACAGTTAACGCTCTCCAACCAATTATATCTGATCATTGTCGACTTGCTAAGAAGATCAAACCAGATGGGATCTATATCAATGAGGACTTTGCTGAAGAAACAGTAAAGAAAAGAAAAGAACTCCTACCTAAACTAAAGGAAGCGAGGGACCAAGGGAAAATCGCCTATCTAGTAGTGGACAGGCTCGTTATTAAGAATAAGTCATACAGGCCTCCTCCTATGAGTCCTGGCCTACATTCAGCTCACTCTTCACCTAACGATGGCTAAGCAGAAATTTCCTTGTGGAATCTGTACGAAATCTGTGAATCAAAATCACAAAGCTGTTCAATGTGATATTTGCAACTATTGGATTCATATTAAATGTAATAATCTCTCATCTAAAGACTATCGACACCTACAACTAAGTAATGAGGTATGGTTTTGTAAAAAATGTATATCTGATATATTTCCATTTTCTACATTAGAGGATACCGAATTGTATAATCTTAATAACTGTAAACTACCATCTCATTTTGACTTATTGCCTTCTCTTGATATACTATCCAAAATTTCTGGATTACCATTTCTTGATAATTCTGATATAGACAACAATATTCCAAATCCAATTAATTCTCGATATTATTACCCTAAGGATTTTGATAATTTAGTCTTATCTCCTGAACAACCACATTTTTCTTTATTTCACATTAACTTGAATAGCCTTGATGCCCATTTTGATAACCTTCAAGCCACTCTTTCGATGTTGGCTTTTCCATTTCAAATAATTGGAATTACAGAGACTAGAGAACGTATTACCTTAGGATTTAAAATGAACAATAATTTGGAAGGTTATGATTTGCTTACCCAGCCTTCTAATTCAGCAGCAGGGGGTGTAGCCATTTATGCTAGTAAATCACTGGATGTCAGTAAAAGATCTGACCTTAGTATAACCGACAATGATTTTGAGACCATTTGGGTTGAAATTAATAACAAAAAAGCCAAGAATACTTTATGTTGTTGTGCTTACAGACACCCTTCGTCCAATCCGATAAAATTCAGAGAACACCTTGAGTCAATTTTTCACAAAATATCTAGAGAAAATAAGAACATATTTATTATGGGGGACTTTAACATGAATCTGTTAAATTATGAGAGCCATGTAGAAACCAGTGAATTCTTTAACACAATGACTTCTAATTTCCTTCTACCTTATATCCTCCAACCTACTCGAATTACTGACAGAACTGCTACCCTAATAGATAATATATATGCTAATACATTTAATTATAATGCTATCAGTGGTAATATTATTACTAAAATTGCTGATCACCTTCCACAGTTTCTAATTGTAGAAGATTTCAAAATTAATTATAAAAGTTTATATTACTATAAAACTGATTATTCAAACTTCGATGCAAATGCCTTTAGCAACAATTTTTGCCTTCTTGATTGGTCATTCCTGAGCAATAATAACTTGGATACTGATTCAAAGTTCGATACATTCTACAACAAAATCTCTTCTTATGTTGACCTTCATGCTCCTCGCAGAAAGTTATCAAAGCAAGAAATCAAATTAAAATCTAAACCCTGGATAACTACAGAAATATTGAGAATGATTAAATATAGGGACAAATTATATTCTAAGTTATTAAAAAAAACGAATGACCTTAACCTCACATACTTATTTAAGAAATGTAGAAATCGAGTTGTTAATGACATTAAAGAGAGCAAAAGGAAGTATTTTAGACAATACTTTCTTTCTAATATGACAAATATGAAAAAACTCTGGTCAGGTATCCGATCAATTATTAATATTAGTAAATGCAAAATTAGCTCTGTTCCTACATTATTGGAAAATAATAAATCCATTGACAATCCATATGTCATTGCAAATATTTTCAATAAGTTTTTCGTCAACGTTGGTAAATCAACTGATAAAAATATCCCCAAAGGAAATCATAGTGCCTCATTTTACCTTAAAGGTAATTATCCACAGTCATTTTTTTTATCACCTGTAGTTCCACTAGAAGTTTCACTAATTATTTCTAAAATGGATAATAGTAAATCTGTCGGGCCAAATAGTATTCCAATTCCCTTATTAAAAATTCTTAATGATCATATTTCTAAACCATTAACACTATTAATCAATGATTCTTTTACCTCTGGAATCTTTCCAAGTAAACTAAAAATAGCTAAAGTTACTCCTATTTTCAAAAAAGGATCAAGACTGGAAAAGGACAATTATAGGCCTATATCAGTTCTATCTATCTTTAGTAAATTTTTTGAGAAATTAATGCATCAACGTCTTTATAAATATCTTGAACAATACAGTATTCTCTATTCCCTTCAGTTTGGGTTCAGAGAGAAGTGTTCAACATCTCATGCCCTTATTAGTATAACTGAATTGATACGAAATTCAATTGATAGCAATGAATATGGATGTGGAATATTTATTGATTTGAAAAAAGCTTTTGACACTGTTAATCATTCAATTTTATTATCTAAAATGAATCATTATGGTATAAGAGGCATTATTAATGACTGGTTTTTGTCTTATCTTTCTAATAGAGAACAATATGTAACTATTAATGGCCATAATTCTGTTCCTTTACCAATTAATTGTGGAGTGCCCCAAGGTTCCGTGTTAGGCCCATTGTTATTTTTGTTATACATTAATGACCTACCAAATGCTTCAAGTTTGCTTAAATTTCATTTATTTGCTGATGATACTAATATCTATTATTCTTCTAAAAATCTTGAACACCTCCAACAATTAATAAATAATGAATTAAGGGCAGTTGCTGACTGGATGAAAACTAATAGATTAGCTCTTAGTCTACAAAAAACTAATTTTATATTATTCCATTCTAATCAACATAAGCCTACTCAGTCTTTTAATATCAGAATTGATAATATAATTATTAAACAAGTTTCTTCTGTAAAATATTTAGGAATTTCATTTGATTCTAATCTTAACTGGAAATGTCACATTAATGAACTATGCTTAAAGTTATCAAAAACTATTGGCATTTTGTCTAAGGTTAGACATTTTGTCAATACTGATATCCTTGTTATGCTTTATTATGCTCTAGTTTATCCATTTATAACTTATGGTGTTCAAGCCTGGGGTCTTACATACCATAGTTACCTAAAGCCTATTTCTATAATCCAGAAAAAAGCTGTAAGAATTATAACTTTTTCAGAACCTAGATCCCACTCTGAACCTCTCTTTAAATCACTCAACATGCTTAAGTTTAACGATGTTATTAATCTTCAAATTCTTACATTTCTTTTTCAGTGGTCTCATAATCTAACACCTAGTAGCTTTAGTGACTATTTTAAGTATGTATCCAATGTTCACTCCTATCCCACCCGTCAATCTCTAAGTAATGATATATATTTAAAAGCTGTTAAAACTACTCACTATGGACTACGTTCTCTTCAATATACTGGCTCAAAACTTTGGAATTCTTTACCTTCTGATACAAGAAACATAACCTCTCTCGTCTCCTTTCGTAAAAATATTAAACGCTCTGTTTTAGATAATTATTCCTTTGACTAGTCTTGATTTTATAATATTTATTAGATTATAATACTATTACTGAAGAAATACAAACTTACTTTAATGTATTCTCCCTTTAAATATAAGTATTGAGGGTCATCCTCTCGATTAGTTTATGCTTTTAGGATGACCCGAACTCAATAAAATAATTATATTAGTTAATATTATATGTTCAAATATTCACATCGTAATGTCAATTCATAAGTATATTTCCAAATTGTAAATTTATTATTGAGTCAAATAAAACATGATGATGATGATGATTGTCAAATATCATACGGTCTTAAGATAAACAAACCGAAACAGTTGCTTTCACAACAAAGCAAGAACCAAACGCACCCCCGTCTGATATTCAACGAGAGCGCAAAAGACAAAATACCTTTAATCCTTAACTCGGAAGAGTATAAATCCAAACTCGAAAGCATTATCGATGAATTCGACATTAACGAACCGAAATCAGCAAGTTCTATCACAAGTAAATTCACGAAAGTCCTGATCGAAATTAGCGAAAAAGCGGGAATTAAATATCAAGATGTGATAAATAGACCGGGAAATCCAAAGCCATGTTGGTTTGATGAGGAATGTAGTCCAGAAAAGGAGAATCTAAAATCACTTGGGCACCGAATTTGTAATAATCCAGATGTTGATGATCTAAGGAGGAACTTATTTATAAAAAAGAAGCGTTTCAAAAAATTATGTAAAAAAAGAAAGCCCACGCAACCAATACGAGTCTAAAAGAACTGGATTTCAAAAGCCCAAAGAAACTGTGGGGGAAATTAAAAACTATTTTCAACATAGGTAAAAAAAAAGAAAAACAGTGTTGCCCTGTGGAAATAGAAGAATTCCACAGTCACTTTAATAAACAAAATGCTGCGGACGTAAACCCTATTCCTAATTGCTACACAAGGCAAGGGCCATTAGATTATGATATAACAATTAAGGAGATTAGCGACGCCATAAAAAGACTAAAGAACAACAAATCACCCGGTCATGATAACATTCTCAATGAAATTTTAAAACATGGTAAAGACAGTTTAACTACGTTATTAAGAGAGCTATTTAATATTATCCTAGCTTCAGGTGATTTCCCAAAAGAATGGAATTTAGGATTCATAATCCCCATTCATAAAAAGGGAGACCGTGCGGATGTGAATAATTATAGGGGCATCACCTTACTCTCAGCCCTTGGTAAACTTTTTACATCAATTCTTAACCATAGGTTAAATGAGTATTTAATTGATAATGGAATCTTAAAAAAGGAACAGGGTGGTTTTAGAAAACACCACTCCACAGTGGTAGTATTTATGTCCTAAAATCCCTTATAGATAAATACGTAAAAAGCAAATCCAAAAAGAAAAATAATATACTGTACATTTCAAAAAAGCTTTTGATAGCATATCTAGGGAAAAATTGTTCTTCAAGATAAAGCAAGCGGGAATCAGTGGCAAATTTTATGATATTATTCGTGCTATGTACTCAAATGATTTCTCCACAGTGAAGGTAGGAAATGTGTTAACAGAGGAATTTAGATGTTACATTGGTGTCAAACAAGGCTGCATGCTTAGCCCAACGCTATTTAATTTATTCATTAGTGATCTCCCAGGCTAACTTAATCAATCACAAGCTGAAGACTGTGTTGCAATGGGCAGTACAAATATAAATTGCCTTCTATACGCAGACGACCTAGTTCTGCTGTCAAAAACCTCTAATGGTTTGCAAGCCCATCACTGGTTAAACGACATATTTAATGATCAAAGGAAAAATCCTGGCTTTGCGTCGCAACAAACTTAGGACATATAGATCGTTTAAAACTGTTTATGAATTAGAAAAGTACCTCGTGGTTATCTCCAATATCAAGCATATAGGATGGCTCTAACCAGACTTAGAATAAGTAATCATTGTTTACAAATCGAAAGAGGGAGGTACACTAGACCATACACCAAACCAGAAGAGAGAATATGCCCCACCTGCCATAAAGATATAGAAAACGAATTCCACTTTATTATTAAATGTGAAACATATGATACAATAAGAAAGGATTTTTTCCGTACCCTTGAAACTTTTAACGCAAAGAAATTCATCACAAGTCATATGTCTGATGATCAATTATTTAAACTAATCATAAACCCGCCTATGGAAGTAGCTCATTTAACAGCAAAGTTTGTTTACGATAGCATGCAGTTAAGATCTAGAAATATCCCAAACTAACAATGTAAATTTGAGAGCGCTAACTAGCTCTATCTTGCCTAAAGGCCTATATAAGCGGTCCTATACTGTTTCAGTTATCACGAGTGCTAAGTAATACATAATGCAAAGTTATTAGCAACGATCCAATGTACCATTTGCTGTACAAGGTGCTAATAAAATTATCTATCTACATGAAATGTAGAAATACTACTACTACTACTAATATTATTAGAGTTACCACCGGATACCTTCAGGGTGCGTTTCCATTGTACAATATTTAGCGCCTCGAGGAAACATCGTAGATACCTCAACCATATCTCATTTTATAGCTTCTAAAATTATCAGAGGATTATCAGAATTTGATTTAGTTCAAAAGTTATGATGCTTTCCGTGAAAAGGCGAAAACATAATCTGGCTACAATTTCGGTCAAATCGAGTTGAAAAAAAAATACCTCTCCTCCCCCCCGTTTCAATGATGAAACCAGTGTCTAACTGAAATGGACCATATTTAACATCACTGAATTAGGGGGGGGGGGGGGGGGGGGGGGTCTTAATTTTTCAACTAAATTGACCGAGATTGTAGAAAGCGGGTCGCCAAGAGCTCTGTTTTTAGGATTTCCCAATTCCCCGGTTTTGTAATACAATTCCTACGAAATGCTATAAACTGGCAAACAGATTTTAAAATCTTTTCGACGCGTTGGAGCTTCTAGACGCTCTCTCTCTAGATCGGAGAAACGGGATGGCAGAGAATCCAAGATTTTCAAATAACTCAAAACATTTTATATATCAGTCTTGTAGCCAATTTTATAAGCTTTAAAATGAGATATGGCTGAGATATCTACGATGATTCCTTGAGCCGCTAAATATTTTACAATGGAAATAGTGCACCCTGAAAGTATCCGCGGGTTACCTTAGTATTTTATTAACAATTTGGAATTTACCTGTAGTATTCCTTTTTACAGTGGTTGAAACTAGAGGAAGCTTATGAACAGGAAAGGAACGTAACACACTCATTGGCTCAGAGGGGTGGTGTATTGGGGATGCTTCTACATCAAACCACATCACCCGATTGGGAAGAGGAAGATTTAAAGGACAAATCGTCTCCACCTGAACCGGAGATCTCCGAAGAAACTGAGGACAAAGTATCGAGGATGGTTTCACACATGGACGATGAATCCAAAATATCAGAGGAAGATGAATCGGGAGTATTTATGAAGGACAGAGAGCCTGTGGATCCAGATATGCATTTAATGGATCACGAATCTGAGTTAACGCGGGCTACGTAACGTTATTAAGGTTGGGTTTCACTAGCGACGGAATCGGAAGTATAAGGAACGTTATGTTCTAGTGAAAATCAACAAAACGGAGACGTAAGCTCGACGAAAACATAAGCAACGTTAGATTTGAATTCGTCCTTACGTTTCTGTTTCCGTCGAGATTCCGTCACTTACGTTCCGGTGAAAACTAGTTAAAGTAAGCAGAAGCAGAATAGCTTTGCCAACCAGAATGCTCATTCTCAGGCCTTAGAAATGCATGCACTGAGCGAGGTTTTCGCTTCTGAACAAGGCTTGTTTTAACTAGAACATATCTTTCTTACGCTTCCGCTTCTGTCGCTGTGAAAACCAGCCTTTACATGTCATGATTTTGTTTCAGCTAAGTTTTATAGAGACATACAATGTATATAAGGATAGCTTTTCTAAAGTATCTTCTGTATAGTCTTGACAGTCAAAATACAAAGACATCAATTTTTGAATAACTTGTGTTGCGATTCCTTATCTTCTGTGATGTTGTCTTCCCATCTATCTCTAGTGTAAAGAGCATGCTTTATTCATATGAGTCATGTTTTAGATATACCACTTTTACGTTGGGTTTGTTGTTGGCCCAACACAGTCTGTACTCTTAAGTATGGGTTTGTTGGGCATGTTGTGTCCGTTGGTCTCGTTGGGTTTGCTTGCCCAACTGTTTATTCTGTAAGTATGTTAGACCTGTTGCATCTGTTGGGTTCGTTGGGCCTGCATGTTAGCTCTGTTGCCCTGTCAGCTACGTTTGGCCTGTTGGGTCTGGCTCTGTTTGGTAGTCTTTATCTTTGGTTAGGGGATAGACTCGGGAAGAGTTTAGTCCAACTAATTCAAGGGTTTAAAATGATAAAACCTGCAGTTTGCATGGTGCAAACAACTACCAGAACCTTTTTTTTTTTTTTTTTTTGTCGTTGATTCTTTTTATCTCCCTGAAAACAAGGCAACAATATTTGAAGTAATGTTTCAAGGCCGACAATGAGGACTGGATGGGGTTTCAAGTCTGCTCTGAATTTCTAACGGGATCTCAAACAACCATAGGTGCTGATCAAAGCTAGGACCCAGCTAATTCACAGATCGAATTGGAATTTAGCGTGAGGTAAACCGGAGGACCCGGAGAAAAACCCTCGGAGCAAGGGTGAGCCGGACACCAACAAACGTAACTCGCATATATGGCGCCGCGTCCAGGGATCGAACCTGAGCCACAGAGGTGAGAGGCGAAGCGCTTAACCACTGCGCCACCCCGGTTCTGCAGTTAATTAGTTCCAGTCCGAGACGCAGCCGAGGACTGGGACTAATTGCAAGTACTTGCACCCCCGTCCAGTGCGAATTCCCGGTTTGCACTATGACGTCAGTTTAATACAACTACCAGAATCCTTTTCGAATTCAAATTGTTTAACTCCTCTCAAAATACCAAGACAATGGTCCAATTAGAAGATCAAAAGAGTCAGCGCAAAGGATTCTG
The DNA here is from genome assembly GCA_030867875.1 of Actinernus sp. WN-2022. Lineage (NCBI taxonomy): Eukaryota > Metazoa > Cnidaria > Anthozoa > Actiniaria > Actinernidae > Actinernus > Actinernus sp. WN-2022. The sequence goes on from JAOWCC010001634.1 coordinate 2,901,910, forward strand.
GTAGTTGTATTCAACTAACGTAATAGTCGCAAACCGCCTATTGGAGGCCTTGGAACGATTTCTCGTACTCATTAATTATTCAGGTGGAATCTGTGAAATAAAAGTGTGTGTCACTGACATGTGCAGTGTGCAAAAAAACAGTTCCCATAATGTGAGACGCGGTCTGTATGCATCAAGACAGGAGTTTTTACCTTGACATTTTGCCACCAGTAGGGGAAGTCAGTGATCGGTTGTGCCGAGACCTCCCCCAGGCGGATACTGAACTATTTAATAAAACATCAGTATCACGATTAGACACTGAAGTTTAATTAGGGAGAGTATTTCAAGTCAGGCCTCTGACGGGGTTTCAAAGTACAGCACGTTACAAATGGAGACCTCTGGTTGGCTAATGACCTCATGAATAATTAATGTTTTGAGAAAATAAGAACAAGGAGCCAGAAGATTATGGTGGTTGTAGTGCCATTAGGGGCCGACCATATGACTTTTGAGGGGGGGGGGGGGTGGGTGTTTTTGAAAAAAAATATCCTGCAAGCCAACGGTGGCGAAAAAAAATATCCTGCAAGCGGAAAAGCTTTGTTCTGGATCCGCTTTTTTCGCAAAAAAAAATTCGTGAAACAACACTGCTAAAGAAAAAAAAATCGAGCACAGACAAGAACACCCCCCCCCCCCCCTCAAAAGTCAAATGGTCGGCCCCTTATGTCATCATGCCAGTTATTTATTGTAACAAAATGACCATCCACAAATTAAAAAAAAAGGTTCCCTAGATTACATGTATGTATTAAATGTACCATCAATAACCAAACATTTCGTACATGCATGTAAATAATAATGATTTGTCTATTTGGTGAAAATGCAAATTGATATACACGTATTTTTGTTGGGGAGTACAATAAACTTGTTATATTTATAATTCCTGCAAAGGTTTGCACAGTCAGTTCAAAAGTACTTGAATTTTAGAGTCCTTGAAAGTCCTTGAATTGAAACAATCCTTGAAAATCATGGAATTTCTTCACATGGCCGTAATAAGTCCTTGAACTTGCCCACAATAATAGAATAATTATTATGTAGGAGTCTGTAAAAAAAATACACTCCTGTCATCTTGGAAGCCTGAGAAAACCCTAGGAACGATATATTTCTCTTGAGCCTTGAAAATGAATTCCTGCCTTGAAAAGACTTTGAAAACGTGTGATTATTCTGTACGAACCCTGTAACTACGGTGGCCAAAAGCAACCATCAAAAGTCAAGTACAATAACTCGAACGTCAAATTGCATTAAGGCAGAAAATCAAACTGAGTTTCGCTTTGAGCACTTTTGCTTTATCGAGTTCCGCTTTGACCACTTTCGCTTTATCAAGTTTCACTTTCAGCACTTTCGCTTTATCGTGTTTCACTTTGAGCACTTTCAGTTTATCTTGTTTCTCTCCAGTACTGAAGCACTTTCGCTTTATCGTTTCACTTTCAGCACTTTCAGTTTATCTTGTTTCGCTCCAGTAAGCACTTTCGCTTTATCGTGTTTCACTTTGAGCACTTTCAGTTTTCTTGTTTCGCTCCAGTAAGCACTTTCGCTTTATCGTGTTTCGCTCCAGTAAGCACTTTCGCTTTATCGTGTTTCGCTTTGAGCACTTTCTACATTATATTGGTAACTAAATGGCTGTCTATAGTCGAAATTTCACAATGCACAATTCCTCCGAGCACGAAAGGAAAGACACGGCGGTTATATATTAAGAGAGAGTTTATAAAACCGCGTATTGGGAGGCTAAAGACAGTTTTGTGCCAGCTCAGTAAAATCATAATGGTTTTTAGTTTTGGGGATTTATTTTCAATTATTACGCGACAATTGGACAAATCTACGGTGGTACGGTGGCTTATAAGGGCCATCGTGAGAAACCGAGAATCTGAGATGTGAGAATGCGAGAATCGAGGTTAGGAATAGCGGGGAGGCCTGGGACCTAATTACAGTCCATGTGGTAATTGTACAGTACGTTGACCCCCTCGCGATATAGTGTCCTCCTCCCATCCGTCGCTTTCTTTGGATTGGCCGAGGAATTAACAGCGTTGCGACGAAATCTAGCAGTGATTTGCGAAGACCGAAATATGTTAAGTTATCTCGTTCGATAGTATGGTAAATCAGGATGCTGACTACTTACTCAGTAACGAACAAGCTATATTAAAGCAACTTCTGTACAGGAGTCTGCCTATTATGCACCAGTCAATTAAACCACGACATAGCGGGCATTTAACATTTTCTCTTGATCAATAACAGTTATTTCCCCCGCCAAAAAAACCCTGGTTCCTGTTAAAACATTAAACTACCCCTACCCCCGGACCCTTGGATAACCATGTATACTATTAATAGCTGAGATTTGGGATTTCTTATTAGTACTTTGTGGCATCTTGGAATGTTTTGAGAAGATTGCAATCATTCAGAAATGTGTCGATCGCTGGAGAATGGTTGCCAAATAAAATTACGTTACGATCGCCGACTATAGCTATATCCTAACCCAAAGCTCTGAAAATGTTAAATCCGCGCTATTTTCACTAATTCCTCCACTCAAACTGTGCTCTGGCTCGGGCACCATATCGTTAGTTAGGTTTGTTGTTGATTCCTTATCTGCATTCAAGGGTTTTTCTCCGGGTTCTCCGGTTCTCCTCCCTCCATAAAAATCAACCGTGCTATTACAAATAACATTTATTTATTTTAATGCATTCTTCACCCGCTATCATTCTGGCGTTCTCGCATCTCGGATTCTCGCATGTCGGATTCTGGCATTCTCGTATCTCGCACTGGCTCGCATCTCGGATTCTCGTATCTCGCATTCTTGCATGTCGGATTCTGGTATCTCGCATATCGGATTCTCGTATCTCGCATGTCGGATTCTCTTATCTCGGTTTCTCCGGCGCATCTCACATGTCGCATTCTCGTATCTCGGATTCTCGTATCATTCTCTGATTCTCGTATCTCACATGTCGGATTCTCGTATCTCTGATTCTCACATTCTCGCATGTCGGATTCTCGCATGTCGGATCTCGTATCTCGGATTCTCGTATCTCGGATTCTCGTATCTCACATGTCGGCTTCTCGTATCTCGAATTCTCACATTCTCGTATGTCGGATTCTCGTACATGTATGTCGGATTCTCGTATCTCGGATTCTCGTATCTCGGATTCTCGTATCTCACATGTCGGTTTCTCACATTCTCGCATGTCGGATTCTCGTCTCTCGGATTCTCACATTCTCGCATGTCGGATTCTCGTATCTCGGATTCTCGTATCTCACATGTCAGATTCTCGTATCTCGCGCGCATCTCGGATTCTCATGATGGCCCTTATAAGCCACCGTACAAATCGCCAAGTTGGTCACTTTGTTTTCCACTTGGAGCCTTTAGGCGAGTACAATGTGAAAATTTACAAAATATCTCTCGGTGCCCATAAATCACGTATAGCACGAGCAGTTCATACCATTTTTTGTTTATAATAAACTGAGCAAACTTTTGCGTGTGCAACTATGCACTCGAACCTTTCTACGCACTCATTAGTGACCAATCAGAATCGAGTATATTATAAAAAGCAATATTTTACGGCCATAAATCTCTCGAAAATGGTTGAACAAGATATAAAACACTTTACCGCACCCAAATCAACGATTTCTGGCAAGGGCTTATACGCGGTACTTTAAGCACCTTCGCGGGATCCGAGATCTCTAATAAGTCGTACCTGCACTCTTCGATTTTAGCGGCTCTCGGCCACGCTACGCGTAAGTGAATGTGGCTACCGTGAAAGTGCTCAAAGTAAAAGTGGCCAAAAATATAAAGCCAAAGTGCTCATACAGCGAAACTCGATAAAGCGAAGTTTGATAAGGAAAAGTGCTCATAGCGAAACTTGTTAAAGCGAAAGTGCTCCTAGCGAAGCTTGATAAAGCGAAACTGCTCAGCGTAACTCCATAAAGCGAAAGTGCTCAAAGTTTGATTTTCTGCCTTAGTGCAATTTTACTAGGGAGTTATTGTACAAGTATAAGTGCACAACTTCCCCCCCCCCCCCCCCCCCCGCCCCCTCCCCCACGGCCCGCCCAAAATGCCGGTTCTCAAAATTTCCACCCAAGCAGCTCGCGGCTCAATATTGATCTTTTTAACTCTCAAGCAAGCAAAAATTGGGCAAAATGGTTATGGTTCATATAACCAACTCGGGAACAAAATGGTTATTTCATATATAACCAAATCGTCTGTGTAGTTTTAATAAATAACCACTCACCAAACTGGTTTTCAGAAATAATTGTAAATACATCATGAGACTTGTGTGACATCTGTAACAAATTTATTTAAATATATTTTTACTCTTGGTGCCCCATAGGTTAATGCGTGTAACAACACTTGCATAATGTGCCAGAATATGAACTGGGAATATGAACTGTTGTCTCCAAGATTTGGGGGTGAGATCAAACAAAATCAGAAATGGGAATTTTTTTTTTTAAATATAAGGTCAGGCAAAGTCAGAATACACATGGAAAGAAAATGTTTCAGACTCTAAGGTCGAGCATGTTTCTATTGTAACTATTGAGTGGCATCCAGTGGCTAAATTTGATCGGGACTTCATCTGTGATATGAGAGTGAAGAGAGGGGGTGCAGTCTGATGGGGGTAGTAAGGTGGGATGTTCCATGGGGAAGGGGGCATTGTACCCCCTATTTAACTCTCTGGTGACAATTAACCCCGAGTGCAATTGATAAAATGTCCTGCCTGATGTCAGCCAATCAGCATTCACATCCTTTTGCCATTTAAAAAATGAATCTTCTGACCACTTTATAGTACTCTGGTGCAAGGAAGGCCTTCATTTCATTCTTGGTCACCCAGACAAAGTCTTTATATCCTTCTCCCAGACTGATTGCTCCTCCAAGGAATTGTGCCTTGTAGAAAAACACCTAGAATGGCAAGCATTATGATATGACGAGGGTAAGCAATACTATTCCTTGCACAGTTCAGTGTTCCATTAAGATTTTCATTATTTGAAGGCACTACAGACTACATGTACCTTTTCACTGCTCCTTGGTTTAATTTTAGCCATTTTCAAAACTCCTGCTGGAGCATTAGAGAGAAATCTGACACTCAGAGTGCAGCCACATGTTTCCTGTAGTCTTCTCTCTGCAGCCTTTGTAAAACAAATAGAAGAACCATTAAAATGGTAAGAATAAAGTGTCACTGGTAGGGGTGGCGAATCGTAAAAACAAGCCTTTCCAAGATGCTGAGACTTGCATTTAAAATCTCAAACCCAAGGAAAATTTATTGCATTGAGAATGAGACTTCAAGACTCATTTATAGAATCTGAGATTTATTTATTTTTTATTAGCAGAAAATTTGAGATTTTACATTACACATATTTCTATAAGTAATATAGAAGCAGCGCAGCAAAGCAACGCAACGCAACTTCATTTAATCGTCGGTAACTCATGACAGTCTGGTGAGACTGATAATCTCAAGGCCGATGTGGGACTTATGATTTTACATCCTCATCCGAGAAGACATGAAGGTCTAACCATTTACAGTTCGTGAACAAGATTGTTTCACAAAGGCAGCACCTTCTACCCTTTTATTTTAAGACCCTAGTGTTGGTCCTTCCGCATGACAGACCAGAGCTTAACCACTTAGCTAACCGTGAGGCAGTAGTATTCATCAGTTTAAAACTACAACATGCAGTGGAGTGTTTTTAAATGGCTTCAGAAATGATACTTTCAAAACTTAATGCATAAAGTTAGAGTTTAGTGCAGTTTAGTTTGCTTCTTTACAGTGCCCCTAACTCCAATTTATTTTTATTTAAATCCTCATAATCTTGAGAGTAATTCTGTGAAAAACTTTTTGTTTCTAACCATCGATTGTCTACAAGTTGGTTGTAAAAGGCGAAAAGCAACCTGGCTCTTTTCACGACCGAGCCACAGAACACACATTAGAGGCATTGGTCTAGTACATTGTGTGCGAGGTAGGATCAGGAATCCCTAACAATAGAATTAACTACAACAAGTGCTAGTGAACAATGGCTTTTTGCCTCATCTTACATCACTTGACCAAGACTCCAAACTGCACAGTTGTGAAACAAAATTCCCTGGACTATAATCATGATTTAAAAATCAGGTATTGCAACAATTCTATTTTTCTATTTTTCATTCGCCCCCAGTTTTCATATAGCCTTTGAAAATAAATAACATTAAAATGGGATTTTGGGCACTTTAAAAGCCGATATGAACACATTATTATTCCTGTATAAACAAACAATACTTGACCTGTCTGAGAGATTCCTGATCTTCAATTCCTCCTACTGGCATCTCCCAACATGCATCCTCTGTCTTTACAAGAAGGACAAGGCTTTCTTGTAACTTGCGGTTCATGCTTCTAACAATGCTCTCTTCCTCAGTTTCTCTGCTTGCTGGTTGAAACTGGCGAAACTCCTCTTCTTCTTCCTCATGAAATTCCTGTTAGTATTAAGTATTAAAATTAAACTCTTAGGTAGGTGAATCACCATGGATGGGCTACATTTGTTGTTTGTCATAGTGGGGGGGGTAATTGATGTCACAGTTGATAGTTACTGGTAAAAGCTATACATGTATAGCCTGCGTGCAAACGTTCTCTCTCCCTGCAAAATCGGGGAAAGAGACGTCTGCGAAACACCGTTGATAATCGTGTTCTGGTCACGTGTTTCTTCTCCAGTATTCGAGGACCGCGCGCTGATTGCCTGTTGACGGAGGATTGTCATAAAGTCATATATGATTGGCTAATAGAGTGGTTTTCAGTTGAGTGTCGGTAAACCCAAACGCAAATTACCCACAGCCAGCCAATCATAGGAGCGAGTAATCACAAGTAACGCATAAATGGCTTCCCTGTGAGCCAATGACAAACCAAAGCAAAACCAATTTGCGTTTGGTTTTACTTTGGATTCTGATTGGTTGGTTTATATTCTCAGCCAATAGGAGAGCTTAGAAAACGCAAAACCAAAACACTTCCGACACTCAATTGAAATCCGCTCTAACTTCCGAGATGACCCCATGTTTACTTTTCGAAAGTGGTATTCATTTATAATTACATACAACAAACGTCTAGTTGTGTTTTATGTTTTGCCAGGATCCCATTTTTTTGTAGTGGGCTCCTAGTTTTGCTGATATTGTGAAACATAATGGCAAGAATCTAGTATAAAATTAGAGCTTTCTACTCTTATGCATCAGTCAATTCCAGCAATGCCCATCCCCCTCCCGGGACATGGTGGGGCATTTGCATACTTTGAGATCCCGGAAGTGGGGCATTTGTAACCTTATAACGGCCCGGGGGTCGGGCATTATTCTACCCCGGGGCATATGGTGGGGCATTTGACACTGCCGAAAATAATTCTGGGAAAGAGACTGCAGGTCTCGTGGTAACGACGCCATACTGTATCAAGGTAAAAAAAACCAATAAATCTGAGTTGTTGTAATTGTTCCGGCTGCCTGTGGATTCTATCTATTTCTCTAAACCTAGAAACCTGCAGTTTATACCGTCTTATCCACGTTATTTGTATACACGAAAATGGATGTTTAATTTTACAATATAGCTAGAAAATAGCAGTTCCCGTACGTTCACCGCCCATCTAACACTGATCTGCAATAGTCCTGTATTCTTAACGCCACGCTACGCTAAAATGTTAATTCAGGAGGCACTCGGGGCCCAAGCTCTGCCGGTCCGAGTTGGAATATCAAGTAGTTTGTTTACAAATATATACACTGTTTGCTGCTGTCCACCGATGAACAGAAGTCACACTATTATTATAAAAGTATGTCATGTGTTTTAATAAGCGTTTATTGTATAACGTTAATCGCGGTGCGAATGATTATTTATAGGATGAAATATAAACTATGTATTAATACCATTTTGTTCCAGGCAGCTCAATAGTATAATCACTGATACAGCAGTATAAATACAAATACAAAACAAGATGGCGGATCTACAAAACCGTAACGGAAACTATCAATGAATAGATAGAGAAGTAGCAAGTTATCTGCGCCTTGTGTATTTGCATGGAATTAAACTTGGGCAGTATATCATTATGGATGTGCCCGGGGGTGGGGCATTTTCCTTACTTCTTTGGCTCCACTGTGGGGCATTTGAACACCTTGCTTGTCCCCACCGTGGGGAATTTGGAAAAAAATAACGAAAATGACTAATGCCCGGGGGTTGTCCCGGGGAGGGGATGGGCATTGCTGGAATTGACTGATGCATTAGCTTCGAAGTTCACTTAAATTCGCCATATATTTGTAAACACTGCGTCTTGAAGTTGAAGAAAAGACGTGAAATATAATCTTCGAAGGCAGATCTTTACGAGAGTTATCATTCGAAAGCCACAAACGCAGGTCTGGTCGTAAAGAAAAGGGACAGTACATGTGCTAGAGAATTGTTTAAGTCAGACTGACTCCAGCTCTGCCCCGAAACGAGCTGCTCTAGATGGAAATGCGATCGAGCCGACGTACTTCCCTCGTAGAAGGTTGCCGACCACAAGAATATAAACTCCTGCAGCGAGAAAATCAAATAAATGTACGTACCTCCATCATCATCATCAACAACAACTTTATTATACACGGTATCCCATCATTATTTGTTTTATAATATAAACTTCAATGTAGACGAAGGAAATAAAGCTATCTTTATAACCCGCGTAAACATCTAAAAGCAAACTGACGACAGCGAAAACATCATTTTAATGTACTTGACTTGTTTACAACTTTTTTCGTCGCTGATTGGTTCAATTGTGGCAGCTTGACATTGACGATCTGAAAGCTCGTTTCTTATTGGATAAAGTAATCTGCTAAGAATAGAACGTGTCAATCGATAAAAGTGAAAGACAGAAATTGCAAGAGCCGGCAAATGAAGTCAAAACTGTTGCAGGAAACAAAGTGCTTTCTTTTTACAATTTCTGGTCAGCACAGGAGAGGTTTATCTGCAGATTGTGTTAGTGCAAGGCGTTGAAAATGCCTGATGGAAAAGCATTCACAGAGAAAGCGTTAGCGAATTAGCGGCAGTAGAGTTGGACACGTGAGTTGAGGATTGCCGACTATATTTTCTACAACAACTGCAAGGGGGATTGGAAGGCCTTCCCATGAACACTTGCGCTTGAAAAATTTGTCAAGAAGGTAAGAAACTTGGAGTTTCCCGCGAGTTTTGTTATTTCCAACTAAATTTCTCCTTGAAGTTTTTTAACTCTAGAAACTTGAGATGGATTCAACGAAGTCAGAAATATACTTTCTAACTTTACTACTCGCTAAACATCTTCAATTTTTGATCTTTTCATACAATCTGAGCATATTTATCGGACACTTTTCTCGAGAGGTTGTTTGGGAGAAATTTCCCACGAACTCAAGTCGTAAATCTTACCCTGAAAGAAATTAACTGCAAACCTTTTAGACAAACTAACCTTACCTGGAAATTAGCATGAGCAGTGACATAAATAAATTAAGTGTCTAATTTGTGCAAAGGGCTCCAAAGGGCTCCAGGTTTAAGAGGTTTACAAAGCCGTTGAAAATGCGTATTGTTTACGGTGTTTCGATACCATTCACAAAATGTCGCGCTCACTGGATATAAAGTACTCACGCCGATCTTTCGTGAAGCATTTCGCGAACAGTACGAGTGGTGTTTATTGTTAATTATACCAAAAAAAAACCAGACGATTCTTTGTTGATCATTTTACTTAAAAAACAATTATGATTACCTGAAAAGATAAAGGGCAGAAATAAGTAATACTTTCGTTTATTCAGTCGCGCGCTCGGGTACAAAATCAGCTTTGAGCGCGCGCGCTCATTGTTCGAAAATGGCGTGATCAGATTGCGTCAGCAGCGCGCGCGAACCTCTAAAATTGAAAACGTTTCACTCACATGTAATTCCCTGCATATTTTCCCATTTTTCATTGTAAAATAATGGCCAGAAATACGGGGAAGTCAAAGCTAGCCTAAACATACGTCAAAATCCCAGGAAAAACTTTGGTTTTGAGATACTTTGTGAAAATTTGTGCTGCTGAGGTCCGATCTCCACGAATTCAACGCAGAATGAATTGCTCACGACTGGGAAAATTGATAATATAGTTGCTACGCAAAGGATTGTGGGAAGGCCTTCCAATCCAATAATAATAATAATAATATTTATTTACCCACGATAAATTTACAGCGTTGCTGATGTGGTCGTGCTTATAACTACGCTATTCTACCCTAATAATAATGATAATAATAGTAATAATAAAACTAATTAACTTATACTTACTCTATTCAGTTATTTACAGTAGTTCAGTGTTTCTTTTAAGATTAATTTTAAAACTATTAAGTGATGTAGTTGACCTTAGGTCGTTACCGAGACTGTTCCAAAGCCTCGTACCTCTGTATGTTATTGACAATTTCAGGTAGTTGGTTTTCGGTGTAGGTAGACTGATACAGTGAGTGTTACGTAAGGAGTATGTAAGTATTCTCTTAGGAAAGGCACTACATAATACAGGAGGAGCTAGGTTGTGAAAACATTTGTGTACAAAACAGGCAAGTCTTAGGTTATAGTAATAGTTCAGTGGCTTCCATTTGGCAGAGGCAGTTACGTCCTCACGTGGTGTTAGCCAATGAAGTCCAAAAATTATCCTTGCAGCTCGGTAATGAATTCGGTTTAATGATTCTAGAAGTGTTATATTACACGATCCCAACATAGAAATCCATAAGTGATAGCAGGAAAAATAACCTTGAAGTAGAAGTCTAACTTAGCATGCTCAGGTAGAAAATACCTGGACTTTAGAAGGTTTAGCTTCTGGACATACGATTTAATTAGGTCAGTTAAGTGCTTGGACCAGCCTAATTTGTCATCTATAGATAACCCGAGGCAGCGTGTGCAGGATACTCTTCTTAAGTAGGAAGATCCAAACCTAACGGCTGCAATGGGTCCCGTAAAAGAGCCTCTGTGTAATAGCATATATTCAATTTTTTTCCGGATGAGCTGTCATTCGATTTGACATACACCAGTCATACATTATTGCAAGTATACACTGTATGCAGTGCTAATTGCCTCGTCAATTATGGCCCCGGTCACAGACACGGTGGTATCATCTGCGTACATGATATAGATTAGCGAACTCGTAATTGGAAATTGTATTGGGCAAATCATTGCAAAATATCGAGAACAGTATCGGTCCAAGGACCGATGCTGTGGTATACCATATGTAACGGCTTGACTGCTAGAATACATCCCGTTAACAACCGTATACTGCTGCCTAGACTTAAGATAGTCTCTTAACCATGAGTGGGTGCTGTCTGACACTCCGAGGGTGTAAAGCTTGTGTAGTAGGACGTCATGATCTATTGAGTCAAACGCCTTTTTGAAGTCGAAGAATATTGCACAGATGACTGTTTGCGTCAAGAGCCTTCCTCCAATGTTCCGTTATGTGTATCAGTAAGAGTTCAGTGGAGTGTGCTTTTTTATACGCACACTGATATGGACTGAATAGATCGTTTACGTCCATGTGATTTGTGAGGGAATCCGCAACTGTTGTCTCCATTAAATTGCTTGGTACGTTCAGTAGTGAAATTGGTCTATAGTTAGTCCTGTCTTCGGCATCATCCTTCTTAAATACAGGTGAGATCTTTGCCACTTTCCATGTGCTTGGAACCTGATACTGCGTTGCCGATGCCATGAACAGAGCTGTGAGTGACGGCACGATGGCTGTATCTGCGAGCTTGAGCAGTTTAGGTTCAATACCGTCCGGACCGCAGGCCTTGTTGGGATTCAACTTCCTTATCATTTTGGTAACGTCCTTCTCCGTGATTTAATTTCGGTCTCTACTAGGACTGTAGCTACATCAGCTGCATTGGCCGGATGAGAGCACTCGAGGCGTGGTGGTAGTTCCGCTGCTAGTTTTTCTCCCACTGTCGAGAAGTGTGTGTTTAAAATGTCTGCCTTTTCTGCATTGTCTGTTGCTAGAGATTTATCATCACGCTTGATCGCGACGATTGGTGGGTGTGTAGTTGTGGAGGTGGCGTCATTTACTAGTTTGCAGTATGACTTGCAGTCTTTCACTATTGCAAACATATCCTTATAATACGCCGTCTTTGCTTTGCGCACGTCTGCAGTAATACTGTTCTTAAGTGATTTATATTCGTCCCATAGTTGGGTATCATTGAGTTTCATAGCGCGTTTGAGTGTTTTGTATCTCAGATTCATTCTGTGCCTGATCTGTGGTGTGATCCAAGGTAGTGACTGGCTGCGCACCTTGAAGCTTCGCCGAGGGGCGTGGTCTTCGCAGACCCCATTGTACAGTTTGGTCCAGGCCCAGTCGTTGTCGTCTAAGTCGTCAAAGACATTACAGACCGACCATGAAGCACATGTAAGATCTTTCATAAATTCAATTTGATTGAAGTTCTTGTAGCTTCTAGCAGTTACTATCTTCGGTGGCGGACGGCGCACTTTAACATTAACTGTAGCCGGCTTGGATCAGCCTGTGGTCTGATATGCCGAGGTCGAGATAATCTGTTGACTTGATAAAATGTGTCTGATTAGAGCATACCACGTCTATTAACGTAGCAGAGTGGTCGGTTATTCTGGTAGGTTCAGAGTTAAACACTTTGAGGCTATATTGGGCTAGAATATTAAGTAGCCTATTTCCGAGGTAGGAGCAGCCGCCTTGAGGTTTGTTCAGTAAATCACAGTTCAGATCTCCGACCAAGCACAGGTTTTTGTATTTCACCCATGTTTTCTCCAGTGGCTCGATAATGTTCTTGAAGAAATCGTTATCACTGGGAGGCCTATATACGTTTCCAAGTATGAGTGAGCTCGATTTTGAACAACTGCATAGTTGACACTGATTACTGATTCTGTGGTCTGAAGAAGGATATTTTCTTTATCCCAAGGAACAGTGTTGTAACTGCTGCTCTGATGGCCGTGTTGCGTAGCTTTTGAGGCTCTCTTCGTTGGCATGGCCGCTATACACAAAACACATGAATGATAATCTACTATTTTGAAATTCTGCCCGTTCTGGGTCAGTTCTCTGCAAGTTTTATCGCCCGTTTTTCATTCAGGAACCACTCAAACGAATTTCTACATGAAACCAGAGAAATACCATTGTATTTTTCGCAATTCACTGTTCAGCTTTCAGCATAAAGCAGGCTTATTACAGTTATCGTCGAGTTATTGGTGAGTCATGTCTTGTTGTGTTGTCACTTTCCTCTCGTTTTAATAATACACCTGGGCCGGGTTGTTCAAAGCCCGATTAGTGCTAATCCAGGGATAATTTCCATGACAACCAATAGGTTCTGTGCAGAGTTAATCCAGGATTAACACTAATAGGGGTTTGAACAACCCGGCCCAGGTGTATTATTAAAACCCAGGGCCGGGTTGTTCGAAGCAAGGTTAACTTTAACCCTAGGTTAGCGCTAAATCTGTAATTGTAATCTGTACAATTTAACCCTGGGGTAGCGATTTAACTCCGGGTTAACGCTTAACCTTGCTTCGAACAACCGGGCCCAATTTTTCTTAAATTCAATCATTTTTTTTATATCAAACTCTCAATGAGTAACACTGTATTAGAATGTGGACATTGCTTTTCTTAACTTCAAACGTTTTAGCATCCCATTGTGTGGTTGCTTTAGAGTACGAAGCCGATGCTAAATTCTCTCACCGATCGTTTTCTTTCAGTTTTGGGAAGCGACTTTTATTTTCCTCTTCTTCAACACACCTTAGGAACTCAAAGTCGGACATGTTTTCTTCCCAGTCTATGAAATTATCTCCGTTAGCTATTTAACTCGCGAAAAACAATCACCGATACGTTTTGTTTTGATTGGATTCTCAGCGTGCTTGATTTTTTCTTGAGCGTGCATTTATAACAAAATCAAGCACGCTGAGCATCCAATCAAATCGCACGTTCTTAGGATGATCCCATAATTTATATTATAAACAGAAATAAATGCTCTTCCAGGGAGCCGTGTGAAAATATGTAAGTAATATAAGATAAGTTAATGATATTCCACTTTCTCACATTTGTTCGTCCGTGTTACCAATTCTGGATGATTCAGTTGTTGTAGGTGAAAATATTGAACCAAACAAAACACAGAAGACAGTCGTCCAAGCCAAGCCGGTTGAATGGCCGAGCAAAACAAATGTTAAAACACGAATGCCTTGAAAGTTTGGGTAAGATGTTGTTTCGTGGAACTTATAGCCAGATTGCATCGGCTGTATGGAAGAATACAGTTTTGAGAGAAAATGTCCAGCAACTCTTTCTCAAAGAAGTAGACCGAGAATGTTGTGTTCGCTAAAATCGCCTAGAAAAAATAATTACGAATTTTAATTATGATAATTTATGACCAGAACACGATTATCAACGGCGTTTCGCAGACGTCTCTTTCCCGATTTTTGCAGGGAGAGAGAACGTCTGCACGCAGGCTATACATGTAATACTGCATTAATTTAAACAAATTTTATGACATACATGTGAAGGGCTGTGTGCCACACGGGACCAAGCGCCCTTTTCAGATTTTTTTTTTTTTAAGCTACTGTGTACTGACTATTGGTATGTTTAATTAATTTTTTTGTGGGGGGGGGGGGGGGATAGCCTGCTTACCTGAGTGCTTAATTAGTTTCCAATATGCACACCTCATTGTGTTATGAACCAATCAGATTTTACCTTCCATATCCTGGAAAGTGATATAATGTTGCATTCAAAAGGTTCAGACAATACATTTGCCATTGACCAATCATAGGAGTGTTCACTGGCGCGCTAATTCACTACAATGGCTTTGATTGGGCAGAAAAATAAAACAAACATGCTGACGTCGTGCTTGCATATTGGAAAATAATTAAGTGCTCAGGTAAGCAGACATTACTTTTTTAAATGAATTTATGTGAGTGAAAAAATATGTCTGCATAGCAGGCTGGGGGGGAGGGGGGAAAGTCCTGAAAAGAGCACTTGGCTCCCTGTGGCACACAGCCCTTCATTTGATATGCAAGTTTCCGCATTTGATATCCAACCGTAATCCAGCAAACAATCAACATCGTGGGCTCAATCATTACCTTGCCCCCCCCCCCCCCCCCCCCCTGGAGTACATGCCAAAACGCTCCAACAACAGGGGAGTAGGTTGGGGAGGTGGCAGTTCACCCCCAGACAATGAAATTTGCATGTGCCTTTTTAAAATGTGAGAAAGGCATGCAGTAATGTTAAATCACAGGCTTATCATCCTCCAGAATTGGTTTTGGGTTCTCTGTGGCTACGAATTCAAACATCCCCAAGAAACTTTAAATAAATATGGAGTAAGATTTTCACTCCTGGAATGAACCTGTGATCTAAATATACTAAATAAATAAAGATTAGTAGTCGAGTGTTGTGTGGTGTTTCTTACAGGAAGTGTTCTTTTTAGCAAGTTTAGCAAAAGATAATTTGGGCAGAGAACAGAGAGAGAGAGAGAAAAGTAAGGCAGGCAACTCAATGCCAAATTGCTCAACCAAGACCTGGTTGCTGCCAAAATTTTACCTTTCCTCAAATCACTCACTCAAGAGCGATGTTATGGCAAAAGATGGGATTGTTTCCTACAAAAGGGCCCAGAAAAACGACTTTGCGGTACGTAACTTGGCGATCTCCATATGATCTGTTCAAAATGGTTGCCAAATGGAATTCTAAATATGCATTTCGGGACACATTTCCATTCCCCGCCCCTCTCCAGAGTGGACAAATAAAATATTCCTATAAAACACAACACATTACACTCAAATAACTACTAATCTTTATTTCTTGAGTATATTTAGAGCACAGTATCGCTAAAGGTTCAATCCAGGAGTGAAAATCTAACTCCATATTAGTTTCTCTGTGATGTTTGAATTTGTAGCCACAGGGAACCCAAAATCAATCTTGAGGTACAAACCTGGAGGATGGTAAGCCTGTGGTTAAATGAATAAATGATGCTCAACACTAAAACACTGCAGAGTTCAGCCCCTTCAAGTATAAGCACACTTAGTAAAGTACACTTAAGCAAATCTGCAAATTGCAGTTGGATTTCAAATGCGAAAACTTGCATGTCAATTAATTGTGGAAACTTGCATGGCAAATAAAAAAATATTTTAAAATGCCATAAGTAGCATATGAAATGCGAAATGTTGAATGTCAAATTTGTAAAACCGACGTTCAATTTACCAATTATGCAAAGTTGAAAGTCAAATGCAATATCTAGGCATAAATACCAAAAGTAAAAAAATACAAAGCTTGATTATTGGTGGACATTGGACACCATTATTGATACTAAATAAAATTATATGTTTTACACAAGTATAGTCTAATTACTTACTTTTCTTTTAGCTTCAAACTGTGCAATCTCCATATTTTCATCCTCATCTTTTTCAGTCAGTTTTTTCTTTCTCTCCATTATTCTTTTAAGTTCCATCTCATCATCCGATAACACACTGTGCTCTAATTCTAACTGGTCCTGAAGTTCTTCATATTTCTTATCAAGTTCTGTTTTGTCTGGTGTAATTACTGGAAGCCGTTCTATACATATTGCACTAAGTATATATATCTGTGGGTGTATTTCTTGTTGTATCAGAGGATCTGTGGCTGCACAGTATAATCTCCTTTGAAATAAACTGCCATTGTACACATGTTGCTTGATATTTGTTTGTCCACATCTTTGCGCTATGGCAATAGCTAGAGGGATTAGCCAAAAAAATGTGAGCTAATACATGTAATGCTACTTATGATTCTATCCCATATAATCTGCCAACCCTTAAAATTATGGGGAAAGAAACATTAACAGGAATTCACCAAAACCCATCTGATGTTAATGGATTTTCCCTGGAAAGTGGAACTGTACCAAACCCAAAATGATCCCGAAATGATCCCCAGAACCTGAAACGATCGATCCCCGAAACTGTCCAAGCCGCACCTTAAATGATCCCAACCCGAAATGATCCCCAATCAATACCAAAAACAATCCTGCAATAAAACTGGGAATGGACTAAAGGATTTTGGACAACATTTTCGCTAAACTTCTTGCTAAAAGAAGTATAAAGCTCAAAAGTAAGAATGTTTACTAGTGTTTTCCAATAGGGCAAACCAACACTAGCAGACTACAAACAACCCCTGTCAATCAAACCATGTGGCATCATCGATCACGTGACCATAGCAAAAATCGCCCATATCTCGCTGGGGATAAACAGCACAACAGCCATATCAATTCAAGTCACTAGCAGACAACAAACAACCCTTGTCAATCAAACCATGTGTACAATGTAGTAAACATTCTTACTTTTGAGCTTTATTTCTTTTAGCAAGAAGTCCAACATCCTTTAGTCCATTCCCAGTTTTATTGCAGGATAATTTCAAGTACCAATTGAGGATCATTTCAGGTGTGGCTTGAACATTTCGGGTTTGGGGATCATTTCGGGCTTGGGATCATTTCGGTTTTGGTACAGAAGTCTTCACATTTAATGTCATGTGTTTTGGCAAATTTGCATTAATGTTTTTTAAATTTCCCCCTGTAGGCTCTGCATGGACAGGAGAGAACATAAATGTGCACATTAATAGAAATGTCATGTAATTATTTCCTGCTTGAATACTTGACCCTGAACAACAGACATTGTTGCTAATGTCATGTCACATTATTCATGCACTTCATATCCAAACCTGCCCATCCTTGGCATTTGACATGTTGGAAATGGGACTTTTAAACAATTGCAAATCTCTTTACAATATCAATGTAAAATTTGCTATCTTTGACTTGCTTTGAAAAATGCCCCATCCCTGGGCTGACCTCTGCTGGCAAATGCCCCACTCCTGGGACTGATATTCTTGGGGGGGAGGGGGAAGGGATAGGCAGGGTTTGAAATTGTTGATTACTTTCTTGATTTGTTGTTTGATAATGCATATTCTTACACTACCTCAGCACATCTACACAGTACAGTGATGGGCTTGCCTCCTTGTGGGCTATATATTTAGATTTACATTGTAGATTATCATTATGCCTTTTATGCACTTGTCATGGCTTCCCAGGGTGGAGGGCTGTAGGTGGGGGAATTGGGGACTTTGTGGGGATTTTGCAATGAATTTGTGCCCTTCATAGGGGTGGGGAAAAATGTGGGGACTTGTGGGCTAGCTGTATACATGTGTATGAGGCACATCACAAATTGATGGGAATGAGTTGTGCTTTCAATCAATTCAACACCCTTTGAAGGTGTTGAAAAGCTTACATGTATATGTGGTTACGTTAAACCTGTGATATTTTGTGCATGAAATAGCCTGTGTAGCCTGTAAAACCATGGGACTGATGACATCATCATTACGACACCACCACTAAGTGATTTATGGGGACTCAATACCATGTCTGTCAAAGTTTGAGCGGCCTGCCATTATAAATGAGGGAGATACGGGCATGCACTAAATTCATGTGATCGATGATGTCATTGTTACGACATCACCACTATTATATGACATCACCACTAATGATTCATGGGGAACCCAATACCATGCCTGTCAAAGTTTGAGTTGCCTGGCATTAAAATGGAGAAGATATGGGCATGTACTTAAAATCATGTGACCGATGACATCATCGTTACAACATTACCACTAAGTGATTGATGGGGAGCCAATACCATGTCTGTCAGACTTCGAGCCACCTGCCATTAATATTGACATAGGGTTTACACCACTATCGGTGGTACCCAAATGCGCATGCCTACTGGTTTATTGCTCGAGCACACAAATCTCCCATATGGTAAAATATTTGGTCGGACAAGTATATAGGGGACTCGATGATGAGACTTATTAATTAAATGAAATATCAATTACTATTATCTTATCAATTGACATTCCATTCTGCTAACATCTTAGTGAGTGAGCGAGGTGAGCGAGGTGATTGAGTCCCGGCCGGATTGAGTGAGCAAGTGAGTTACAAAGAATGCACGATTTCCCCAACCATTATCCCCAACGATTTTCCCAATTTTTCCCAACGATTTTCCCAATTCGTTCCTGCGCTTGCGCGCATCCGCCAGTTAAAAATCATGCCACATTTACATGAGGGGAAACATAGGGGCTTCCAGTTGCAATGCAAAATTAGCAAAGTCCCCACATTTTCCCGCGGTTCCCCCCTCTTTCGGGGAAGCCGATGACAAGTGCAGGTATCGCTCTCGGTTGTGTTCTCATCCGTCAAAATATGCCATGACTTAATTCATCAAGCGCAATGTACAAAAAAATGGTACCTTTTTCTAGAGTCCGATGGTGGCCTAACCTTCCACTCCGGTGTGTGAAGAAATGGGAAAAGACTCTTGAAGTCCGTAAAACCATGCACTCGGCCGCCATATTGAATCATAGGTAACCGCGCAATGTCGAGTAACTCGCATCGGTTCCTCGCGATCATTGCACGAACGCCTGGCTAAAACGTGCTTTCTGCATGCAGCCCAAGTGTAAGGGAAAATCTTTTCAAATTAAATGGCTCTTCCCAAGTTGAAGACTATTGTAACTCGCGAGAGGTTCATTAGGACAGCTGCTGTTATTTTCTTTCATGGAGAGGAGGGTTCTGCACTAGCTTTAAAAGAAAAACTGAAGGGACATCTTCTTAAGAACTTTGACTTCGAACACATTCAAGTCATCTTTCCCCAGGCGCCTGAAATTCTCTACACGGTCGATGGAAATAAACCGAACACAGTATGGTTCAATCGCAAAGACTATAGTCCGACTTTTCCAGAACAGATAGACTCAATAGAGAGAAGCTGTAGTTTGGTGAGGCAGATGGTAAATGACTTAGTAACGAGTGGTGTGAAGAGGTCGAGAATAGTTATGGGTGGATGTGATATGGGGTCACAAATTGCAATGCACGTGGCTTACAGGTAGGTGTTAGTTGTAGAGCAGATGTTTAGACTTCAAAATCGTTGGACTTTTAGCAAGTGGTCGATCAGCAGGTGTACTGTCTGGGGTAGGCCGGCCCGGTGGTGGGTGATCATGAGTAACGACTGTATCCAGTGTACAGTCTTTCATGATAGACCCTTCCATGTTTTTTTTGAACTTTTGAGATATATGTATAACAGCAAAACCGTCAATACTGCTGAAAAGAGCACCTCGAAGTTAGTCAAAATCCCAAATGTGAGAGTTATATGAATAGGAGCAAAGATTAATACAGGCCTGCAAACTCAGAAAATTTCAGGAAATTTTACAGACGTTTGTATGGAAATTTTGACTGGGGGACATCTTTGCTCCTATTCAAGATATAACTCTCAAATGTGGGATTTTGACTAACTTCGAGGTGCTCTTTTCATCAGTATCGATGGTTTTGCTGTTATACGTATATATATAATTATATCAAAAGTTTTAAAAACCTGTGAAAGGGTCTATTAAAGGGATTAATAACTATAAGATGAGAGGAGTGTATCCACAAGACCACATACACATACATGTATGTATAAATGTATTTTATTTTATAGGTGTAAATCAGTAGATTGAGTATTTCCATTCTATGTCAGCCTCAAGCTTGAGTCAAGTACGAATCAGAACCTAAAACATGACATAGCAAAACCATATTCTTTGGAGCAATACTAATAGAAGCAATAGCTGTGATTTATAATACCTCACATATACATCAGGACATTGTGCACTCTCAAAGTCTCCCTGGAAATATCATTTAATAAGTGCATTGAGCTGACATAAAGCTATTGAGCTAGTCAGGGAAAAAAAAGCATGCAATTGCCATGTACATGCATGATTGTACAATGTATGCCTCACATGGCAACTTTGAATCTTTATCATATCAGTCCACTTGTTTCCCAGTATTTCAAATCATTGATGCCTGGCTGCCATTTACTTACAATATATCTCATATAAGTCATCCATATCATTGTCACAACGTCTTTTAAGCTATATTTTCTGAATCCATTTGTTTCAGATACCTCCCAGATATTGCTGGTGTGTTTGGACTTTCTACTCATTTAGGTCCATTATCAAGGGTATATAGATATATTCTTAATAAAAGACTTGCAGACAAGGAAGCAGAGTTTCCTGGCCTTTTACTATGTCATGGATATGATGACAAAAGAGTGAACTTAAAATGGGCTGCACATACTGCAGAGTATTTCATGGATCTTGACATTGAGACAGAATTTCAAGTTTACTATGGACAGGATAAGGAAATTAGTATACATCAACTTACTAATCTTAGAGACTGGATCCTTAAGGTTTTACCTGAGGAAAGTGAACTAGAAAAATAGCTACAATGACTTAACACATGAGGAAACCCTGTTTATTTAATAGAAACAGTACATGTATGTACTGTTAATGTACTGTATGTACATGTGTACATATACATGTATGTAGGTACATGGATGTACATGTATGTTGTACATTTTTGGGGCTGTGGAACCTGTCTAAAGCGACCACCTCATAAACAACCATGCTTCTAAAAGCTCATGTAATTTGTTCCTCAGTCAAATTGCTACATTTGAAGTCTCTTGTCAGTGAAAATCATTTGTCTGACAAAAGGGAGGTCTCTTAGTTATGAGACTAAGGTTCAATTGTATTTGAAAGTTTATTGAATTAAAGCTTTGGTGTCTAACCTTCATGAAGCTATGTCAGTTGTGTGCATTAATTTTCAGCAAAAAATAATGCCTCATTTTCTAACTTTTTCTTAATTTTTGCAAATCATGACTCTATAAAATATCACAGAAAGACTTTTACTTTAAATAGTGGCATCCAAAAGATTCAGAGTCAGACATTTTAACTTTGACAAATAATCATGTAAGTAAATTCCTTCCCTTAATTGGTCAAGACCTTTGTGTCCAGTTATTAGATGCACAGGGTTGGCAAAGAGTACGTAGTACAGATGTCAGTGCTGAAAAGAGATACTTTAACATTGCAACCAAACCAGCCAAGCTTACAGTATTTTGTTCATGTTTATTATCTGTACACATGCAACACCCCGTTTTCCCTTTTGTAGCTTACAATGTTTAGTAAACAGTTTTCTGTCTCCATGGGCCAGTTTATAAAACTTTTACACATATTTTACAAGTCTTACCATTGTTTTTTCACCTCAAAACAATGGCCAGACTTGTATTAAATGCATGTACATCTAAATAAGTTTTATTAAACTGGCCACAGGATACACTACCTAGCTTAGTTTACATGTATGTTGTACTTCTTCATACTTCAATACAAGAGTAACATAATTCTTGATCCTTTAATTAAGTTGCTAAAGAAGTAGAATTCATGCTAGCCAACCAGTTCTTGGTATATCTAAATGAAAACATCCACATTTTTCCATTCATAGCGGAAACTGTTATTTGAGTCTGGCAATAATATCTTTGGAACTGCTAGACTCGAAAACAAGACTAATACAGGTACATTGTACAATGTATGTTGAAAAATGTCATTCAGAACAGTGACTGGACTTTTGTCTTTTTTAGTATGTCTCTCTTTAAAGAGTATGTTACAAGTTTTCAAATGCCTATTTTGGCAAATGGTTTATACAGAAGCCTAAAACTCTTCTGCAAATCCGCTCCTAATCCTTCCTTCCTCATTGTGACAATCACTTGAAGACACTGAGTTATCCGCAGGGATTTCCGCGGAATCTTCAAGTCGTCGTAAGTTGAACATTATATTATTCATGCTGCAATCAATGAAAAATAGAAAGAAAGAGTTAACATGATAGTGAAACTGAATTTTATGTCAGTAACGAGTTGACTAAACCCTAGTCAACTCATGTCAACTTCAGTCGTCAAACTTTTACTATATCTTCTATGCAAACAATACAAATTAATATATTCTATCTTTTATCAGATGTATGGAAGCTATTAAGAATGCCGGATGTGGCTGGACTGATACGTTTATCGGAGCGCCCTTTTGACAGAAACATATGAAAATGCCACGAAAACCAATAATTCAACTGTTCAGATCACTAAAGTGTATTCAGAGTGTGTTTATGTTGCATCCCAAAACGTAACAGTTTTTTGGGAGAACGCCCTTCGAAATTATCTTAACATTATGAATGTTTATGCGAGGCCGAAAAAGCTATGCCTGCTACTTTTGGCTCAGACAATTTTTTACATTTTTTGATAGACGCAGAGTTAAACAAGAAGTTTCCGTATGGTAAACCCCTCCTCCGTTTTCACACATGGCGAACTCGAAATTTAACATTCGTATTACAGAGCAGGGAGGAACGTAGATGAGTGAATCAACATCTCCTGTTAAAATGCGACATTTTGTGACTTTAAAATCAAACAAGTCATCAAAAAGTGAACATAGAGTGAGGAAAAAGGCTAATGAGCTAAAAAGGGAAACGCGTGTTGATACTCACGGTCACATCCGTACAACTCCACTCTCAGGCAGATTCCCTTTTCCCATGATCGAGGGTTGATACGAACATAACGTGCTACGATGGGATTCTTGAGGTTATTGTGCTTTACTGTGAACGAGTCCTCATTGGCATTGAAGATCTGTTGAAATAGAAGACATCACTTAGCTCGCTATAGCCTGGTTCACACTAGCGACGCAAGCAGAAGCACAAGTGACTTTATTTAAGTGTCAATGTATTTAGCTTTGTAGTTAATTGGGGACACTAGTCCTACGATTTTAGCGTAAGCAACATACGCAGTAACCACATCTAGGAGAAGAACAAGTACTGCTAATGTTCAATGCATTCACTGCGTCTGTATACTCTTGTATGTTGCTTGCGCTAGCTTATATGCTTGCGTCCCTAGTGTTAACAATTGTCTATCATAGGATACGAAAGCTTCAAACTCAATTATGAACTTAACAGTCAAATGGCTTTGTCCTTATGTCTAGTGAGAATGAAGGTTTCCGATTGGACATTTGCCTTGTTAGCTGTACTGGCAGCAAGTGCAGTGCAGTGGTAAGCGCTTTGCCTCACCACTTCAGCCAGGGTTCGAGCCTCGGTATTATGTGAGTTGAGTTCGTCTACGGGACTATCAGGTTCACCAAGAAAGCCGTCATGCGAGGTATAGAGTCATTAAGATACTAGAGGCTTTCCAACGTAACAAAGTGAGTTGGAAAGCGTCTTCATTACGGCACGTAGCTATTTGTTTATAACTTATGTGATAGTTCATTAGTTCTTTTCTTGTACATATGTTTAATATTCATATTTGAGGTATATAAAGACCAATCAGTTTAGAATTCTTTCTCTCGCTTGCTGGACAGCCACAAGTCAGCCAAACTTTAGTTTTAATGTTTTAAATTATTATTCATCAAGATATAACCATTTTGGCTTTAGCCCTCGGAGCCTTGTACGATTGCATTCGGTCGAGGAGTACGTTTCCAGAAGTTTTTCCACGTAGCAAGACGTGGTTTTTACAATGGTTTTTCGTACCGGGCAACGTACATTATTTTCTTTAGATATCGATTTTTCGGTATTATTTGATTTAAGCATGTGAAAAGCTATTTATTATCATGTGATTACGTCATTTGATTGTTCAACCACCGTTTAGGATGATGTGTGGTTATGGAATGTTTTCTCTATTCCTTCATGTCCTGTAATTATTTATGGTTTTTCGTACCGGGCAACGTACATTATTTTCTTTAGATATCGATTTTTCGGTATTATTTGATTTAAGCATGTGAAAAGCTATTTATTATCATGTGATTACGTCATTTGATTGTTCAACCACCGTTTAGGATGATGTGTGGTTATGGGGTTTTCTCTATTCCTTCATGTCCTGTTAAATCATGTCCTGTTAAATATTATGATTTTGTAATATTAGTACTATGTAATGATTTGTAATACGTAGTTTATTAAATAAACCGTTTGCTGCTGTCCACCAGGCATCCGGCACTGTCACATTCCACTAGTTGTAGTGTTATAATGATTTTGTACGCGTTGGGCGTGTTGCGTAGTATAGGAATGAAACAATGTATCTTCGCGGATAGAACAACTGATTGTCTAACAGAGCGGATATGCCTACTCTTGGATCGTAACTCGCCCGAACTCGCAATGCAAAAAGGCTCGAGTTTTTTTTTCCTTAGCTCGCAAAGGCAAAATTAAGAAAAACAGTATTTTTCCTTAATAATAAGTAGTAGTATTTTTTCGAAAAGTATTTCTCCTTCACTCGCATTATCTCGCCTCAACTCGCGAAGGCAAAAAGCATCTTTTGTCCTTAACTCGCCGTGACGGTTAAGGTCCCAGAGATAACCAATTTTAGCTGTACTTTCGTGGTGACCCAGGCCTTGAAAACATGAAACAAAAGGAATGTAAAAGAATGCAATACACAGTTCCTAACGACCTGATTAAGCTAGTCCAGGGTTATGGGTAGTCTTTAGTTCGATTTGCTAACTCGTGGACTCACTAATTTGGAATTAAAAACTTATTAGAGAACTTAAAGTGCCTATGAAGTGAAAAAAATCGACCCTGTTTTTGTTTTATTTTGTTAAATTTTAGTCTTCCCTTAAGTCATGTTGTACAATTAAAAATAAATTTGGAGATCGCGAACATTTCTTATTTCCTGTTGAAGTCAGGCAATTGTCAAAATCATGCGACAATTTGTATGCCGTTAAAGTTGCTAATTACATGCGTGTGTGCGTCAAGTGGTTTGCACATTTATTTCGTAAATAAAACAACATACAGTGCGTTTTTTGTCTAATTTTCATTCTAAATATATATTATACTTGAGGAGCCTTGCCATCTGTCACGTTTTTTCTCTAAGAAGCCTTGCCGTCGGCCCTATTTTTACTTTTGTGAATATAAATGTGCAAACCAACTGACGTCATGCATGTGATCAAAATCCTCGGTTAAAACTTAGTCCAGGATTAACTTAATCTCGTACCCAGATCTCCCACGGGATAGGAAGACATGGGGTGGGATCTGGGTACGAGATTAGGATTAACTACAAAGGATCTCGGGTCTGATCTAGTAATTTGGCGTGACGACAAAACTTCGTTCATAAGGCTCACCTCTTCAGTGTTGTTTTCACCATAAGTCTGGAATTTTTTCCCATCCATACTATAGAGCATAGTGTAGGTCTTGACGTGTTTATCGGGCTGTTCAATGGCACCCTGTGTTGCAATTCTCGTTAGCTTGGTCTTCTCTCCCAAGTCAATTTGTATATACTGATTCTCGTCACTCTGAGGTGAACACCAGGCATCTGTTGCCGTGAAGTTCTTTACTTTAGATGATGCCGTAATATCTTCATCGTCTAGGCCGCCTGTTTGTACACCTAATGCTTCGTAACATGCTGGAAAGAAAGACAATAATGTCGATACATTTAATGGCCCTTTTGAAGGATTTAATTACGTGGTTGTACTGGAGGGAAAGTCTCTGACTTAATTTATTTAATAATTGAAACGTATACTTGTACGCGATCGGTGGTGTTATTAGCTAAACCTGTTTGTAAATGCTATTTTCCACCTCCTATTGATTTGTCGGTGATCATTTTCAATCTGCGTTTTTGAAGTTGTTTGCCCTCCAGAAAAGCCTTTCCTGTGATATATCAGCACGTGACTGTTTCCTGCAAAAGACCTATTAAGGAAAACCAAAGTAGTGGCTACTTCAATATCCTAGTTGCATTGTGACCTAATGACTTTTTCAAAATTTAGTCAAAGTTAAGGCAAACATCTATAGGTATTTGTTACTGGGAGAGGAGGAAACGAAGAATGAGAAAATGGAGAAAGGAGGCTAAAACTGATATAATTAACGTTGAGTATTTTTATTTTTTATTTTGTGAGCTATAATTGTATATAATTGTAGTTTGAAGAGCGAGGATGGAGTGCTGTTTGATAAATTTTCATTTAGATTAATGAATTAGAGAGAGAAGTTTCTAAAAGGGAAACAACGAAAGCCAATATATTTTCCAAATAAAAGGATGGAAAGCTAAACAAAAACACCATATTCATAAATGGCGGTCATGAGATGTCGGAAATAATTTGACATTTTTCAAAGCCAATTAATGAGAAAATAATCTCGCTACTATAAAGATCATATCAGTATTAGTAATAAGGGAAATATAATTACCGCAATGCTTTTCGGGATTGAATTTCATCAAAATTACAGACTGACAAAGTACGGGCACAGACGCCGTAACATTTCCTGCAACATTGCCGGCGAAACACGCTGCAACATTGCAATTGCAATGTCACGTTGCAATGTCGCTGTTGCCGGCAATGTTGCGCGCAATGTTACGGCGTCTGTGCCCGTACTTTGATGTTTGTCTGAAGGGAAACCATTGCCAAGCTCATGTCTATACACAGTTCGTTAGTCATTTTTGAACTGAGTTGCTTTGATTTTAACCATATCCCACATGTGCATGCGTTCGTTAATTCATATGAAAATCGCTGAAAATAACTGTCTGCTCTGGACTATGAATGCCCCTCATCGTGATACATACATACATACAGGTTTCGACCCAGGCTTTTACTTACGCGGTCATGGGTCAGGAAAGGTCACATTTACACGATTTCAAACAAGCGTAGAACATAAAGTATTCATTTTAAACCAAAACTTTCTTCACAGAAGTACTCAAAACTTTTCGAAGGTTCATAAGCTATCAAAATTGAAAAAGGGTGATAGGCACTTTAAACATGTAAACATGATACTCTTTATAAATGAATTGGTTCAGTTGTTCTTTTTTCTTTCGCACAGGTTGCATTTCTTAAAAAAAGACATCGAATAATGGAGGTCGCCGCGCCGTTCCCGTCTTTCTCCTTACCAAAACACTTGTATTCCAAACCTAAACACACTAACCGATGCGAGTTTGTTTAGACTGGTTAAATTCCGTAGATAAACCTCGGGCTTAATCGCCGGCTTCAATCCCGTTTTAATGGCTTTAAAACTAAAAAACGTGGTCCTTCAGTCTAGTGTTTGTCCCTGTCAATATTGTCAGGTGGGGAGTGTGTCATATTGTCAGAAAACTTATACTTAGGTCTACTTAGGTCAATTTAGTTTTCCTCTACACAGTCAAAATTGTCGTTGATGCGCGCTTCACCGTCTTGTAGACCGTTTCTCAAAGGCCTTTGGCTATCACTGAGTTGTTATTTCACATATATTATGTTTGATCTGGTCAAATTAACGAGAATTTTAAATGTTATAAACATTTCTAAAGTGGGCCAACTTCAATATCCGCAAGTGACAATTTGAAGTGAACCATCGTGATATTATTTCTTTCTAAAATGTTTATTTCTTCACCGTTACCGACTTACCTTTCGGAGCTTCTTTGCCATTCGCTGCCACCAGCCACAAACACAATATCGCGCAAGATAATAACACTCCACGATGAACCTCGCCCATTTTACGAGTAAATCACTTGATGAGGACTAACCCTCTGCCGGTGTCTTGATAATCTCTTGATTCTCAGACGACTAGACCAGCGGAAGAGAGCAAGAATAAAAACAGCAAGAATATTGTTAGCGTATCGTTAAATTCTACACCAATGAGATAATTCCTCTGTTAATCGTAACGTGGTAGTTGTTTTTCTCTGCTCAGCGATATTTTCTGATACAAAGTGTACAAATAAGTGATGACTGGTTAACGGGAGAAAGCAGATCATAACATGAACCAAATAAGGAGACGGTGTCACTGGTAGGAATCATTGGTTTGTGAACGGCGTGCGAACTCGGTTCAATTTTTAATGCACTGCGATCGCTTTGTTTTGGGATAATTAGTAGGTGCATGCATGATCGACAAGAGCACCGCACAATTGCGCGATATTATCTAATACTCCATTCACACCAAGTAAACCGGCTTTATTAATAGGCTTTTTGTAGGAAACAGTTACGTGCTGATATATCATATCAATAACGCTGAATGAATTGAGCTCGTGATCCCATGGGAAAGGCTTTTCTGGAGGGCAAACAACTTCAAAAACGCAGATTTAAAATGATCGACAAATTAATAGGAGGTGGAAAATAGCATTTACAAACAGGTTTTGCTAATAACACTACCGATCTCGTACAAGTACCTTTAATAAATTAAGTCAAATATTTGCTGCCTCCATCAAATTATATCCTGCAAAAGTCCCATTAAACTAAGTTTGTCTAGCCTCTTTCGTGAATGTGTTTAGTTACACAGGGTTTAAACTATACCTCGACCAAGCTGTGTAGAAAGGTCAATTTGAAATTAGTTTAGCGCCAGCGAGCATGAGGTGTGAACAGGTAATATTTTAAATTTGTTTAATTAAAAAGCTTTTAAACATTTTGAATTAAGCTTCGGTGTGAATGGGGTTTTACAGTCCAAACCATATTTATAATAGTGGAATCTCTGAAGCGACTGTTTCTATAAAAAAACGATTTTGTTCCTCAATCAAAGCACTACATTTGAAACCTCTCGTAAGGCCTCTTCATTCGCATTAAGGGTGATGGCTTACGAGAAATTGAACGGTAATAATGGTATTCGGCACGATATAACCCAGTCCAAGCCAGCCTTACTAATAATTGCCGAGACACCGGACTCTAACCTTTCAATTACTTTCGTTCTAATTCCATGCACTCGGGCAGTTTAGTTGTTTTTTCTCTAGACAGAATCCTAACAAGACTGAGTTTTACAAGTTTCTGTATTTTTACCGAAGACTTAACCATTTATTTCCATTGCTAAAAGCGTAATAGGTTCTACCTCTGTGATGCCTGCCGACGACACTTTGAGCTTACCTTGCAGCCTGTGGTCCACTAGGCAAAATTTAATTTAAACCAAAAAAATGTACTAGAGCAAACCTTTTATTATTATAATAATGGCCATGTTTATATAGCGCCATACCACCACAGTCTCATGGCGCTTTACATTTTACTGACATTTTACTGCTAATAGCTGCCACGCAGTTTACAATGTTGAGTGTGTCAGTTAGTACAATGGCCAGGCAGTGCTAGCTGTATCGGGTGACAATCCCCTGCTCTTTTTCAAGTAGTACAACAGGTTCTTTCACGTCTCCTTCAAATATTGATTAGAATGAGTAGAAGGAGACAAGGCCAACGACCTATGTCGTCCCTGCCCTAGGACGTGCGGCCGGGATTCGAACCCCCGACCAGCTAACCATATGCAGTGAGCATAGAATATATTGGGAATTTGAGCAGCAAGAGTCGACTATAGACGAGAAAATGCGCGCGCATGTCGGAAATGTACCTTTAACATCGACCAGAAACTTGTATACTGTAGTGAATTTGAAGTCTTCAATAACGGATTTCTAAAATACATTTTATCAAAATTGGAATAAATGTAAATGACTCATTTAAAATTCACAAGGGTTATTAAAATCATTTTATTACGCACTTTACTTATAAGGCAAGCCAAAATCTCCCCGCCAACATCGGTTTTAAATCAATTGAATAAAGGGTTTCTCAAGCGTGGTGACACGGTCTATCTTGAAGACTGGGAGGCTCAAATATTCTCTATTAACTCTAATACCTATATGTTTACAAGGCCGTTAAAAGGAACTATGTTGGACGCTCTCGGGTCAACGAAAAATACATGAATTCGAAGCGAAAAGCGGAACCAACTGTCGACAAGATTATAAAAGCAAACAATACACTTCGTACGACAACATATATGGCTTTTTGGATCATTACACAGATAAATCCAAGAATATGTTTTCACCGATAAATTCTTCAACGAGTAAAGAACTTATAAATGCACTTACCTTGACTTCCTCGGCGAAAAATACTGCGAATTCCGACTTTTCAGAGTTAAGGTTTTAAGAGTCTGAGTTTAGCGAGAACTCTTTCAAAGCCATTAATAATTCAGCTGATAGAATGGACTTACTCTCTCGTGTCGACATACCTGGTGAGCTCAACAAGTATACGAAATGGTACGCTATTGTTTGTGAAATAAAGGACCTTGACAGCTACCCTGTTTAAGCCGACAGGTTATTCATGATTCATGGCTCGTTCTCTCTAAAAGAGAGAATAGACGCTAAAAGAGAATAGAGAAAAGATCGTAGGCTCGACTTCTTTTCTTGGCTTTTCTCTTCTAGCGGGAAGGAAGCTCGCAGGGTATTCTAGACCAGAACGTTCGAGTAGACACAAACTGCAATGCTGCTGACCAGTTGAACCAACGCCGGAATGGGCTAACTGGAGATTATTTTATTTTAGTTCCATAAAAGATGGCTATGTGAGAAATCAAATATAATTTCAAAGAGCACTAGGCTTTCTGATCCACTCAAGATTGGACAATCTGTGGTGGAAAGTTGCTATTATACCAAACTTCAGTTATTAATTTGTATAAATGGCCTTGGATAATATTTGCCATCTTGGCGTGTTATAAGTATCCATAGATAGCGTAGTCTATGGCCTGCATGGAGCTGTCACTGAATCTATCTGGACCGACTCACCCACTGTTAGCTCAGCTGCAGTGGTTCATCTTAACATAACTGCATGGAAGAAGGTGCTGCCTTTGCTCTGACATCTTCAAATGGTGAAACCTTCATGTCTTCTTGGATCAGGACGTTAAATCGTAGGGCCCTACTCGGTATGTCGACAAATATCTGACAGTGACCACCCTCAGTAGATAGTTTATTAACGGTACTCCAATTAGCAATACCATGCTAAATACATTTGAGACTAATGATAAAGTATATTTTTATTTTTATTAGTGAGTCAGTTTAAAAAATATATAACTGAAATGAGATCTATGCTCGTATCACAAGGAACAGAGACTACTCGCCGTCAAGCGCATTGCCAGAGGAATCTGGAAATATATTTTCAAAAATGCGCCTCTGGACTATCTCAGTCTAGTCTGAGGGAATCAGACGCCTCTCTCCACTTGTCTGGTTTTCTCAGGCAAGACTATCTCTAGCTGCTCCGAGAAATGACAAAGGAAGAGCCTGTT
Organism: Actinernus sp. WN-2022; assembly: GCA_030867875.1. Classification (NCBI taxonomy): domain Eukaryota; kingdom Metazoa; phylum Cnidaria; class Anthozoa; order Actiniaria; family Actinernidae; genus Actinernus; species Actinernus sp. WN-2022. The sequence continues at coordinate 2,933,648 of JAOWCC010001634.1, forward strand.
TGATACTTCTAAACAGCGAATTCTAGCTCGTATATAATCCCTGACTATAAAAGGTACAATAACATTGTACAGCCTGCCGATCAGCCTAATTGCAGTCTTCATATATTTCAATCCTTCTGCTGAACCTGATCTCCACAGATGCGGATGTAGCTCTTCGTAGCTGTAGCGCTTCGAATGTTATTTATCTCGTTTCTTGCATCAAGTGCAATGTGCAATATCTAGGCTCCACATCCAGTCAATTTGAAGTTACATCAATTAGAAATACTATCTAGGGGTATTGTAATTTACTACATTAGTAATTAGCGCTTTAGTAGGCATACAATAACGAAATTTATTACATAATAAGTCATAACCTTTATTGTGGTATTACGTAACTGTTTTGGTCACTGCTGCTCGCATATAATTTATATATATTTATATATATGTTGTAGGTAAAATCCGTTATCAGGTCATAAAATCCGATTCAACCTAGGTAAAATCCGGCCGATTCAACCTAGGTTACGTTGTTAAACATAATCAACCTAGCTAGGTTAAATTGTATAATACCCCTGCTTAAGCAGGTGAGAACTTGTCATTTACCTTTGAACTTGTTTTTTGAATGGCTAGGGTACGTTTTATGGGTGGGTTAGGGTTTGCATTAAAAAAAATACCTAGGTCATTTTTAGGTAGCATTACATTTCTCTGTTGTTTAGTGACTTAGCCCTAAACACTCTAAATGTAGTTTTCTTTAAGCAAGAGTCTAATTCTTAAAAAACCGGTTAGAGCTGTTAAATTCTTATTTCAAAAACTCATGAATAATTAATGAGCATTTTGTCCAATCACATGAATCAAATCAGTCACGTGCATGCTCCTTTATACCTGATAAAATCTCATCATTCTAAAAGGCCCGCGGAGGGATTTGAATTCTGGCCCAGAGGGAACGGGATTAATGATTGAGACAATGGCATTTCTATTGATGTTGCAGCTTTCTCATTGAATTGCTAATTAGGATGAACGTTTTATATAAAGAATACCAATAAACATGAAATTTTATATAAAGTTTCATCCTAATTAAGAATTCACTGATAAAGACCCAAAGAAAGCAAAAAGTACACGGAACATAAGGTACCTAGATAATAAATTTTGCACTAAATTTACTAATATCAGCAGACTACCGAGATACACAGATAATATTTTTAAAATGAAGTTATCCAACTACCATTACTTGTTTACCGAGCCACTGTTTAGTTCCAATTATTAAACCAAACTCAAAGCCGCCAAATAATAAAAACGTGCATTAAACTTACATATTTTGTGCCGGAGTCAACAAATTTAGAGTCTGCCGTCATATCAGTCACATCGCCTTCCAAGTCTTGAACTTTATCGAGGTAAACCACGACACCAAATCCTTCAAGTGCAGGTTCAGTTCTTGCATTGCGAAACGCCGCTTCAAACAACATAGTATGGTAATTTCTTCATGTCATTCCCTTGAGATTTTCGTAATTGCAGGCGGTGATTACCTCGAATATTTTGCATGGCGTTGTGAATACAAAGGTTCAATGGTTCATTAAGTGAACCATTCCCTTGAGATGTGCGTCTTGCTTTCATTGCATTCTTAAAGCGTTTTTGAAACCGTTTAAAACACTCACAGCACGTGTTTTATCAAGTCTAAAAATTCTCGGCCTTCGCCCTCGAATTTTTAAACTTGATAAAACACTGCTGTTCGTGTTTTAAACAGTACTTCAAGAATGAAGAACTTATTTTGAGAATCGTGATTCTTAAAACAAGAAAATCCGTCCGACTTAAATTAAGATGCTTTTTTCATATTAAGAGGAGAATCTTAAATTAAGAGTGTTGAGTTCTTGATTTCAGTATGCTCTTAATTCTTGTGAACTTTGATTTTTTTGCGTTTTGCCGTTGGACTTCGAGAGCCATTTTGAAGAGATTCTCTCGGAAAATACCATAGACAACCGCCTCAAACCTATTCTATAGGACGCCGCTGCAATTTATCTCTCCAATTCATCCGATTAAATTGACTTAGAGCGAGAGACTCGGCACTCTAAGTCAACTTCCTCGAGCCGAAAAAGACAGGAAAATCACGACAAAGCGTCTCGAATGCACTCTGTAGGACTCCTGGCGTTCCCTAGAATAGATTTCAGGAGGTTTCCTGTCGTATTCTTCGAGAAAGTCCCAGCAAAATGGCTCTGATGCGAAGGTCGAAGACAAGCAACGAAGACTGTGGGAAAATATATCTTCAAACTGTTTTATTGTGGCATATTTTTACCTGTAGAGAGAGAAAAACATGTTAGATAAATAAATATATATATATATGTTAATGTATTTGGTAATAAAGAGCCACGGTGGTCCCATGGTTAGGCTCTTGCTTTGCAGTTCGAAGCCTCGAGTTCAAGTCTCAGTATCGGCATCGTACCTTTTTTTTCTTGTTTTGTTTTTCCTTTTTTCTTTTTTTTTTCCTTGTTTTTTGTGTGTGTTTCTTACATGTGTGTTTCTTTTCGCAGTTTATTTTTTGACATTGGATAAGAAAGGACGACGTAGCTACAACAATACTGTCAGCCTGAAACGGTCTCAATTTTCCCCAGACTTTAGAAGTAGATAATAATAAGTGAAGAAGTCCAAGGACTACAGAAAAGCTGATCAAACAAGTAACGTATATATTGATAAGTTAACAATATTTCGGCTGGCCAAACCAGCCTTCTTCAGGTAGAACTTAGAAGTGAATAATATTTCACAATGGTAAGTAAAAATATAAAAAGTGATTACACAATATGAGAGGAAAAAGGAAATGACTTAAGTAGACTAACGGATAGGAATAACCCGCGTAAAGAAATATACATATTAGGTTTCATCACGCTTATTCATTCCGAGTGGTTCAAGAGTTTTCGGTAAGTCGATAAGGAATTTGGGCGTACTCAGCACTAACTGAGTACGCCCAAATTACACTATTTTCGTTTAGAACGGTGTAGCGATTCTGTTGATGCATGGTTGTTGGTTTGAATAAGCGTAATTTTCTTACACTACAAAGTATTATATCTTTGTTTAGAAGTAGGAGCGATTTTAGCAAATGTTATTAATTTCATTCGTACTGATTTTCTAAACTTAGGCAGACTGAGCGAGCGACTTCATTTTCGATATTTCGAAAACATTGGCCGCGATACAGTCTTGAAAATACCCGGCAGTCCAGAAATTGTCCAGAATTCTCTTTGAAACCCATAGTAATGCTTGCATAAGTTGACGAAGCTTTTTTCTTTGTGAAGGAAGAGAATTCACATGCATGGAATTAACCCGTGTAAAGGTTTACGAGTGTTTGACAAACGATCACAAACTTTCGAAACTTCGCCATGGACGATGTCGATGTTCAAAATACTACATTCCCTGCGGCTGTCGAAGCTTTTGCCCAAAAAATGTTCGAACATCCCTTAATAAAAGATATGTGGATGATAGGTGCATGTCCTAGGCATTTCAAAGGTTAAAGAGAACTCCGTTCTAGTAGTCACGTTTGAAATAAAAGTTGTTAATGGAATGCAGTCAGAAAAAAAAAGAGGAAAAAGAAATGATGTACGCTGATTCAGTTGCACTCAGCTATACATCACCATCAACCCCGCCTCTGATCGCTCAGTGATTGTATCTAAGCTTGAATGTGTATCAAGGATATGTTCATCAGGTGCGCTTCCAATGGCCTTGCATGTAACCCAGGAAAAACAGAGATCTTTCTACACAAAGCAATGTCCTCTCTGGGGAATCACCATTGATGACATCGTCATCGCGCCTGTGCCATCTGCTCGTGACTTGGGTGAGTGTTACACTCGACTCTCATTTCCAATTGACCAAGCATATTAATAATGTATGCAAGTCTGCGTCACTAGCCATTAGAAACATCGGGAGGATTCGCAAGCAACTGACTCAGGAGAACTGTGTAAGACTCGTCCACGGCTCCCACGCGGCTAAACTGCAGAATACCCCGCAACTTTTTATGTCTACGCGTAGCCGGCTACGCGTAGCACGCGTAGCACGCGTAGCACAGCTTCGTTCTATAAAGAATTCATTAAGATATAGCTTCACGGGTGTGACTCGGCCTCAGTCCACCTCTTCCATTCGACGCGTAGCACGCGTAGCATCGCGTAGCACAGCTTCGTTCTATAAAGAATTCATTAAGATATAGCTTCACGGGTGTGACTCGGCCTCAGTCCACCTATTCCATTCGACGCGTAGCACGCGTATCATCGCGTAGCACAGCTTCGTTCTATAAAGAATTCATTAAGACTTAGCTCCACGGGTGTGAGACTCGGCCTCAACGACGCGTAGCCCGTAGAGCCTTGGGGGTATCTTTTTATTTGCGGGGTATTCTGCAGTTGCTGTCCACGCATTTATAAGTTCTAAACTAGATTCATGTAATAGTATTCTGTATTGTTTTTTACCACTCTGCTTTGCACGGATCTGATCGTTACGTGACATTACACGAGGTGCGGTTTGAGCTAACTACGTTCAACCGTTCTTTAATGCATTTCTGAGTATGCAATCCTTGTCTAATCATGAATTTGTTGAAGTGTAGACGCGTAGGCGAATTCTTTCTAACTCTGTGTGAACTATCAGTTTCAAAAGAGCAAGATCTCTCCTGTTACCATGATGGTGAGCAGCAAATAATTGTCTTCTATTGGCTTCGATAAACTGCCGTCAAGCAGCCGGTTCAACATACAATTAGCATTTACAATTACATTCTCAATTTCAGTTGATTTACGGTGTTTAAACTTCACCAGGGAGAACAGCAGTTTGTTGTGCCGGGAATTAATCTTAAGAAAATATCGGGAATTGGTAGGCTCAGGGAATTTACCGGGAGATCGTTGATATGTCGGGACAAAATGAAAATAAATCGCGACAACTTTGGAGTTACACACCACAGCTCCGTCAAACAGGATTCAGTCGCACGATAGCCCCAAAACTACACTAGAAATATATTCATCTATATAACACCTTGGAATTTTTATCACCCAGTAATCTATTTTTCCTGCCAAAGTGCTACTTGTAGGTTCTCTTATAATACAATTCCTTAACTGAGCGGAGCAGCATTCACTACCTGTATACTAGTGTTATATATGTACTGGGCTTCTCGCGATCGCAGGGAGCCCAGGCTCACAACATGAGGAAAATAAAAGGATTTGTACGAAACTTTATCGCTAGTATATATAGCTGATGGAAACTGATAATAAACAGCCATTAAAGTTTACATATATTGTTTGTTGGCTCAAATCAAAAACTCAAACATTTCTCAAAAGACATGAAATTTCAGTCCGTGACAAGACCGTCAGTCAAATACCTTGGGATATACCTCGATGCATTTCAGTTTTTGGCAAAAAATGTATTCGTTATAGCGATGTTTTGTGTGTCGTCATCTATTGTCATTAATGTGCCAACCAGAGATCCATTGGTTCCTAACACAAAGCGGGCTTTACAAATCATGGTTGGACATTAGCATAACAATTGCAATGTTGATCAACAACGAAACATCGCTATATGATGGGGCGAAGTTGTGGAAAGCATTACCTGAGGACATCAGGAAGTCCAGTAGTGTAAATAGTTTTAAAGGGGAACTAAACCCTAAAATCAACCCAATGTATTCGAAGTAAATAGGCTCTGCTATTTTATTTTGCTGTGTTTCGCGTCTACGAAGCGAAAATCCGAAAACCTTCCTCACAACCCGGGCTCACAACCTCCGTATCAGTACAGACGGCTCAACTCTTGTAATTTGTGACGTCATATACGGGAAATAAATTAGTTTTGCCATGCTGTGGGGAAATTTGCACTGAATTGAGTCGCCACACAATAAGCGATCAGTGCCAGTTCTCAAGTTTAAGAGATCGGAAAATGCCACTTCTGCCTATAGGGCACTTACGAACAATGTTGTTAAATGGGAATGCGTAGTATTACCTATCTGTTACGGTAAATCCCTCGGCTATATCAACTTTTACTGCTGGTTGGGTTCGATTTTCGAATTCATGTACCGTATGATTTGAGTTTGCCGCTGAAGTGATTTGAACTCCCGATAGGATGCAAGCAAATATCTAAGAATCCCTGAAAAGATCGACAACCATTTAGGTAAAATCCAACGGTTTTTAGCGTTTAGATACCCCCAATTTTCAATGCATTTGTCCAAATAAATTACTTTGTTTGACTTCCGGTAAAATTGCATTGTTCAGAACAGCCAATCAGAATACACAAAAATCGGATTCTTCCAGAGCCTTATCAATCTCGTTCCCAGAGCCCGCGATCTTCTGGCCAGCGAAAGCGTTTGATCACCGCTGGCCGAAAAACGCGCGGGATTGGAGCCTTATTATTTCGTCGAGCATGCGCAGTAAGAAACAAATGGGGCCTGGGTACGAGATTGACCGCGGCCAAACGTCACGCGCATGCGTATTTGCTATTCTTGTCCGCGCGGCCGCCCCCAGTTTCCCGCGAAAACTGAAATGAAACAACAGGCACATGCCGTGATTTTAACGTTTCTGCTTAAAAGTATTCATTTGTGAACTGTTTTGTCAAAAACTAAGAAAACTACTTAAAAGCTAAGCCTAAGACTTTAACAGGTTGAAGTTTTCTTAGTTTGTAATTCACTGTGAGTTTACTAAGTTATAAAATTATTTACTAAAAAAGTTGAAACCCTCGGTAATTTGTATTTGATACCAGAGCCTTCGTTCTTTTGGCCAGCGGAGCATACCGTTTTGCCGCGGTGGCCGTAGTCCAGACGCTGGTACATGTCTCCCTTTTCAGCTTCTGGCTCGGGCTGCCTGTGGTCAGCGCCACCACAGGCAGCCCGAGCGAGAAGCTGAAAGGGGAGACCAGCGTCTGGACTACGGCCGCGGGTTGGGACTACGGTGGCCGCGGTGTGGCTCTCCACATAGACGCGCCTTCCCTGCTAGCAGAGGTCTCTCTCCGTCTTGATAAAATGGAAGGCGAGGGAGATTTTTACCAAGACAGAGAGAGACCTCTGCTAGCAGGGAAAGACGCGCCACACAGAAAAATAAAATAGTAGAAGTTAGTTTTTTTCGAATATATCTTTGTATAGACGTTGGGTTGATTTTAGGGTCCAGTTCCCCTTTAAGAACAGATTAAGTAAATATGCAGAATATGTATCGTTTTAATCTTTTAACTGATATATATTCACCACCACGCATACCGGACATATTCTCTTAACTATTATTATATTTTAATGTTATGCTATTACTGATCGGTATTCGTGTATAAATAAAGATATGTATGTTACATACCACATCAAATGTTGTCCGTCTGTTTTTTTCGTGAGTCTTAGCTTGGACTACGCATTTGACCATTTCGGCGATAATTTTTTTTAGTTCACCTCTACCTAAAATATCGGATTGAGAGCTCCAAGACAGTCAAGAAACAACAGGTGGACAACATTTGATGTGGTATGTAAATTTTAATGGCTGTTTATTATCATTTCATCAGCTTTGTATATACTACAAATCCTTATATTTTCCTCATGTTGTGAGTCTGCACAGAGTTAATAGTGGTCTGCATGGCCATGGGCTCCCTGTGGGCAGGAGGCGTAACTCACAAGTCATCACGGGATTTGTGTGGCATGTACTGATGAAACAACTGCAGTTTGGGCGATTCAAAACGACTTATATCCCTAAATATCAAGCTTGAGCAATCTAGAGGTAAGCTAAACCGATTTATTAACTTATATCTGCTAGTCTAAATCGGAACTGATACATGCACTCAGTCAATGCCAATGGCAATGGCGCAATTTGTACAACAACTCCTTGTGTCCATATTGAAATGCAAATCCACTCTTATAAGTTATATGTATTATAAAATGTCACACTAAACACACTGCATCATAACGGTTTTCGAGTACTCCCAACAACTGAACAAGACGAATTTAATGTATAATATTTATTTCAGTTCGTTCGCTGCAACCAGGCGCTGGTACATAGCCATAGGTCCAAAATATAATATAGGCAAAGCAAGGCCAAACCAATTAAAAGCGTTATAAGTTTGAGTAAATCTTATATTACTATTAGTATTGGCCATTAATGTCTTCTTTAACTTATATCTAAAATGAACTTATGAAGTTTGGAAAAAGTGAGTTATGTTATTGAAGTGATATATCAGTACGTGACTGTTCCTGCAAAAGGCCTATTCCTCAAAGAAACACTGGTATATTTAACAAATAAAGAAGCGGTATCACACTGTCCAAAAATTGAACTATTAGTTCTCGATTACGAAACCACAAATTTAATTTTAAGTTACATGTATTTTATTTTCACTTTGTTTAATTTAGGGTGCGTTCTATTGACCGTATTACACAGAATGATCACTAGAGATAGCTTATACTGGATTTTTTTAGCCACTGGAATACTAATTGTATCCTGAATATCATATATCAGCAAGCATTTGTAGCTTACAGTGCAAAATATGCCCAATATCATATATCAGCAAGCATTTGTAGCATACAGTGCAAAATATGCCCAAACCAGTGATTTGCAGAGACTATTCGATCAATGCGGTATATTTAATCAGGTTTTTATGCCCTTATCGATTGGGGGGGATTGTTTTTCTTTAGGTCTAGTCTAGTGTTCAAAAAACTACAATGTAATATTAAGTATATTTTTGTTGAAGTGCAACTGACAAGTTTTGGTATTTAAATTAGATTCAGCCGACCATCAGTCATGTTTCTTGACGGTCAGCTAAATGCAACACAATAATATAATAATATAAATATAATGTAATGTATTAATATAATAATGGATTAATCAGTGGCATATCCAAACGGTGGCTCTTCATCCACTGATGGGCCTACGATTTTACCCGGGGGGGGACTCCCTTATGTGAGGAGTACATGGATGCTCGTCGTACCTTTTAGGGGTCAAAATCAGGAGTTTGGTACCACTTAGGGTATCCACCATCAAACACAGACATTTCTATGTAAAGCGGTACCTTTTAGGGGTCGGGTGTCAATTGAACAAAAAAGCTGTTATCAATTTACATTTTTATTATCTTTTAGGGATCAAAATAAGGTTGAGCCACGCCCATTTTAGTACCTCTTAGGGGTCAAATCGAAAATGTCTGACGAGCATCCCTACCGCTTTTATATGGGAGTCCCCCCCCCCCCCCCCCCGGGACTTTACCATTTGCAACTCGTGAACGAAATTGTTTCACAAAGGCAGCACCTTCTACTCAGTTATTTAAGACCCTGAATGTCAACCTCTCGCACAACAGACTGACGCTTAACCACTGAGCTAACCGGGAGGCAATGGTAATATAGTGAATATATTAAATTAATATCAATGTAGACCAGAAAAGGGTTGGACATGCTTTGTGTTCAAGGAAGTCATACCTTAGCTATTCAATAGGAGATATTGTAGTTGAGTCTACGAATAGCAGTTTCAGCGGTATTGACCCAAACGCCTCACTTCAATGTAATGAAGCGCTATTCAAACTGTGTATCTAAATTAGTGGTGCTTGTTTAGGAGGGTATTGGTGTCGTGTAAGAATGATGGTTTCAATGGCGCTTCATTACATTGAAGTGAGGCGTTCAGGTCAATACCGCTGAAACTGCTATTCGTAGACTCAACTACAATATCTCCTATTCAATTCCATTCAATTTATTTTTTGCTCATAATTTTTTTTTAAACAATAATTATAAAATACAGACAGAGAACGGAGATAGACTAAGAGTAATATAATAAATAATAAGAAATGTGTGAGCCTAAGGGCTAAGTTAACCACTGGGCTTTCTAGTTAGCCCCCAGCCATATTTAGTTAAGTACTGTTTAAAACACGAACGGCAGTGTTTTATCAAGTTTAAAAATTCTAGGGCGAAGCCCGAGAATTTGTAGACTTGATAAAACACGTGCTGTGAGTGTTTTAAACGGCTTCAAAAACGCTTTAAGAATGCAATGAAAGAAAGACGCACATCTCAAGGGAATGGTTAATTAATAAACCACTGAACCTTTGTATTCACAACGCCATGCAAAATATTTGAGTAATCACCGTCTGCAATTACGAACATCTCAAGGGAATGACATGAAGAAATTACCATACTATGTTGTTTGAAGCGGCGTTTCGCAATGCAAGTAGAATCTGCACTTGAAGGATTTGGTGTCGTGGTTTACCTCGATAAAGTTCAAGACTTGGAAAGCGATGTAACTCAGTGACATGACGGCAGACTCTAAATGTTTGACTCCGGCACAAAATATGTAAGTTTAATGCGCGTTTTTATTATTTTACGGCTTTGAGTTTGGTTTAATAATTGGAACTAAACAGTGGCTCGGTAAACAAGTTGGATACCTTCATTTTAAAAATATTATCTGTGTATCTCGGTAGTCAGCTGATATTAGTAAATCTAGTGCAAAATTTATTATCTAGGTACCTTATGTTCCGTGTACTTTTTGCTATCTTTGGGTCTTTATCAGTGAATTCTTAATTAGGATGAAACTTTATATAAAATTTCATGTTCATTAGTATTCTTTATATAAAACGTTCATCCTAATTTGCAATTCAATGAGAAAGCTGAAACATCAATAGAAATTCCATTGTCTCAATCATTAACCCCGTTTCCCCCTGGGACAAAATTAAAATCCCTCCGCGGGCCTTTTAGAATGATGAGATTTTATCGGGTATAAAGGGGCATGCACGTGACTGATTTGCTTCATCTGATTGGACAACATGCTCATTAATTATTCATGAGTTTTTGAAGTGTTTATAACAGGTATAAAAAAAAAAAGGAATTTAAGAGTTAACAAAATGATTTTAGAGAATTAGAGAGAAAATAATGATATAAAAATAATATCAGTTTAATAGGGCAGCCTAGCAGCTCCTCGTAAGATGTGCTCCAATTCGGCCACAACCCTCACAGACAAACAATAGAACAAAGATTAATAGAACAAAGACTTGCATACAATAACATCTATTGTTTTGGTTATCCAATCAAGAAATATGTTCTGAGGAGCTGCGACCATATATACCTGTTTAGTAACCCCATTTGCAGTATAGCCTGAATATTTCAGCTTTATAAATATACTTACCAGGTACAGATGTCAATAAATACAATAACATAGATACAACCAATCAGGCTCTCACAGAGTAGGGACACTAGCTGGCCTTGTAGTAAGATTTGGCATAACCTACAATATTGAGCCACATTGGCATAATTAGCTTTCACAGCATCTACTTACAACAACTTGTAGCATTTTGTTAGGATATCTTGTATAGCATTTCATTTCTCAATAGATTAACATTAAATTTTTGTAAAGCTTAAACAAGATTTAATTTAAGTGTATGTGATTAACTTACAAGTGCACTTTGTCTACATTGTACCTGTTTATTACTATGCAGATGACAAGTCAACCAGGACAAAGCTACCAACCTGCTCCTGCTGGGGCAATGCCACCTGCACAGTATCCAGGTAAATAATATTATGTTCTTTGATATAGGATTGGTGTTAGAGCTACAGTATGTGATCTCACGCGAAACCAGTATAACACAGACTATAATTACAATGGACTTTTCAAAGCCTGGATTTGGATTTGGAGATTCAATTGACAGTTTGAAATCTACAATGTCTTGGGAAACTTTGAATGCAAAGTCTACATGTATGGCAGCACATTGTATAAATATATTTGCATCAAAATAAACTCCAACAGTGTTTCAAATCTTACAGGTTGAAATTAAATGACATATACTGATTGGAAACATTCATTTTCTCTCCCAATATGCTAATTTAGTGCTGAAAATACATGTAGCATTAGGCTTTCGAGCCTGGATGTGGGTCAACATTTGACATCTAAAAACGAAACTCCAAGACTATACATTCATTAATAATATTTGTAGTTACTGGTCTTGTGTGAGATAACATCAATAGCAGTAATGCTGGGTTCAATTTTAACCAAGGATTTTGGTTCAATGTCTTTGTAAAACCTGAGTTTCCTTTTTTTTTAAATCAGTACAGCTAATACATGTATAAAGGCTGGTACACTGGAGGATTAACCCTATACATGTACATTGTAGCTACATGTACATATAGGATTTCTTATGAAGTATTTTCCAGCTCTTTTATGGCTACTGAATAATTGAAGGCTGTGTGCAACAAAAGCTTAAGTGACTCCTGATCACACTCAAATGAATTCTCCTTCAAATTCTTTGTTTTCTAAGGGAGAATCTATAATGTGATCAGGAGTTACTTATGCCCTTGTTGCAAAATATTTTATTTTTATACATGCATGTGTTGTCAGTCCAAATTTTGTCTCACTAAAAAAAAATTTGAATTAGGTACATTTTATTTTGAACTGTCTAGCTTTTTTTTTATAAACTACCATTGGTCATTTTTTAAACTCAGCACTTTTTGTGTACTAAGAATAAGTTCACCCTCCCCCTCTGTTTTCCTACAATGTACCTCACCTTTATCATTTCCTTCCCCTACCCCTCTCCCTGTCTTCTTACAGTGCTAAATTGTACCCATATAATCAGCTATGTCCTTACTGGTACTTGGTCAGAGCCTTGACCACTACATTTGTACATGTACAGTATGCCACTGAGTTGATCGATGCGAAGCACCATACTCATTTACTAGATAGTGATATAGTACGTGTAAATGAGTATAGTGCTTCACATTGATTACCTCCATGGCATAGTGGTCAAGGCTCTGACCAACAGATCCGATGCCTGCCCATTGATGGTGCTACTAATACCCAGTCCCCCACAATCTAGTCCGAATTTGCATAGATATATATGTGCAGTTCCACAGAAATTGATGACACAAATCCAGTACCCATTGAACATTAAACAGAAGTGAAAAAATATGTTCTGCCAATTAAGCACTGGCAGATGGTCAGTTCTGACTTGGGGGGCCTCGATCGATCTGGCCCCCTTGTTGAATAGGCAATATTCGTATTCTCACGGACGAGCTGGAACGAGCACTCAATGGAGGCTCATGCGGGGGAATCTTTTCTAATGCTAAATAGTTTTTAGCGAATTCCCCCGCACGAGCCTCCATTGAGTGCTCGTTCCAGCTCGTCCGTGAGAATACGAATATTGCCTATTGGGTAGGCACATGCATGCAGTGACTACAGTATTACCGGCATTAAGGTAAAAAATAAATAAGTGAATATATAAAAAAGCAAAAAATTCACCTAGCTCAGTAAAAAAATCCCTACATGTAGTTCAAAAATACTTTCCCTAGTCCAAAAATAATTTTCCTAGTTCAAAAATAATTTAACTGAGATTAAATTTGAGCTATAACATATTATGCATTTCATCACATTATTTAGGGCAACAGCCAATAGTAGGCTATGCGCCACAACCAGGCTATGGGCCCCCACCCCAACAGCACCAGGCATACGGAGCACCACCGCAACACCAGCAGGCATATGGAGCACCACCACCACAACAACAACAACAAGGGTATGGAGCACCACCGCAACAGCACCAGGCGTATGGAGCACCTCCTCCTCAGAACCAAGGTTATGGACCCCCACCACAGGCTCCAGGATATGGTACCACTGGCCATGCACAGAGTTTGTCATTTGGAGGTGAGTTTTAGTTGAAATCCACAAACCCTTTAATATTTATTGTGTGTCGGACCAGAGATGTACATGTATGTACATTTTAAATCATTATGATGTCTTCTCAAAAGTCGGACATATATTCATACATTGTACATGTACATGTATTGTGTTACAGGTCAAATTTATTTTCAGGTCAGTTTTATTTTAACCTAGGTTATTTTTTTGCAACCAATTTTTTTAGTATAATTTATAAACAGGTATAGGATATTTTTTGGAATCACTTACCATAGTATTATTGTTTTTACCTTAAATTCTTAATTGTAGTCACTGCGTGCACACCAGACGAGTCAGAATGGACCAGTGCTTGCCAGAACTAATTTGTTTCACTTATATCCTATGTCCAATTGGATACTGGGTTTGTGTCACCAATTTTGTGCACAGTTTTAGTGAAATACCAGCACTTCCTTCAAACAAACACTTTTATTTTGGTGATCATTATAAAATATTATGTCAATTTTAAATACTAGATTAAGACTAAAAAGAATGTGGTTTGAATCATTATCTTTTCTTGATGAGCTGTGTTGCATCTGCTGCTTGTGCTTGTGGTGCGCCCAAAGAAGATGTTCGCACTATTTAATGATATGTTGTCATTTTGCTGCTCTATGTGATGCAATGCTAATATATGCTTCTGTTATGCAAAATGCAGGCCATATATGGGAAACATTGAATTTATCAAAAGAAGTAGATGTTTTATTAAATGGTTTATGAACAGCCTGTATTATAACACAATCTGGTCGGTTTAATTAATTTAGCAATCTTTTATTCTTTACATAATTGCTCTTGTTGCATTCACTTTGTCTTTGCATATCTCTTTAGTCTGCTTCTTTGTGGTTTTAGAGAATTATAATTTCAATTTACATACACCCCTCATTGAGCTGTTAGCTCTTGGGGTATAACTTGTACCAACAAATACATGTATTGTTAAAAAAAAAATAAGTACCAAGCTATTATAATTATGGTTTCTGCTGCACATGTACATGTATATATGAAACTTTGGGCTAGACCGTGGGGACTGGGTACTAGTAGCACCATCATAATTATATAGTAAATGAGTATGGTGCTTCACATCGATTACTCAGTGGCACAGTGGTCAAGGAAAGCAGAGGGGGAAGGTGAATTTATTTTTAGTACACAAAAATAACCTAGTAGCTAGGTCACAAAAATAACCTACTGTAGGTCCAAAAAAAAACTACAATCCTGGTCAAATGTCTTTGGGACACACTATTTCTAATTTAGTGATTTTATTGTCTACAACATTTGAGAAGTACGTTGTCACAATATGTCCCCCATATTAGGTAATTGAACAGGTGACTTTACTTTTCACAGATCAACATTATAATTATTGGGGGGAGGGGGATAAAAGATATGAAAAGTTGCAAATTTGGCAACAAATTAGTAAGTGTCCCACTACAATACGTTTGACTATGATTGTAGGTTGAAAAAAAATAACCTAGGTTGACAAAAATGATCTGAAAATAAATTTGACCTACAGGTAACATATAATATTATGCATTAAATTACAGCTTTGTCTCTATGCAGCCAATCATAAATTCTGGCCTTGAGGTTTAATATAGCCTAGAAATTTGTTTTTGATGGCAGGGGTGCATGGCCGATATCTGAAATTTTAAGTTATCAATAATAACTTATCAAAAACTCAAGTTTTTGAGTTTTCAAATACAAACAGTTGCAAGTATCAAAATATTATTTTATGTAAAATCAAACTGTCTCAGAGGTTAATTACCATCATCATTTTTATTTTCTTGATAAACTTAATTTGAGATGGACAGTTGTAAAACACTACCTTTCCAGCTCAGGGTGTCACAAACTGAGATGCCCCACCATGATGAAACTGTTGCCACACTAGTGTCTGTCAGGCAACTCAGGGCCATTAGCAATCTCATTCCTGGTCAAAACTCTCTTATAAATTTTAACAATGATTATACAACCGGCCCCAGTGCCCTCTCATCCTCATGATGATCCCTCATGACGAAATAGCAGACAGTGTGGGCCATTTGTTGGCCATAATTTTCAAATGTGAAAATAATTGATGTTAATTTTAATTATTTAAAAAATATTCTTTAAAAAACATGAAGTACCAGCAGGGCACCACATTAATTTGATGCATCAATGTAAATCTTACATTGTACATGTACATGTATGTATCAATAATGTTGGCACCATGGGAATCCCCCATTATGGCATGCTCAAACCCTGGTGTGAAAATCCATTCCCTCCCGCTCAGTGTGGATTTTACATACTTTAAAGGAATCCCTGGCTGTTGGAACAAGTTTCCAAAATTGGAAAATGTGTTTTAGTTTTTGAAGAAATTGGACATGAGTACTTGCCATTTTGGGCACGGACGCCGCCATCTTGGATCTGATGACGTTTCATGGCGGTCTCTATTGTTAAAAAACAATAGCTTTTGTCTTGTAACAATAGGGACCGCCAAAAAACGTCATCGAATCCAAGATGGTGGCGCCCGTGCCCAAAATGGCTCATACTCATGTCCAATTTCTTCAAAAACTAATATCTATTTTACAATTTTGTCAACATATTTTGAACTTAGACCATATTGCCAACAATTTAACTGCAACTTGTTCCAACAGCCAGGGATTCCTTTAAATTTGTTTTAAGTACAGTATTCAAAAGATGCATTACCTTTTGACAGTTTATTTCAGATGATGTATGTAGCACTTTAAATAAACACTCTGGATGGGTGGGACATCTTACAGTGTGTCTTTTCCAGTTTTAACGATGTTATAGATCTAGTATTATAATTGGTATGTTTATTTTATTTTATTTAAACAGGTGAAGTTGAAACTCCATCGTACCAAGGAAAAGACATCCCAGACCAGGATGTAGAAGGCAGTGAGGGTGCAGCCCCACCTGTGGCTACAGCACCTCCTGCCAGCCTGTTTGGGGGAATTTCGGGATATGAAAATGTGCATTATGGTGAGTGTAGTGTTCTTCACAGTGGCATGCTTGAAGAGGCAGTGTGGTGTTAATTAAGCTAGGGCACATTCATTTGAGACTATTCTGGAATACTAATAGCCGGAATAATATGCATTAGCATTCAATGGTATGGGAGCTTAATTCTTATTCTGGAATACTTATAATATTATGCATTCTGTATATTCTGCTCCTGGATGCAGAATGCCAGAATATTCTTATTCTGGAATAAGAATATCTTAGAATATCTCAAACGAACATGCCGTTACCGGTAGTCAATATTGGTGTACTTAGTCAATCCAGGGACACCGAGTCTGATCCCCATGTGCTCAATCATGTTTGTAAATAGCCAGCTCTCTCTCTCTCTCTCTCTCTATATATACAGTCGTTTCCGTTAACGTTGTCCTAGACATATGCACATATGGATTTATAGCCTTTGTTCAGTTTGCACCTTTTACATAAAGAACGGTAATCAGCCATGAACGCACCCTTTGTATTTGGTAACAAAGAGCCATGGTGGTCTAATGGTTAACGCTCTTGCTTTCAAGTTCGAAGCTCCGAGTTCAAGTCTCAGTATCGGCATCGTATCTTTTTCTTTCTTCTTGTTTTGTTTTTTTCTTGCTTTTTTCCACCTTTATTTTTGTTCTGTTTACATGTGTGTTTCTTTTTGCAGTTTCTTTTTTGGCATTGGATAAGAACGGACGCTGTAGCTAAAATAATACTGTCATCCTGAAACGGTCTCAATTTTTCCCAGACTTTCGAAGTAGATAATTATACCAGCACTGACTGAGTACGCCCAAATTACGCTATTTTCGTTTAGAACGGTGTAGCAACTTCGTTGATAGTTGTGGATTTGAATAAGCGTAATTTTTTTACGCTGTGCCGGGCTTACATGTACATGTATGTACCAGAAACAGTTTTGAAAATACTAGATATACCCACTAATTCAATGTATTATATCTTTGTTTAGAAGTAGGAAACGATTTTAGCATGTGTTATGAATTTCTTTCGTACTGATTTTCTGAACTTAGGCAGACTGAGCGAGCGACCTCATTTCCCCCCCGAGATTTCGAAGACATCGGCCGCGAGACACGGAGACAGTTTTGAAAATACCCGGCAGTCCAGAAATTGTCCAGAATTCTCTTTGAAACCCATAGTAATGCTTGCATAAGTTGAGGAAGCTTTTTTCTTTGTGAAGGAAGAGAACTCACATGGAATTAAAACAGTGTACTCGGCGTAAGGTTTACGAGTGTTTGACAAATGATCACAAACTTTTGAAGCTTTGCCATGGACGATGTCGATGTTCAAAATACTACATTCCCTGCGGCAGTCGAAGCTTTTGCAAAAGAAATGTTCGAACATCCCTTAATGAAATATATGTGGATGATAGGTGTCCTAGGCATTTCAAAGGTGAAAAAGAACTTGTAGTCACGTTTGAAATAAAAGCTTTTAAGGGAATGCAGTCAGAAGAAAAAAAGGGGGGAAAGAAATGAAAAAAATCTTCGGAGTGAAAAAAAAGAGGCGATGCCGATACTAAGACCTGAACTCGGGGCTTCGAACTGGTAAGCAAGAGCGTTAACCATTAGACCACCGTTGCTCTTTGTTACCAAATACAAAGGGCGTGTTCACGGCTGATTACCGTTCTTTATGTAACAGGTGCGAACTGAACAAAGGCTATAAATCCATATGTGGATATGTCTAGGACAACGTTAACGGCAACGACTGTATATATATATATATATATATATATATATATATATATATATACAGTCGCTGCCAAAAAGGTTGTCCAGCAGAACATAATATAATACTTTAATATCCATTGTTTTGGCCCAGAACATAATATAATACTATAATATCCATTGTTTTGGGCTATTGTCTAGACCAAGACAATAGGCCAAAACAATGGATATTAAAGTATTATATTATGTTCTGCTGGACAATCTTTTTGGCATTGACTGTATATATATATAAATATATATATATATATAAGAACTGTTTTCTGGTTAGGTCAGCGGTAGACTCAGGGCTGGTCTGATGTGTGGGAGTTTGACAGTTCAAACTCCAGTTAGACCAACTCTCAAAACAAATATTGTTTTATATTTCTAAAGAGAAACTTGAATCATCAATTCAATTGATAGAATTAAATTTAATGCCATTTTTTATAATTATTTAAAGTACAGTTTTAACTTTATTGCAGGAACTGCATTTCTTCCTCCACCTCCTGCTTATGAGCCACCACCTCGTACTGAACATCCTGAACAAGTTTTTCAACAGTAAGCTCATTGAATTACTGAATATATTATTATTTGATGTTAACTTGTCAATATAGGAAAGGATGGAGGATAGGTGCCATTTGCAATGCAAGTACTAGCAACAGGCAAACAATGTGCAACTAAGGAGGGAACCATGGCAACCAAGCCATGGGTCAACCCCTGGCACCTGTCACACTAATTTCACAGTGGAAAAAAGATACTTACCTAGGTCTTAGACCTACCATAGTAGGGATGGGTGGGTGGGGCAATCCGGCAAGCAAATGCAAAGCAAGCAAGCCAGAACTGAGCATGGGGGCAAACTTGTCATATTTGACGACCCTGTTGCACATGCACCAAATGAGCACTGTCCGCTGGCCAATAGCTATTTGCAAGCAATCCCAAAATAACTCACCATGGGGGTAAATTCATCACACAAGACGACCCTGTTACGCATACAATTATGAGAGCAATATGCTGGCCAATCTCCCAGTTAACTATGATGATTAAATCTCATTTAACTTGTCAATATAGGAAAGGATGGAGGGTAGGTGCCATTTGCAATGCAAGTACTAGCAACAGGCAAGCAATGCGCAACCAAGGAGGGAACCATGGCAACCAAGCTACGGGTCAACCCCTAACACACCCATCACCATACAAACTGCAAAGTTGTGCTTGGAGATGGAGGACCTGTGGCAGGGAGGTGACCAAATCACGTGTCAAGGGTTGACCATCCACTAACAGGAACAGTGGCCCAAGTTGATCTCCTAAGTGCTAAATATTTTACCATAGCTTGGACTTCACACATGGGAAGGTTACCTTAACCAATGAAAATAGGGCAACCCTGACGAAAAGGGTCAGTTTTCGAGGCTTTAATGCAAACTTGGAGGCATGAAGGAATAATGCAAGAATCAAACGGCAACATCAGCTACTGTCAAATGAATAGTTGGGTTAAAAACCGATAAGCTTGACACTGTAAATTCTGTAAATTCTGTTGACCTCAAAAAACCGAAATAGGCCAAAGTACATGCAGCCAAAAACATCACATGATTATAATTATGTAGACAAGTCCAAGCCAGAATGTATCACTTTTAAAATAATATCTGCAGTCACTGGTAGGCGTTGACTACCCGTAGTTGGTCCTTGGAGACGTTTAATGTCCCTAATAACCCGCTGGGGTTGTAGACAATTAGCCAATGGATCTGCAAATCCCTGATCAATATGAAGGGAACGATATAAATAAACCTTGATTGATGAATGGCGTAAAGGCTCGGCCAGGAATGTAGCAAACAAACACATTGTCCACTCGTCAGAGGGAAGAGGAGACCCACTGTAGTTAAGACGACCGCTCATGTACATAGCAAAAATTTATAAATTTGTCTTGTGCACAAGAGTAACTGCGGCGCGTTGACATAGCAAAGCCATGGTATATCAGTGTGTGACAGCGGGACTCTAAATAACTTGTGATACTGTAGATGAGCAAGCAACTGAGGGGGAATCGTGACTGGAGACTTCTTTGCTGATGGGGTTAGCTTGCAAAAGGCCTGCCAATTAAAGCGAGATAATGCGTCAGCTATGCCATTATCCACACCAGGTACATGAACTGATGCAAAAGTGAAGTTTTGACGAGCCGCAAGCAAGAGCAAATTTCTCATCAAAATGCATAATGTTGGGATCACGAGAAGTCCTGGAATTAAATATAATGATACAACTGCTTCGTTATCGACCCGGAATAACACCCTTTTTCGATGCCACCACGTATGGGCTGTGACAACCACTGGAAATAACTCTTTATAAGCAATAGACAATCCACTCTGTCGAGTAAGCCACAGACCATTAAACCACTCTGTATCTATAAATGCACCATATCCAATTGCCCTTGCAGCATCAGAGTCAACAAAGAACTGAGGCACTGGTTCTTGACCAGGTAACAAGAAGAAACTGACTCTGTTCCACTGACGGAAGAACTCACGCCACCAATCCAGGTCTTTCTTGAATTCCAAATTGAGGCGAACAGGGTGACCATCATTGTGGAAACAGCAGAGGAGGTCTATTATGCGGCGAAGAAAAGTATGACCTGGCCAAACAACTTTAAAAGCATGGTGCAGCAAACCAATCAACGATTGTAAATCCTTCTTGTGGCACCACTTGCGATCTGACCATACCTCCAATAAATCCTGGATGGCAGCAAACGTATCAGATGGGAGGCGTGAAATCTGAGTCAGTGTGTCCAATTCTATTCCCAGAACTACCAAGCATGTTGCTGGTCCTACACATTTCTGTGGATTCAGCGGGAGACCTAGGCCATTGGCGACTTGAACTGCTACATCAAGATAGCGTGCACAAACAGGCGAGTCAGCTGCTCCCCCCAGAATGAAGTCGTCCATATAATGTAAAAGATCACTAACATGGTAATTGTACTTAAGTATCCATTCAACCATATCTGCCACCTAATTGAAGATGCATGGGGCCGAACGCAAACCAAAAAGCAACATAAGATCAACATAATACTTCCCCCACCATGTCATGCCCAATAGGTGGCGATCAAAAGAATTGACTGGAATATTTATGATGGCACAAAAGTCATGTATTCTACATCAAATTTGGCCAACAAACTACCCCTTCCGAATTTGGCAACCATATTTACAACATCATCGACTTTGCTGTACTGGAGGGACCACGAATCAGAATCAATGCCATCGTTTACACTGTATCCTAATGGTGATGATAAATCCATGATAGGACACCATTTGCATGGTTGCCCCTTCTTTGGAATGACTCCAAAACTGCTTATTTGAAGTGACTGTATTTGAGGGGGGGGGGGGACTCAAAGGGGCCCGCTACTCGACCAAGTTTGACCTCATTATTTAGGTAAGCATCAATTACCTCGGCATGCTGATAAGCGGATGGTTTGTTCTTTTTGGCTCGTTTTAAGTTAACCGCAGGATCAAAACCTAACTTAAAACCCTCAGAAATACCACCAAGCACATTGTCCACTTGGGCTCGTTGGTTATTCAGCTCACATGCGAACTTGGAATAATTCAAATGGCAAATTTCAGCAACTTCAGACAGACTCGGTCAGCCGGGACCAGCTACGAATGGCTGTTGCAAGGAGGGAACCATTGTCACTGGATTACGCATTAGAACCGGCAATGATGGAGTGCTAGCCGAAACGCTAGTACTAGTACTTGAACTAGCGGGAATGGATTAAGACCCGAGGCTTACAGGAGTACTAGAGCTAATACCGGAGAAAGTTTGACTCCGTCTTTCCCGCCGTGGAAGCCACGTGCGACTCCACGTGGGGTCTTGGCAAAATGCCGCCGTTTGAAGCCCAAGGCGAACTGCTCCCGACTTGGCCCAAAGTAGAGGTATGAGCATCTAAGGGGCTTGATGTTTCCTGGGATGCTGAAGGCTGGGAAACAGCTGAACTGTCGCTTGCACTAGCGTTCCTCCCGACGCCCGCTGAGGCTAAGGCGGCTTCAACCATGGAGGAAAAAGGTGCCTGCATTGCTTGCACCAGAGCAGCAATCAGCTCCTGTAACGGGTTGACTGGAAAATAGGTTAAGGCGGCACCGGAATTTTCCATTGGGGGCCGTGAAGACATGGAGCTGGGTGCAGAAGTCGCCGGCAACTGGCTATCACAGCTATTCCTCGTGGTTCGCGCATTTTATCAGGATCTGATCCAAATGTCTCAAATCAAATCAAACGCTGTGGTTCCATTATGTTATAGTTGGTAAATGTACATGTACAATTCATGTATAAGTTTTTGTTTACAGATGCATGCCTGTCTCATTCTCAGATGAAACATATATTATACGCATGTAAGCTTAATGCTCATACATGTAGTTTTTCAACCATAGAATCAAGTACAATGTACATGTAGCAATTGATTTGTTGGTTGTATCTTTCAGAGCAACATCTATCAGTGAAGAGCAGGCCAGAGATGCTCTGTTACAGTTTGTGGGTGAACACTGTTGCTATGGTAAAGGAGCTGCCAGAGATATGGAGATGAAGGACATACAGCCATCAAGTGCCTATCACGTAAGTAGAGAGAGCCTGCTTGCCGGCTCTTCTGTAATTTTTTTAGTCGTTTTTTTTTTCAGATTGTGTCACCTGTGGCACGCGGTCAAAATGGGGTGAGGACAAAAATGAAGGGAGGGGAAGAAAGAAGAGCCTGCACGAATGACATTGTTTTCGGAGTATTTACCATTCGTCCACGAACGGAAAATTCCCATTGGCTAGAATGTGACAGGTGCCAAGACCCCATTCGCCACTGCTGTCCAGTTCATAAGTGCAAGATATTTGATGAGGTTCTTTGTAGTTACATCGGTCGGAACCCAAACAGAGACATTTCCATTCGGCTGAAGTGTTACTACTTTCACACTAGTCTCCTTCGTTTCTGCAACATCATCAATATTTAAATGTTGAGTGAGCACTTCATTGGCACTTGACTCCAGTTGAATTTGAAACAAAGACTTTCTCAACGACCGTGAAGAATTCGTTTTTATTAACTTGTCAATAAGGATGGAGGGTAGGTGCCATTTGCAATGCAAGTACTAGCAACAAGCAAGCAATTCACAACTAAGGAGGGAACCATGGCAACCAAGGCATGGATCAATCCCCGACACCTGTCACACTGGTTTCACACTGGTACAATGTATACTCTGTGCCAGTACACCATGACTGTTTTTGGTACAGAGCATCATGAAAAAAATAGCAGCCCCAGTTTCTTTCCGGTATAGGTCATATTTTTATCGGTAAAATCCAGCATGTGCCGGTGTTGTGGAATCTACTAAATGTGAACATTACAAGTACATACATACATCGTACATGTACAGTACTAAATGTGACATTACAAGTGCATACATGCACCGTACATGTACAGTACTAAATGTGACATTACAAGTGCATACATGCACCGTACATGTACAGTACTAAATGTGACATTACAAGTGCATACATGCACCGTACATGTACAGTACTAAATGTGACATTACAAGTGCATACATGCACCGTACATGTACAGTACTAAATGTGACATTACAAGTGCATACATGCACCGTACATGTACAGTACTAAATGTGAACATTACAAGTACATAAATACATCGTACATGTACAGTACTAAATGTGACATTACAAGTGCATACATGCACCGTACATGTACAGTACTAAATGTGAACATTACAAGTACATAAATACATCGTACATGTACAGTACTTAATGTGACATTACAAGTGCATACATGCACCGTACATGTACAGTACTAAATGTGACATTACAAGTGCATACATGCACCGTACATGTACAGTACTAAATGTGACATTACAAGTGCATACATGCACCGTACATGTACAGTACTAAATGTGAACATTACAAGTACATAAATACATCGTACATGTACAGTACTAAATGTGACATTACAAGTGCATACATGCACCGTACATGTACAGTACTAAATGTGAACATTACAAGTACATAAATACATCGTACATGTACAGTACTTAATGTGACATTACAAGTGCATACATGCACCGTACATGTACAGTACTAAATGTGACATTACAAGTGCATACATGCACCGTACATGTACAGTACTAAATGTGACATTACAAGTGCATACATACATCGTACATGTACAGTACTAAATGTGACATTACAAGTGCATACATGCACCGTACATGTACAGTACTAAATGTGACATTACAAGTGCATACATGCACCGTACATGTACAGTACTAAATGTGACATTACAAGTGCATACATACATCGTACATGTACAGTACTAAATGTGACATTACAAGTGCATACATGCACCGTACATGTACAGTACTAAATGTGACATTACAAGTGCATACATGCACCGTACATGTACAGTACTAAATGTGACATTACAAGTGCATACATACATCGTACATGTACAGTACTAAATGTGACATTACAAGTGCATACATGCACCGTACATGTACAGTACTAAATGTGACATTACAAGTGCATACATGCACCGTACATGTACAGTACTAAATGTGACATTACAAGTGCATACATACATCGTACATGTACAGTACTAAATGTGACATTACAAGTGCATACATGCACCGTACATGTACAGTACTAAATGTGACATTACAAGTGCATACATGCACCGTACATGTACAGTACTAAATGTGACATTACAAGTGCATACATACATCGTACATGTACATTGATTGTACATGTATATCATCTAAATGTTGTTGTTATTGTCTCAAAATATTGTCACTTTCACTCTTGTTTCTACAGTACTCACTTGCAAGTTTTTGTGAAGGGAGATCAACAGCTTGGAAGTATGAGGCATACAGAGGTACATCTTGGATTTATTATAATCTATGTCATTGTAATTAAGAGCTCTATAAATCAGTTCTACTGTATTTCCTCAATTAAGGCTTTAAGCACCCATGTTCAATTAGGCCTTCCCTTTCCCAAAGAAAAACACACAGCTGAAAGCTAATACTAGGAGGAAAGTACTAATTCCCCTGTCACACAGCAAATACACATGGCCAGGTCACATTAATTAAAGGACAATCCAGACTGCAAACATACACTAGATGTAATTACACTAATTATATCAAACCCAGGAAAGTGCATGCAAATGATGAATAAAATAGGTAAGCTGAAAATTTTGAATGTTCATCTGGCTGAATACACAATCTTATATAATTCTTGTGGAAGTCAACTGTCGTTGCTTTATTTTATATTCATCATTAATTACATTAACTAATGAATTAATAAGTTAGGACAAAGAATTGAGTCAAATCACTTTTTTAAACCCCTCCCCAAAGTTCTGGTATAAAAGGGTAAGCCCCTCCTCCTTTCACACCTTTGAAACTCAAAATTTGACATTCAAATTGCAGAGCAGTGAAGAAAGCAAGCAAGTATATCAGACCTCTCCTGTTAGAATGCTAGATTGTTTAGGTTTAAAATTATAAGCCATAAAAAATAGGGAAGATAGTTAGACTACCAATTATATTTTATGACTGTGTATGAACTGACTTGGTAGCCCTTTACTCTGAAGTTTAAAACATTTATTTATTTTGAATTTTGCATGATACATGCAAGCAATCAGTAGGGAGCACTCAAGCAGAGCATCATAGAGATGTTCACTTGACAAAGGATGAATGACAACTGTAGGTGACAATTAAACTCCTCCAGTTGTTTGAAGCAAGGGTAACTTTATCCCTAGGATAGCGCTAAATCTGTAATTGTAATCAGGGTAGCGCTTACCCTTGCTTCGAATAACCAGGTCCAGGGCTCCGATTTTTATACGGGAGTTTCGTGTTCAAGCATCCCCTTGATTGAGCACCCTTTCTTGGCCATGAAATTTACTTAATTGAGGAAATATCAATGGTATCTGATTTTGTTGAGAAAAAAGTTTTATTTATAAATAACTGGTTTTGTTAAAAGTAATAATGATTTATTGTAAAATAAAGTATTTAACATTCATGATAATTAAGGCCCTTTGCAGCTAACGAATCATGTGGTTGTACTGAAGAGAAAAAAAAATCTTAATTTATTTAAATGCCTTGTACATGTACGAGATTGGTATTGTTATTGGCAAAACCTGTTTGTAAATGCTATTTTCACCTTCAATCGATTGTCAATCTTTCTAAAACTGCATTTTTGAAGATAGCTTGCTCTTCGGCATCCATGGCAATGCTTTTCTCATAGGGTTCACGAGCTCAATTGATTCGTTAATGAAGTATTATATCAGCATGTGCCTGTTAGCTGCAAAGGGCATATTGACCCACCAACAGATTTCCTCACAAAGAAATCATATAAGTTTAAATTGTATTGAGCATGCCTATTTACCTGGTTTTTAAATACTTTTCTTGTACATTTTCACATCCGAAGGTCAACCTATTGATGGCCCAAATAATGGACCAGCACCTCTACCATGGAACATCCAAGCGACTCCAGCACAAACATTCAATGACATGGAGATGAAGATAGAAGTGCCACACACTGCAGTGGTCAAGGTACTAGACATGATTGTACATTAGTGAGTGATTTGGCTAAAGTGAACAATCTGCACCGTACCAACCACTTACCAACCACTTTTTTACAACGCAGATTGTTCACTTTAGCTGAGTGATTTAGTGTGCTGGGGTGCCAGGGTGGTACAAGTGGTAAACACTTTACCTCTCACCCCTGTGGCCCACTGGTTCGATTCCTGATCATTGCACCATATGTGAGTTGAGTTTGTTGGTATCACCCTTGCTCCAAGAGTTTGGGTTCTTCAGTTTTCTCTGGGTTCTTCGGTTTTCTCTCCCTCCCCTAAAAAACCTTTATGCTAAATTCGATCTGTAGTTTAGCCAAGTCCTGACTTTGGTCAGCCCCTTATGGTTGTTTCAGGTCCCGTTAAAATTCAGACTTCTCAGTGATTTGTGTGCAAGTGGCACTTACAAACTGCACCAACGGGTGAACGTTGGTGTGGTATATATTATCAATTTGTTAGTTTGACCTGCATGCATCTTATAAAATACACTTTGAAAAAGAAAATGCATTTATACAATGCAGAGAACCTTGACCCCTCTCCCCCTGCATGCCAGATTTCAAATCCTAGACTAATAAACGCATGAAAACTTTAAAACTAGAGAAATATCACAACGTTGTAATTACTTTGTCATT
Organism: Actinernus sp. WN-2022; assembly: GCA_030867875.1. Classification (NCBI taxonomy): domain Eukaryota; kingdom Metazoa; phylum Cnidaria; class Anthozoa; order Actiniaria; family Actinernidae; genus Actinernus; species Actinernus sp. WN-2022. The sequence continues at coordinate 2,961,092 of JAOWCC010001634.1, forward strand.
TATGCACAGCCTTGTCATGAGTGTATGGCCATGGGTTACAAGCGCTGCTATAACTGCTGTGGTCGAGGCAGGGTATGTAAGAATTATTTTTGTTCATGTGAATGTTTCATTGCACTCTGTATAATTTTCATTGTAAGAAACAATGCTCAGTATAGAAATGATCTTTCATCTAAGTGACACCAAGGAATATGTGAGTGACAAAATAAGTTATAAAATTTCTAATGCCACAGTTCAGATGGTCCAAGAGAACAGTGATCGCTAAATGTGCAAATACTGCAAATCAAAGGAGTTAGATAGAACAAGTTCAAGTTTATTTACACTGTTCAATTTACATATATTAAAAAGAAAAGAGAAACGTAGATAAGATAGAGCTGAAATACAATCATGAGAGGTAAAATAGTAGCAAAAGCTTTCGAGTTAATCACTGCCTGTAAGTAAAGTTGTACGAATATTGAAGACAATTACTACATAAATACAATCGTGTATGATGTAATTACTGTTATGAAACAAGAACAAACGATAGAGAAAAAGAGAAGGAAAAGAGAAAGAAAAAATACCTCGAGTATTTACCCAGATTAACCTGCAAAACCAAAGAAACAAATATAAACACAACCGTAAAAGCAAATCAAAAATGTTCGAAATACAGCTTGGTCTCTTTGAAAATAAGTTCATCAACAGATATTACTGAAAGGCTGTCAACAGATTGCTGTGCACAATTGTAAACAAATTCACATGATGCAGCTAGCGTGTATGTAATTCAGGTTACTACAGGACCGGCCTAGATACACGTACGACACAACGCGAAGTTCTTGTCAGCTGCGTTGGGCTTACCCTGGTTTTCCCGTCGCCGTAAGAGCTCGAGCAGTCGCTACTCAGTGTGTAAGCGGAAAAAAATAACCTCACGGTTACGTGGCTTTGTTACGAATTGTTAGAGGTTTTACAGGACATGTTTGACATTACTATTACAGACCAAGTGTACAACATGCCATGGATCAGGGCATCGTACGGAGTACCGTGATGGTGAACATCACCATGAAACATGTACGTGGTGCCATGGCAGTGGCCGCCGAAGGTAAGCCCATCATTAACAATATTCACACTCAAGTAATGTACCAGTAATTAACATCACCACGAAACATGTACGTGGTGCCATGGCAGTGGCCGCCGAAGGTAAGCCCATCATTAACAATATTCACACTCAAGTAATGTACCAGTAATTAACATCACCACGAAACATGTACGTGGTGCCATGGCAGTGGCCGCCGAAGGTAAGCCCATCATTAACAATATTCACACTCAAGTAATGTACCAGTAATTAACATCACCATGAAACATGTACGTGGTGCCATGGCAGTGGCCGCCGAAGGTAAGCCCATCATTAACAATATTCACACTCCAGTAATGTACCAGTAATTAACATCACCATGAAACATGTACGTGGTGCCATGGCAGTGGCCGCCGAAGGTAAGCCCATAATTAACAATATTCACACTCAAGTAATGTACCAGTAATTAACATCACCATGAAACATGTACGTGGTGCCATGGCAGTGGCCGCCGAAGGTAAGCCCATCATTAACAATATTCACACTCAAGTAATGTACCAGTAATTAACATCACCATGAAACATGTACATGGTGCCATGGCAGTGGCCGCCGAAGGTAAGCCCATCATTAACAATATTCACACTCAAGTAATGTACCAGTAATTAACATCACCATGAAACATGTACGTGGTGCCATGGCAGTGGCCGCCGAAGGTAAGCCCATCATTAACAATATTCACACTCAAGTAATGTACCAGTAATTAACATCACCATGAAACATGTACGTGGTGCCATGGCAGTGGCCGCCGAAGGTAAGCCCATCATTAACAATATTCACACTCCAGTAATGTACCAGTAATGTACCAGTAATTAACATCACCATGAAACATGTACGTGGTGCCATGGCAGTGGCCGCCGAAGGTAAGCCCATCATTAACAATATTCACACTCCAGTAATGTACCAGTAATTAACATCACCATGAAACATGTACGTGGTGCCATGGCAGTGGTCGCCGAAGGTAAGCCCATCATTAACAATATTCACACTCCAGTAATGTACCAGTAATTAACATCACCATGAAACATGTACGTGGTGCCATGGCAGTGGCCGCCGAAGGTAAGCCCATCATTAACAATATGCACACTCAAGTAATGTACCAGTAATTAACATCACCATGAAACATGTACGTGGTGCCATGGCAGTGGCCGCCGAAGGTAAGCCCATCATTAACAATATGCACACTCAAGTAATGTACCAGTAATTAACATCACCATGAAACATGTACGTGGTGCCATGGCAGTGGCCGCCGAAGGTAAGCCCATCATTAACAATATTCACACTCCAGTAATGTACCAGTAATTAACATCACCATGAAACATGTACGTGGTGCCATGGCAGTGGTCGCCGAAGGTAAGCCCATCATTAACAATATGCACACTCCAGTAATGTACCAGTAATTAACATCACCATGAAACATGTACGTGGTGCCATGGCAGTGGCCGCCGAAGGTAAGCCCATCATTAACAATATTCACACTCCAGTAATGTACCAGTAATTAACATCACCATGAAACATGTACGTGGTGCCATGGCAGTGGCCGCCGAAGGTAAGCCCATCATTAACAATATTCACACTCAAGTATAATTGTACTAATAATTAACGTTTCTATGTAACTGCATGCTAGTGAAAGAATCATGAAGGTGTTTCTGATAAGAACTGACCAAACAAAACAAGTCACATCAAAAAGGTTTTGATTGTTGACCCCTGGTCTGAGTTCCTCGTAGCCCGATTAGCTTTAAACCTGGATTAAGTTGTAACCGTGGATTCTGGTTCTCTTGGTAAAAGGTGTGTTTCTTTATTCTAGGATTACAAGTAGAGAGGACTCATTCCTCATCAAACAATAGGTTTTTAATCTCAAATCAGTAGTCCAGTCAGTAGACTATTGTAATACACTGTAGCTTGTTGTATGGATTACGTACCCAGCAGTGAGATCATCAAGTTACAAAGAGGCCAGAATGCTGCGGCAAGACTGGTATTTGGACTTCTTCATCCAAATATGAACATATTACACCTATACTGTGTACTTCACTGGTTACCAGTTAGAATTCGTATTCACTTTAAAACTTTATTATTAGCTTCTAAAGCATTACACGGCGTATCTCCGTATCTCGGCGTATGAATTAAGGTATCTTTGCAGCCCAGTACAACCACGTGATTGCATTCTTGCAAAAGGCCCATTGTACTATAATATTAGTATACACTGTACACATAATTATTGCATAATTCAGGCACACGGCTTGCACCAGCTTGCACCAGGCCTTGGAAAGTCCTTGCATTTTGACAGATAGGTTTTCTCAATTTTCTCAATTTTGTTGAAACTTCCTTCAGTTGACAGTTCGAGAAGATGGCAAGATAGCCTTATTTTTGCATCGAAAGGATCGTTCATTAGAATGACGCTGAATTTATTAATCATGTAACTAAGTAAAACAAAGAATTTAACATTGGGTCTAATTCACCACTAGTACTCTCAGTAATGAATCTTAGAACCTAAATAAAACACGAATTACGAAAACTAATAAAACCAATTGAGCAGTATAGTTTGACCTTTTGAAAATCATGCAGTAGCATCAACCCAGAATTCGGGCAGCTGAAGTAAAGACCAATATGCGCTATGGTTAAATGAGATTAACTTGTTTCCTTCAGATGCATAACATGTCATGGTCATGGTCGTGTGAAGTGCTGGACATGCGAGGGACAAGGTAACCTCAAGACCTTTATTGAGCTGACTGTCAAGTGGTAAGTTATGAACACACTCTACCCGATGTACTGTAGTTATATTTTTTGGACCAGCACCAGTACTGTAATATCACAAAACAGACAACTTATGCTGACAATGAATATATTTTGTTTGCTCACCTGTAGACGTGTATATGTTCAAAGATCCATGTACATGTAGGGGAAGGAAGGGTGTGTTTCTAGGGAGGGCATGCTTTTAGGAGGAGCACAAGTTTAACATTTCTGTTCGGGGAAGGGAGACTTAACCAAGGGTGGATGGATGCTTAATTGAGGAAATACAGTAAATAAACGTTTTGTGTCCAAATGGGGAAGGGAGGAGCTCTTACATCTTCCTGGTTAGCTCAGTGGTATAAAGTGCCAGTGTCCTAGCGCGGTCCATATCCGCGCTAGCAGATTCGTACCCCCGGGGTCCAAATCTGTTTGCGGATTTGGTCCCCCCTCGCGGATTTGGACCCCGATCTACGGATCTCAGTGAAACAAGAAATCCAAGAAACACAAAAAGAAGGATCAAGGAACACAAGCAGCTGAGAAAGATCAGAAAGTTGCGTGTTATAGAAAACTAAGACTTTCCACATACTCTTCCTGAAGCCGACTTTTCAAATTTGTTATTGTTCTATGCCCGAGAGATTGGACGATTAAAGGATTGTTAGCGGAGTCAAAGCTGGCGTCAGTATACTATTCAAACTTTCCATAAATAAAGATGTGTTGAACTATTATCACTTTACGAACAAAAAAATGTTACAAAAAGGGATGCATTTAAAGTTCCAAACTTGTTGGAAACATAATTAAAATAATATTTTTGTAGGGGGGAGGGGGGCTTCCATATCCGCTGTGACACCGGTCTTGTGAGCAGGAAGACGTGGGTTCAAATCCCAGCCACGTCCTTGGGCAGGGACATAACGCCATTGGCCTTGTTTCCTTCTAATCTATATGAGGGGGATGTAAAAGAACATGTAGTGGTATTTAGGGGATTGTCTCCCGACACAGCAGCCTGTATTCTGAAGGTACTAACAACCACTCATGATTGTCAACTGCACGGCAGCACATTGCGCCACAACAGCAGTCCGTATCTCACGACTTCCCCTGTGAAGCGCATTTGATTATATACCTATAGAATTGGCGCTATGTAAATGAACACTTTACTTTCACTTTTTTACTCAAGGGGAAGGGAGTTTGCCTGGGGACTAATCCCAAAGGAGGGCTTCTTTTCAAGAAGATATGGTATTACAAATTATTCTTGTCCTGTCAGGCAAAATCATGTTTCGAATCATGTGACCGAAAGGACTGATCTGCCTGATGAACTCATTGTGGATTCCGCTGGCACTGATATCTTCAAGGAGGAACAGCTAAGGGTGAGCTGTATTTACACCTGACTAAAACTGGAGCAGTAGCACTGTCAACCCCCAAATGACCAACTTTCTCACAATGAAATACAACAATAACTACTCAGATTAGCAGAGTATGATTTCTAGGTATATTGGAGAAAATTGGAGACAAATTTGGTGAGGTATTGCAAAGATTCGAGTGGATCAAAAATACGAAAAGTTAGAACATCTCGAATCGGTTCACTGTAACCAAAATCAAGTTTCTGGAATAACCTTTTGTAATCCAATTTAATATTGGCCATCCTCTCTCGAAAGTTTGAAAAGTATTTTCTGACATCGAAAAGGACTTGTACGAGCTGGAGGATGTTTGGGATTATTTAGAGCTTATACAAGCAGTGCCTTTTTATAGCTGTTCACGACATATCCCAACTAGTTTATTCTTGATCACACTAAATGATATGTATTAACAAAAAAAGAAGCGGGTGGGCAATAAATATTTTGTTTTTAGTTACACAGCAACGTCATTACTCGAGCCAGCGGTGTACCGCTGTGCCCGAGTCAAGAAATTATGCAAGTGTTTTTAATTTTCCGTGTTGCTAAATTTCGCCGGAAACAAAACAGCTGTCTTAGGACGATTTTATTGACATTGCCATCGTTGCTGTGTTTTTCTCCCTAACCCAGTGGGGATTGCTCTGGTGGCAGAAACACCCCGTGAGGCGTAATTCCATCACGCAGTCGCAATAATGAAGAAAGGGGGATGAAGATATTGAGGGGGCTCTTAATTTTTGTGGAGGTACTGGAGTTACAAGGCCAGGGGGACTTTTTTTTGCACTCGGTTTTATCACTGCTACAGGGGGTACCTCGCTCGTTCATTTTGTGAAAACAAATTCGTGCGTAAATACCGTACGCCAGCACATTCCATGTTCTGTTTTCCACTTTAAATATTCTGTAATTAGTAAATGTATCTAATATCGCTCTTAATGTATTTTAAATAACCTTATTAGTGCTATTTAGCTCGATTAGCTTTAGTTACTTCTAAATAGCAAGTACTTAAAATAGTTATAATACATTTATTACTGTTGTAATGATTTTTATAATATAACCCAGATAGTACGAGCGCTCTGATTGGCTTATAGACTCGAAAAATCTACGGTCTATTGTGCCGGTAAACACAGAGAAATCGGCACGCCTGCTTGCGCTGTGTCGTAGTTATATCATAAAAACGGCAATAGACCAAACATTTCAATGTGTTTACTGGCGAAATAAAGTACTTGGAATGTTGGGAGAAGATGCTTGAAAATCACGCGCCTTCGGCTTTTGATTTTCAAGTATTTCTTGTGTTCTCCCAACATCCTGCGTGCTTTATTTCGCCAGTAAACACATTGAAATGTGTGATCTATTGCTTAAATATTTACCTGTTTCAAAACGGTTATCCCAAACAAGCGATATTGCCAGACTGAAATGGATTGTGGTTCTGTAATGTGCGAAACGGATAAACTACACTGTAATTCGAAAGTCGATTCGCAGGAGACCATTAATATTCGTCTTAAAGATTTGACCCATAAACAAACGAATTCACCAGACTTTCAGCTACACCCACAATCCATTTCGGTCCGCAAATGTCGTTTGGCCGGGACAACCTGTTTTGAAACAGCTGTACATGTATGTTGTAAAGTACAAATTAATCGTTGTTCTTGTTGTACAGGTGTGGCCCATCTCAAGCTTCCATGATGGCGAAGTGAACGCAGGCTCTCAGAGACTTGTTCAAGAACATTCAAGAAATTTCCCAACTGAGCGCACACTCATGCAGGTAACTACTCAAGATTTTCTAAGTTCAGATACGCCTAAGAGAGATTTAAAAGTAGAGAACTGTGTTCATTGACGAAATACAGTCGAACCTGTAGTAGGAGGTTACCCTTTATTAAGCGGTCAATTGTCAAGGTCCTAGATAATTTCTCAGTCAAATACTGTAAACATTCCGATTAATAGAGCCAACTGTAGAGGTATTTTTACATTGTTTTAACCTGTATTAAATGGTCACTATAAAAACTGTACAGCAATATCACAAAACGTGAATTCGCATGTAGTACAACACTCAGCACCTCGCTTTTTTAATAGCTGTGATGTCTCCGCAGTTCTACAATCACTGGAGCCTACGAATGCTATTGTTTTGTATTCTCTACTTCAATACAATGTGAATCGGAGTACCACTGCGGTACGGTCACCCTTCATTAAACGGTCACCAAACCATCCCTACAGGTGACCACTTAGTACAGGTTCGACCGTCTGCATTCACGAAGTGGCCTAGCTCAAAATACATGCGTGCTCTCAGCAGCAACACCGGTTGGGGGGGGACCTACCATCCAAACAACGCTTACTAACAATTTATGGAATTAAAAAACCCTCGCCATTGCGAAACCGGGGAAACCGCAGTGGTTAAGCGATTCGCCTCTCACCACCGTGGCCCAGGTTCGATTCCCGGACGCGACGCCACATGTGAGTCGAGTTCGTTGGCATCTCGCCCTTGCTCCGAGGGTTTTCCTCCCGGTTTTCCTCCCTCCTCAAAAACCAACCTAAATTCCTATTCAACCCTGGAGAGACCCGGCTTCCTGTATCGCCGACGCAAAATAGACAATTCATCATCATTTCTCTCAAAGCATTTCATCGGCTTTCTGCTCGAGGGCATGTGGGACTTATTCACCTCGGGTGTTCTAAAAATATCAAGGCAAGATGAAAGGCTGATTGTACGGTTACTGGGAAATATATATAATTACTACCGATATTTCGGTTGGCCTGAATTGCTCCTTGCATCCAGTACATTACGTTCTAAAAATAACCTGATCTGGAATTATACACTCCTGGAAATGGCTCCAGATTCATAGCTTTGGTCCTTTTGTGCGAAGTGACATCTTGCTGGCCCTCTAGCCTAATTTTCAGACGGTACGAGATCGTCCGCTCTCACTTCCTCCACCTTCCCGTCTGATGGACTTTGACAGAAACCGTGTTTTGGTCATTATTTCATTTCGACCAATCAGAGCGGAGGTTTCATTTTTAGAGAACTGAGGTATGCATGGAATGTCTAGTGGAGCCTGCATGAAGGTGAAGCCAAATGGCGGACGATACAAACGGACTTGATATGGCTTTGGAGAAAGCGTGCGAAACTTTCGGCATTTCTGAATTATTTCCCGAATAGAGAAAGGCATTATTATCCTTCGTTTCCCGGAAGGACCTTGGCTACCACAGCTGCATCTATAAGGCGACGACCAGGTCGAGAATCGAGAGGAGAGAAATTATGTGGCCTTCTACAACTTCTACAGATCGCCAGAATCACGGCTCTTTCATGCACTGCAGAATACGTTCTGCAGCTTCAAACTTATAGAAACAGAACGTGGAGAAACATGTTGTCCTCAGACGCTATCGATACTATGATCGCGTTGTTTAGAATCTACTAGCTACGGGCTTTGGAAAATCATTAATCTTCCTCGACCGCTTTGTATGCCGTATTAAAATGTAATGTCTCCTAGAATGTTGGCATTTAGAAGACCAAATCTTTCATGAAATTTAATCATTACCAGACATTATGGACATCAGCGGAAAGGTACTGCGGGCGCGGTTCTAGCCGATTGAAAATGGCGTCTTATACTGAGTGAGACAGTAGGTTCTTTGTAGACCTTCCAATGCAAAGAAAACCGAAACTTTCTGTGATGAAATAAGAATAGAGAAACGGAACGAGAGTTATATTAGCTTAAACGTAGCCCCTGGAGTTGTGATTGTGATCTCTCCGGCGTCTGTCTGTCCAAGTTCCAGCTGCTTGGTACAATTATTTAGAGGAGAAAGGCCTGAAACCCAGTTTATATCCCAGCAAATATTGCAGGATTAAAATAGGTAAAAAAAACGAGATGGTAGTCGTGTGGAAGTTTCAGAGTTCATGGAGGTTTCTTTTCTCATCTCTGACTGAAACATCCCTTACTGATGTCTATATAGGCAAGAAATTTAGCCTACTTTTGCTAGAAATTTGGCATGTTTAAAACTTACAGCTCCTATTTCCAAAATAATGCCATTTACTGTGAGTTTAAATGTTGTTCTTTCGAACTGGCTATCGGGAAAGTGTGTACCATTTCCAGCCAAGATGCCACAGGACATCGAACTTATAGAATTTATTGAAATCAGCGGACAATTACAGCAACAGACAGAGGTAAGAAGAGCAAGTTTTGAACTCGATTTTGGCATATTTTATCTTTAACCATTTAAACGAAATATACATTGTTCTAAAGCACAAAACGATAATCTTTCGAAACTGGTATCGGGAGGTTGTATCACAAGTTTCGTTCTTGATATATTTCTGTTTCTTTATTTTATCGCCATACATTCTTACTATTTCTTGTTGAAATTTAAATGCCCGGAAAAGTTATGCATAATGAGCTTCGCGGTCACGTATGCCCCATATTTTTTGTCTACTGCTTGACACTATGTTATCGTGTCCGATGACGCGCCTAAGATGTGTGTTAACATTGTCGATAAGTGGTCGTGAAGTTTTATTCGGGATCAATTAAATGTGTCGATGGCTTTCGTGCATTGCTCGGAATCTTCATTTAGTGACAATATCCAATCAAAAAATGGCAATGAAGAGGACGACTATATGCCGATGGTTAGGTGAGGTCGCGAGTTGGTCTTATCGTTGGGGAAGCAAGAAGCTAGAGTGGTGAGTAATCATTCTTAATTATTCTTATTTTATCATGAATTTCCTAAGATTTACAAACTTGATTAGCTACGGCTCTCGCAGAGTGTGTGTAACCGGTCAAATGAAAGGTTTTCAAAAGTACTTTCAAGTTCTAGGTCGATGTTGAAATTGAATACAGTTCAAAGTGAGAGTGACGGCCTCGTGCACTGGGAGAGCAATAACCTCTCTCTACCACAGCTATGGCAAATAAAGACAAAGACATCTTATGCTACGTGCATAATGTTTCACTGCACATCTACAAACTACGGTGGCTGGTTAGGGCCATATGATATTTAACTTTTTTTAATAACCTGAAAAAGTTACTTTTCTTTGGCGGTAATGTTTTTTTTTCTTCAATCAAATGAAAAGTACATATTTTTAAAATACATGAATTAGTTTTTTTCTCATAACTCGAGATCTCGACTTATAACTGTATATCTCGACTTATAACTCGAGATCTCGACTTATAACTGTATATCTCGACTTATAACTCGAGATCTCGACTTATAACTGTATATCTCGACTTATAACACGAGATCTCGACTTATAACTGTATATCTCGACTTATAACTCGAGATATCGACTTATAACTGTATATCTCGACTTATAACTCGAGATATCGACTTATAACTGTATATCTCGACTTATAACTCGAGATCTCGACTTATAACTCGAGATCTCGACTTATAACTGTATATCTCGACTTATAACTCGAGATCTCGACTTATAACTGTATATCTCGACTTATAACTGTATATCTCGACTTATAACTCGAGATCTCGACTTATAACTTTATATCTCGACTTATAACTCGAGATCTCGACTTATAACTGTATATCTCGACTTATAACTGTATATCTCGACTTATAACTGTATATCTCGACTTATAACTCGAGATCTCGACTTATAACTCGAGATATCGACTTATAACTGTATATCTCGACTTATAACTCGAGATCTCGACTTATAACTAAAACTAGAGATCTCCACTTTCGGGGTCAGCGGTAAGCTGTGCACATCGGAGCGGTAGGTACTTCATATATGATATATATTGTGTACTGAATATATATCTAAATTCTCCTGTATTCTACTGTATTCTCCTGTATTCTCCTCGTATATGATATATATTGTGTACCGAATATATATATTCTCCTTCATTCTACTGCGTTCCCCTGTATTCTACTGTGTTCCCTTGTATTCCCCTGTGTTCTCTTGTATTCAACTGCGCTACCCGGCCTGTATTCTACTGTGTTCTCCTGTATTCTACTGCATTCCCCTGAATTGTACTGTGTTCCCTTGTATTCTAATGTACATGTTTACCTGGCAGTATTCTACTGTGTTCCCTTGTATTGTACTGTGTTCCCCTGGTATCTACTGTGTACCCTGTATTTTACTGTGTTCCACTGCATTCTACTGTGTTCCCCTGTATCCTAATGTGTTCCCCTGTATTTTACTGTGTTCCCCTGTATTCTAGTAGTGTGTTCCCCTATGTTGTACTAGTGTGTTCCCTAGCTGTATTCTACTGTGTTCCCCCGTATTCTGACTGTGTTCCCTAGCTGTATTCTACTGTACGTGTTCCCCACGAGTGCACAAAAAGCAGAACTTTAATAACGATCTTAATAAGAACTAGAGCATTAACAAGGATTTAAGGCAAAAAAATAAATGCCAGAGGACCGATATTCACATGGCTGGGCAATCATTTACTTATTACAGCCAATGAAATTGAGACAGCAGAGTGGTGAAGGGGTAATACGTGATCCGAGAATCAGCCAAAATTTGGTCATGATTCGTTAAAACTGCCCAATTTTTTTGCCATGATTCGTGAATTAGCCTTAACGGGGCTTGCGATCCATGAAAACAGGATAAAATGAAAACTGTGATCCGTGATTTTAAGAAAATGTGACCAGTGATTTGTGATGGATTACCCCCTTGACCCTGTTGAGAGAACTAAAGTTTTTGATGGTTCTACAGGCGGATCCAGGATTTTTGAAGGGGCTGGCTGTTTAGATTTTTTGTTCGGGAACATGCATTGCCTCTGGAAAATGCTGCAATTTGGCCGGCTAGCCACCCAATCCACCCCTCCTAAATCCGCCCATGTTCTAATCAATATATAGGGTGTAATAACAATTAACTTACATAGTGCACAAATTTATATATTCAGGGCTCGCGTTTCACTTAAAGATTTGGGGGAACGCGTCTCCCCTATTCCTAAAAACGGGATTTTTTTAAGAGGGGAGACTTGACTCCCCCGCCTGTAAGGGGAGATTTTCAAAGATTTTCGAAACGCAAGCCCTGTTAATATTCATTTATCAAAAGTTCAAATAGACGTATACGAAGTGATAATGCATATATTTTACAGACGTATGGAAAACTGAAAACACGATTGCACGCTTCCCAGCACAGCTACATCCCTCAAATTTCGATATGTTAATCTATTACCTGACATCTTAAGTTTGTATCTGAAGAATATTCCAGAAATTCGATTTTACGTATTTTATTTGGCATCGGATTCCCATACAAACACTATTTCGCGCCATGTTTGCACCCTTTCAAAATGTCGGAATTTACCGCGAACTTTGTTACTCTGCGTTCAGCTTTGATGAATACTTTCATTCATTCAAATGGTGCTCTTCTAATATTAGATGCTGATTAGATGGGTATATGATGGCCTTAATACATGTCTTAGATTCTAATCAATTGCTACTATATTCGCTCGACAGCATGTCACTTTCAATTTGAAACTATTAGTTCTAGTATATAACTAAATCTATTTAATGAAGTTCGGTAATGAGAGGGGTATTTACGACTTCTTTTTTAAAGGCAACTAGAGACTTCATTTCGCGCACTTTGGTTGGAAGCTTGTCCCACAGCTTAGCCCCATAAAATAACAAAAGCTTGTCTTCATAAATTCGGTTTTTGGTTGGGGCAAGCACAATTTCGAGGTAGATTCTCTCTTAAAAATTGTAGTGGGCCGAGTCTCCAACTGTATAAAATAGTTCAGTAAGCTAATTGGTGCACTGAAACCGTTTCAGTTTGAATTTTGTCAGAAGTCCATGATTTTGTGCATTAGAACTGCTTTGCGCTTGGCTTTACTTTTCCGTCAAGTCGTTCCCAATCTGAAATATCAAGTACTAATTTGGAGCTCGTTTTATATTCAGTACTTAGGATCAGCCTATAGCCGCCCTATTTTCGAACTTTTGTAGTTTACCGGAGAGGATATTAGCGAACATGTACACACTTAACCTGTTCAAAAGGCACTACCTTATAAACCATGCTTTTCACTGTGCACCTTAGGGTATGTGTAATAAATTCACCCTCTTCTTTCCGAACTAAAATGCTAAACGAGTATTCGTCACATTCGTGTGATTTTAATATACATAATACACTAAAACTCGTACCGAGATACCATCGTTGTTTCCGTGTCGCATTTTTTTGTCTCGTGCACCGTACACCGAAGGTACACTGGGTTCAACTCCCCACCTACATGGCAGTTTTTTTGTTATTTAATTTAAACTGTAGGGGGCTGGAAAGTATTTCGTTACTTGTTTACGAGGTTGCTGTGGGACGGAAATTTTCAAGCTTACCTTGGAATAGAATAATTGTCACCCAAACGGACCCTTTGCACGTGACGTCATAGCCTCCATGTTGGTGTACAGTTAACAATAGATTCTTCGTTAGCTTCTTTTGTTCTGTACACCAACATGGCCGCCATGCCCTTTGTTATTTGAATCTCTGGGGATTGATCGAGTGCAAACCATCTATTGTTCGTAGGACTCCATGGTCTAGTGGAGTGTCCTGAACCCCCTATCAGGGTAATTGTTCTTTTTTTCATTTGCAAATTTTGTCTAAGTCTTATTTTTATTTTATTTTTAAATCTTTAAAATTCTCAGGCTTGTTGTTCTAGGTATAGGTTAGATAATGAACGCGAGTGGTTTATGGCATTTAGAATGTCTTGCATTGGCGGCTGTATTTCAGGCTAGTTATGTTCGTTTCTCTTGGAAAAAGAAAAGTTTTAGTTGATTTTGCCAGAAAAAGCTGAGAAAAACAACGGTATTTTAGGGCTTGTGGCTTCGCGGCGTGGCCTTCTGCGGAGAAAATAATTTGCCAGTTTTCTCCACGGAATGAAATCAAAGGTAAAAAACTAAATAGTTATCAAGAAATAAGAAGGTTTTCTAGAACATATATTTAACAAATAAAGAAGCCTTATATAGCCATGTTTTATACTATCATAAAACACGATGGGCATTTGAGAAAATGAGAGAAATGTTAAAGCACAAGCCGAAGGCGCGTGCTTTCAAAATTTCTAGAGTGTTCTCAAATGACCAGAGTGTTTTATGATAGTGTAAAACATGGATTTAAGGCTTCTTTATCTGTTTTATAATATAGATTTACGCGCGCGATGAAAGGAAACCGCCAGTTGAAAACTATATAACACGGCTAACCATGTTATATACTCTGATAAAACATGGCTTCTTAGCCAATCAGAGCGCGCGTACTATCGTATATCTATTATAAAGTATAATATAATTCTACATTTATATAGCGCCTTAATCCTAAACGTCCAAAGGCTGGAAAACAGGCAAGTTAATTTACAAAAACTATAAATCTGACGATCTAAGCAATAACTAAACTAATAAAAACTTTCCTTAAATAAATATGCTTTTAACTTAGCTTTGAAGACTCCCACCGAGGGGCATAACTTAATAGTAAGTGGCAACAAATTCCACAGTTTTGGCGCAATAACGGAATAAGCTCTTTCTCCATAGCTCTTTAAATTGACTGTAGGAACCTTCAGAAGGAACTTATTGGCAGACCTAAGATTACGAGGAGGAGTATAGTACTCTACCATATTACGAATGTAGGTAGGAACCAGATTATTTAGAGCTTTAAATGTAAAAAGTAATACGTTATAAGTTATTCGTTTTTCTACGGGTAGCCAGTGGAGATGCTGAAGAACAGGTCAAATATGATCATACTTTCCACCACCAACAATAGGTAAGTACTTCTAATAAGTACTTCTTAATTCGAGCAATATTTCTAATATGGAAAAAGGCACGTTTTAATGACATAGAGTTATCAAATAAAAAGCCCAGATTTCTAGCATGAGCTGATATTGTGACACGCTTGGGGAACGCAGTAGAATACAGGGGAACACAGGGGAATACAGGAGAACACAGGGGAACACAGTAGAACGCAGAGGAACGCAGTACAATACAGGGGAATGCTGTAGAACACAGAGGAACACAGTAGAATACAGGGGAACGCAGTAGAATGAAGGAGAATATATATATTCGGTACACAATATATATCATAGCCTCCTCCGCAGGCAACTCCCGTAAAACTGCGGACTTCTTATTTTTTCTCTGCCCCACCCCCTCCCCCTCCCCTGAACCTTCCACAGGAAGCCCGCTCAGATGATCCTTCCACCACAGGAATCCCGGTGATTCAAATTTCTTGTTTCTTATTATTTAGGAGTTGCCTGCGGAGGAGGCTATATATATCATATACGAGGAGAATACAGGAGAATACAGTGGAATTTAGATATATATTCAGTACACAATATATATCATATATGAAGTACCTACCGCTTCGATGCAGCTTACCGCTGACCCCGAAAGTGGAGATCTCTAGTTTTAGTTATAAGTCGAGATCTCGAGTTATAAGTCGAGATATACAGTTATAAGTCGAGATCTCGAGTTATAAGTCGAGATATACAGTTATAAGTCGAGATCTCGAGTTATAAGTCGAGATCTCGAGTTATAACTCGAGATATACAGTTATAAGTCGAGATCTCGAGTTATAAGTCGATATCTCGAGTTATAAGTCGAGATATACAGTTATAAGTCGAGATCTCGAGTTATAAGTCGATATCTCGAGTTATAAGTCGAGATATACAGTTATAAGTCGAGATCTCGAGTTATAAGTCGAGATCTCGAGTTATAACTCGAGATATACAGTTATAAGTCGAGATCTCGAGTTATAAGTCGAGATATACAGTTATAAGTCGAGATCTCGAGTTATAAGTCGAGATATACAGTTATAAGTCGAGATCTCGAGTTATAAGTCGAGATATACAGTTATAAGTCGAGATCTCGAGTTATAAGTCGAGATATACAGTTATAAGTCGAGATCTCGAGTTATGAGAAAAAAACTAATTCATGTATTTTAAAAATATGTACTTTTCATTTGATTGAAGAAAAAAAATATTACCGCCAAAGAAAAGTAACTTTTTCAGGTTATTAAAAAAAGTTAAATATCATATGGCCCTAACCAGCCACCGTAACAAACTTCTGAAGAAAATGTAGTTAAAGCTGTCTGCTTCAATCCAAACAAGAGAGACATTGTCTATCATCACGAACAACAGAAATCACCTGTCAAATTATCAAAATACAGAAAAAGTACCAAGGATGGTCAAAAGGATATAGTTACAACTAACACCACTTCAATTACAGCCACTGCATCACTGCCCTTTCAACACAAAGACCTTTTCACCTCTATAGTACCAACAATATCTTCTCTCAAAGAGATATCTGAAAAGCATAGTTAGCTTTACTCACAAAACTAGCACATTTTGAAATCCTTACTGTTAGTTAAGTACAGCAATTACAGTGCTCTGCACAGTACCATGGCCATCTAACAGCAACAAGTTCGTTACAGTTAATATTGTCATTGACTTTATGACCAATTTATTCAAATGTCCCACAAAATTAATGATGTCGCACAAGTGCTCACAAATACTGTAACATTATTTACTATCATTAAAATGATATTGCAATAAAACTTGTGGCATATTCATTGCATATTAATGTAATAATATTATTGATCATTCCCAATCCAAGCCCAGTTTTAATATATATTTCACTCATCATATAGCAAAGAGTGTACTTTTTATGTGGTAGATAAAATATGAGCAGACAATCTTTATGGTCATTTACAATGGCGAGCCGCTTCGGCATTGTAAATGACCATAAAAATCGACGCAAATATTTATCGTGCTTGTGAAATCAAACAATAATTGGAATGCACCTTATTGTTATGTGATTCTGTGTTATTCTAATTATGGAACTTGAAATGACCATGTATGTCCCATAGGAGTTACAGATCTTTATCAAAAGATTTTTGCTGAGTACAAAATCTTGGTAATAAGTTCATGTCCTAGATACACCAATATGTTACTGACGTTCTATGACCGAAACATAATAGAACGTAATTAACCTATTGTTGTATCTAGGACATGAACTTATTACCAAAATCTTTATCAAAAGTTCAAAAACTCATGAATAATTAATGAGCATTTTGTCCAATCAGATGAAGCAAATCAGTCACGTGCATGCTCCTTTATACCTGATAAAATCTCATCATTCTAAAAAGCCCGGGGAGGGCTTTGATTTCGGTACCAGGGGAATATGGGGCACAAAGGCATTACAAAAGAATGCAAATTAGGATGAAGACTTTATATCAAGAATACTAATGAACACGAAATTTTATATAAAGTTTCATCCTAATTAAGACCCAAAGATAGCAAAATGTACACGGAACATAAGATACCTAGATAATAAATTTTGCACTAAATTTACTAATATCAGCAGACTACCGAGATACACAGATAATATTTTTAAAATGAAGTTATCCAACTACCATTACTTGTTTACCGAGCCACTGTTTAGTTCTAATTATTAAACCAAACTCAAAGCCGTAATATTATAAAAACGTGCATTAAACTTACATATTTTGTGCCGGAGTCAAAAATTTAGAGTCTGCCGTCATGTCAGTCACATCGCTTTCCAAGTCTTGAAGGATTTGGTATCGTGGTTTACCTCGATAAAGTTCAAGTGCAGATTCCTCTTGCATTGCGAAACGCCGCTTCAAACAACATAGTATGGTAATTTCTTCATGTCATTCCCTTGAGATGTTCGTAATTGCAGGCGGTGATTACTCGAATATTTTGCATGGCATTGTGAATACAAAGGTTCAATGGTTCATTAAGTAACCATTCCCTTGAGATGTGCGTCTTTCTTTCATTGCATTCTTAAAACGTTTTTGAAGCCGTTTAAAACACTCAAAGCACGTGTTTTATCAAGTCTAAAAATTCTCGGGCTTCGCCCTCAAATTTTTAAACTTGATAAAACACTGCTGTTCGTGTTTTAAACAGTACTTAATTTACTCATTAATTTTATTGGGATTTACAGTACTGTGCATGTGATCTGAATACTGAGCTGGGATTGGTTTTCACCCTCCTTAATTATTCATTAATTTTACAATAATATTATACAGTGGACACATGTACCCATTGGGTACCTATTTTTTACAGCAGTGAACACATACTGACACGACATTTGGGCAGTTATTTATGTTTGCAAAATTTTTAACACACTTTATTTTTACAATTTTGCTGTCCTAAAAGCTGAAATATCTTAGCTTTTTCGCCTTAAGAAGACTAAATCTTTCATGGAATGGCATGACATTTCTACAGGAGTGAACACATATAGTGAATATGTCATGGTAAAAGTTGGATTACATTTGCCTAAATATTTATGTTTTCACAATGTTGAATAGTCTTGATTTTGACAAATTGTAAAGTACAACAATCCGGTAGTTAGATCAGTGTTGTGACCATGCGCTTGAAATACTGTACGAAATATCCTATTTTAAAAGTTCCTGCTGCCCAAAAACCCAGAGCAGCTCAAACAGGATACGGTTAGGGTTAGTTCTGAGAAATCGACATAAGTTTGAAGCTGTAAAACATAAGAATTCTACAGTGCAGGAAAGTGCGTGATTCTGGCGAGCTGTACTAGAAGGCTACATAATTTCTCGTCTCTCGATTCTCTACCTGGTCGTCGCCTATAGATGCAGCTGTGATGGCCAAGGTCCTTCCGGGAAACGAGGGTTTCGCTGTTCGGGAAATAATTCAGAAATGCCGAAAGTTTCGCACGCTTTCTCCAAAGCCATATCAAGTCCGTTTGTATCGTCCGCCATTTGGGTTGACCTTACCTCAGTTCTCTAAAAATAAAACCTTCGCTCTGATTGGTCGAAATGAAATGACGTCAGGAACACGGTTTCTGCCAAAGTCCATCAGACGGGGAGGTGGAGGAAGTGAGAGCGGACGACCTCGTACCGTCTGAAAATCAGGCTAACCGCCCTCCTGCCATTCAGCGATAGTTTTTATTCGCAAGTAAAATGGTTGTGCAACTTATGCTTTTATGACACTTGAATTAATTACATGTTATTGCCTTGCAAAGATTTTCGTCATAACTTAGCTCTATTTCATACTCATATGCCGAACATAATGTCAGATTGTGTAATCTGTAATAATCTGTAACCGATTAGTAATTTAGTAGTATGTGACTTGTAATAGGACTCCGAGCGGAGAGAGAGCACGAGGAGAAAAGGAGAGCGAGTTGACGAGTTTACGAATAAAACCAGCGAAGTCTATACGGTGTTGTGAGGGTTCATTTTCGACCCCAGTGCAACCAGCTAACAATAACACTTTTAAGTTCGATGTCGGGCGACTGTGGATACTGATGGCGAACTTAACTCGTTAAACAGATTCAATGTATATGCATAACTTACTTATGCATGTTGTTCGGCTGCTCCAGAGTCACATAATGTGACGGCATCTGCCATACCTAATATATCTGACACATTACACCACTTCTGCCGTACTTCATTCAGTGGAGCGGCTCTGAAACTGCCCTTAACCCCCACCCCCCTCTCCCACAGTGAGTAACTTTTATGGTGAAGTACGTATGCGGCACCAACTTGAAATCTCCTCTTTCTTTATCATTATATTTTCTTCTTCTTGCTGATCAAGATCTGTTTTTTGATCCAACGTCTGGCAGGATTGATTGTACACGTTTTTGCTGTGGTTTTCTAACCTTAACTATATATATTTCCCTAAACGCTGAAATGGCTTCCATTTTTCCGCTTTCATTCAATCAGATTGCAAATTTGAAACCCGCATATGGTAATACGGAACGCTATTGGTTGTTTTCAGCGCCAAGTGTTGCGTGCTGTGCCAGTGTCTGAGATACAGTACAAGTGGAAGGACGATAGCTCGAGGTTCTGGGTGTACGGCCATGACCACAAGGTGCACGCCCCTGACTACCCTCAAAAGTGCTGTTGCGGCTGTTGCATCCTCTAGAGCGTATCTCATTCAATTCACATTAGAGGCACTGTCAATCGAATGGAACCATCAAGTTTCTTTAAAACAAAACTACAACAAATAACACTGGTATGATCAACTAATAGTCGACTAAGGTATGCTCCCCCACGGCAGTTAGCATACCTCAGGCGACTTTTAGTTGGTTATACCAGTGTTTATATTCCCCGCCGACATAGATCAACACTAGTTTTTACAGGAACTGGTTACCCATCGTACAAGAAATAGCACCCTGGGGTAGAAGAGAAATACCATATGAATATCCTGATATGCTTTTCACTTTTTTCCGATAGAGGATGGCAAATATTAAAGTGAATTACAAAGGCTTATTCTAGAAACTAAAGTTCTCTTAAAAGCAGTATGTTTCATCCATTTAAGTCTTTTCATTCACTTGAATATTTGCCATCCTTCGTCAAAATTGTCTCCATTTTTTTCCAGTGTACCTGGGAATCATACTCTGCTAATCTGAGTAGTTATTTTTTCCAGTGTACCTGGGAATCATACTCTGCTAATCTGAGTAGTTATTTTTTCCAGTGTACCTGGGAATCATACTCTGCTAATCTGAGTAGTTATTTTTGTCTTTCGTCATGAGAAAGTTATTTTTCATTTTGGGGTTGACAGTGGCCCTTTTAACCTTAGATCAACTTTTAGGACCATAGTTAATAAAATAACTACTCAGCTTAGAAACGTAAAACCGTAGGACTAATATCCTACTCACACCAACTAAACCTGTTTAATTAAACTGAGCCGGTTTATCTAGCCCCCTATCTTGAATGTGTTTAGTTACACGGGGTTAAAACTTCTCGAACAGGTTATTTAGTTAAGAAAGGCCAGTTGGAAACTAGTTTATAGCACCAGTGAGCGTGCGATGTGAACAGGAACGAGGCTAACGCTGTATAAACGCGTCTGTAGTCATCGCATTCAGCGGTAATTTTCGAATACGAAACTGGACTATTTTCTAGTCACCCTATCAGTATTTCATAGCAGTGTAAGACCGAACAGTGACTTCTAGAGTAGGTTTTGAGTTTCATACCGAGAACCGAGGTTCTAAGTCGGCCCGAGGGATGTTTAGGGATTAGAACCGAAGGTTCGAGGTATGGAACTGACTCATTTGGCGAGGTTTCTCAAATAGAACAATAACAGTAACTCGTCCGGAAAGGATGTTTAAAACTGAGTTATAAATACCAGAGTTTCACCCCCATGAAGAACAAAGAAAACCGTGTCAAGTGAGAGTTAAATACCGAGAACGGAGGCAAGTAAGAGTTAAATACCGAGAACGGAGGCAATACGCCATATACATCCCGAGGGCCGTAGACTCGAAGGACGTATATGGCTGAATGCCGAGGTTCGAGGTTCGATAACCTTCATTCCAGTGAATTTAAATATAAAGACCTGATTAGGTATTCAAGAGCCTTTATATAGCTTATTAGATATTCAAGGTATTTATCATATAAATACCTCCATATAATAACCTTGAATATCTAATGAGCAATATATTGAAATTCACTGGGATCTTAGTGAAATAAAGGTTATCGAATAACAATAGAAAATGTGTCAAAAATGAAATAACGTTTTATATTGTTCGAATACTTATCCTATCAGTATTTCATAGCAGTGTAAGACCAAACAGTGGGTTCTAGAGTTTGATGTAGGTACTTACAGTGCCTATAACATTTTTGTAATTTTTATAGCTTATGAACCTCCGAAAAGTTTTGAGTACTGCTGTGAAGAAAGTTTTGGTTTTGAGTGAATACTCTATGTTCTACGCGTATTTGAAATTGTGTAAATGTAACCTTTCCTGACCCATGACCGCGTAAGTAAAAGCCTGGGTCGATACCTGTATAGACGTCATCTTGACGTCATATAATTAATTCGGCTTTGCAGTCATTTGAAGAAATGCTTAATAACATGTTGACTTTTTTCTTTACTAACAACTCACAAACTGTAAATATTTTCTATGCATCGATGTTGTTGTGATAGAAAAGCGCCGTGGAGAATAATGCATTAATGAGATGACGTCTATACAGGTTTCGACCCAGGCTTTCACTTACGCGGTCATTGGTCAGGACAGGTCACAAAATGTCACATTTTCACGATTTCAAACAAGCGTAGAACAAAGTATTTCACTGTAAACCAAAACTTTCTTCTCAGAAGTACTCAAAACTTTTCGGAGGTTTATAAGTTATAAAAATTGCAAAGAGGTTTAATATAGGCACTTGAACTGGCGTTTTATAATAGTTTTATCATATATTATGGTGGTTATTATGAGCATTAAAGCAAGTAACATTTTAACTCGGACTATGGTGAATGCAGTATGTGGTTTTGCGTTCGATTGACTGTATTCTGGGATATTTTAGCCACTGGGATTCTAAATGTACGCTGTCAGCAAGCGTTTTAGCTTACTGTACAAAATGTGCCTGGACCAGTGATATTCTGGTCATTCAAATGCACCCTCAGTGTCGTCAGTGCCGGATGGGAACAATTTATCAAATTGAAATTAGTTTTAGGTAAGTACAAATTCTACAATATCTCTGGCTTTGGTATACGTAATTTGTCACGTTCCAATACAAACCATTCTATTTTGAATAAGAGCTTGGGGCGCCTGTGTTAGGACAGACAAAAAAATAACCTAATTTTTTTTACAATAACAGAATGGAACATCTAGGAATATTCATTATTGCCTCTTATTGACGATAAAAAATAGCCAATCAGAGAGCGAGTAAGTGGACAAGAGTAAAAACCTCTAAGGTTTAACAATTAGATTGCGCGCTCGAGGTTTCTATCTGCAGTTAGTTGGCGAGGGACGCAGCCCTGAGTAAACTATCGGAAGTCGATAGAAACCAAGTGCGCCAGTCAGTTAATAACCAAGCCACCGTGCTATCAACTTAGCGACCGAGAAACTTGTCAAAAACTATCAAAAAAGCACAGCGCGCACGGTCGACTCTCGATAGACGGCGCCTGGCTAGCCAATGAGATAGAGGAGGGACATTGACTGCAGCCCCCATTACAGGACAATATAGCCCTTCACAAGGACCGTTAAATGGGACCTAGAGGAGGGCCTACAAATGATTGCAGCAGTATATAGTGCGTTATCAACGGTATGTTCATTGATATTCTCAGCTACACGCTCCAGACTCGTACCCAATCGCTACTAAGCTATAATTGGCGGCGCGGCTAGCAAGTGCGCGGGATGTCATGGGAAGTCGCGTAAAGGGAAAGGCGAGGGGAAGTCTGTACTAGCCGACTGATAAGCTTCTAGTACAGGCAGAGCATTGTTGGATAACACGATTCAAACTTTGTTGGATGAAAATGCTGTGGTGGTGGCGAAACACTGTCTAACATTGACACACTACTGAACCAACATAATTGAACAAAGAAAGAAAAGTCGGGAGCTACCGCGAAAGAGCGTAAGTACGAAAATAAAATGACTAGTCCTAATTGGCTAACGGCGTAGGCGTGGCCAAACAACATTTGTTAGGGAGGTTGGTATAGTGTTTCGTTCCATATAGTCTCCCTGCATAATACTGTAAAACAGTAGAGAAAATGATTGTGCAGGGAGACTATTAGCCTGCGAACAGCATCCCCTACTTAAGGGAGATCGGCGATTTCATCGTTTCCGTTTCGCCAAGAAGGGACCCTTCTTGGGGAGAAACGGAAACGATGAAATCGCCGGTCTCCCTCAAGTAGGGGATGCTGTTCGCAGACTAGAAGACTATGGAACGAAACACTACCATGAAGTATATACCGAAGGTTGGATGAAATGTTTGACCAAAAAGCAAGCAAAACACGATCCAAGATGGGATCAGTGACAAACGGTTGAACGATCAAGTGTTGGATCGAGCAAAATTGGATCATTCAATCCAACATTGTTCGATAGTTTGGCCACGTGTGGTTTCAGTGTCGTCGCTTGCAATAGGCCTTTTGCAGCTATAGAAACAGTCACGTACTGTATACCACTTCGATAGCGAATGAATTGCGCTCGTGATCCCATGGGAAATGCTTTACTGGTCACAAAAGTGGCAAAGTACCGAAAATAGCATTTACAAACAGGTTTTGCTACCGATCTCGTACAAGTGCCTTTAAATATAGCTTTAAATATTAGCTAATTAGTGGTTTTAAGCTCCGGTCTGTTGGGCGGGAGGTCGCGGGTTCAAACCCTGGCCGGACCAACGCTCAGGGTCTTAAAATAACTGAGTAGAAGGTGCTGCCTTTGTGAAACAACTGCAAATGGTAAAAACGTCGTCTCGGATAAGGACGTAAAATCGTAGGTCTCCCGTCAGCCTCAAGTTTATCAGTCTCACCAGACTGTCACGAGGTACAGACGTTAAATATAGTTACTTTACTTTACTTTACATTGCATTCCTGCCAAAGGCCCATTGCCAACAAAAGGCCAAACCCTCTGGCACCCAGGGTATGTAGGAGTGTCCAATTCCAACAGAAAAGTTATGGGCCCGAGGTAAAAACGTCGTTCAATAAATTACACTCCTGATGTTGAATAGTTGATCCCCTAACCCTTAAGTAGGTTTATCTACATCTTCGCAGTGGTGAGCGATGTAACACATCATCGGCTGCATGTGTACGTCGCGTCCTTAGTCACTGATGGTATATTTATAAGGATGTTTTGATCGTTTTGTGTTTGCTTTAGCACTGGAGTACTTTAACACCGCTAGCACTCCTTTGGTTATTCCCAACGTCCGTAATTTTCTTTAAGCGGGCTTTAAGGTCCTAGACAGAGCATATTCCACTTATAGGATCCTGACAAGGGCCTTGTGCGCTGTCTTCACTTGACGTTAAGGGAACAGGATCATTGGAAGATGGTAGATGAAATTCCTAATATATCGAAACGCACCACTAGCAACGCAGGCCAAGATTATGGCGAGACAAAGAAGCAGGGGAGGGCGGAGTGCGGGTACTCCTCTACCCATTGGCTGCTTTAAATTGCCTCTTCTGAGCTTCCGAATGATTTGTCACAGCAAAAAGAAAGCCGAAATTCCCACAACACTGGCTATAACTAGTATACCTAACAGGTAGTGAATGATGCTCCGCTCAGTTAAGGAAGTGTATTAGAAGAGAACCTACGGTAGCACTTTGGCAGAAAAATAGATTACTGGGTGATAAAAATGCCAAGGTGTTAGATGAACATATTTTGTAGTTTTGGGGCTATCGTGCGACTGAATCCTGTTTGACGGAACTGTGGTGTGTAACTCAAAAGTTGTCGCGATTTATTTTCATTTTGTTCCGACATGTCAACGATCTCGCGATAAATTCCATGAGCCTACCAATTCCCTACATTTTCTTAAGATTCCCCGGCGGAACAACAAACTGCTGTTCTCCCCGGTGAAGTTTAAAGTGCTTCTAACCCTTCTTGAAATGTTTCTACCTATGAACCTTGAAAGGTTTTGAGTACTTCTGCGAATAATTTTTTGGTTTACAAAGAATACTCTATGTTCTACGCTTGTTTGAAATGGTAAAAAATTGACCTTTCCTGACCCATGACCGCGTTAGAAAAAGCCTGGGTCGATTCCCGGGTCGACGTCATCTCATTAATGCATTATCCTCCATGGCGCCTTTCTATCACAACAACATTGATTTATAGAAAATATACACAGTTTGTGAGTTGTTAGTAAAGAAAAAAGTCATTTTAGACAAAATGCTAAGTATTTATTCAAATTATTGCAAAGTCGAATTAATGAGATGACGTCTACCCGGTAATTGACCTAGGCTTTTTCTAACGCGGTCATGGGTCAGGAAAGGTCAATTTTTCACCATTTCAAACAAGCGTAGAACATAGAGTATTCTTTGTAAACCGAAAATTTCTTCGCAAAAGTACTCAAAACCTTTCAAAGGTTCATAGGTAGAAAAATGTCAAGAAGGGTTAGAAGCACTTTAAACACCGGAAATCAACCGTAATTGAGAATGTAATTGCAAATGCTAATTGTATTTTGAACCGGCTGCTTGACGGCAGTTTATCGAAGCCAATAGAAGAAAATAATTTGCTACTCACTATCTTGATAACAGGAGAGATCTTGCTCTTTTGAAACTGATAGTTCACAACAATACATCACTTCTATTGTCTTTTTTTACCACACTGCTTTGCATGGATCTGATCGTCACGTGACATTACACGAGGTGGAATCTGCATTGTTTGAATTGAGCTAACTACTAATGCATTTCTGTGTATGCAATCCTTGTGTGATCATGAATTTGTTGAAGTGTAGGCGAATTCTTTCTAACTCTGGTAAAAAAAAAGAAATCGAGATTTGGACCCGCTTACAGATTAGAACTGCTGCCTTGCTCGCTCGCTACGGCAGCAATAACCACATCCCGTCTTTATGCAATAAACGAGCTTGTTTGATGATATAGATGTCCTATATATTTAACAATTATTCACCGAAGTGGAGGTGAATAGTGGTGGATATTTACCGAGCCGCTTTATACACCACATTCCAGGTGAATAACCAGCACCAAATAGTAAAATAGTAAAATGGACAAAAACTCGCGCGAGATGATCGCTGCTTTGCTCGGAGGTGAATATGAAATCATATTCACTGTTTAAGTAGCCAATCAGAGCGCGCGAAAAGTGATATTCACTAGTGTGGTATGTACTAAATATTGTTATAGCAGGCTATGTATTCAGCATAGTGATGGGGGCCTGCTTTCAACTCCACATACATTCCCCACTTCATTCATACCCGTTCTTTAATTAAGTCGTCTGCAAAGGATTTATCTCCAGAAATTTTAAACTTTTGTATGTGTTAGTGCCTTGAGAGTTGTTTATAGTTTTACACATACTACTCTCAAACTCGCATGTTGATTTTTTACGGAGGGAGGAAACTGGAGAAGCCGAAGAAAACCCTCGTGGCAAGGGAGAGAACAACTGACAACAAACAAACTCAACTCGAATATGGCACCAACTCCGACTCGAACTCGGGTCGCAGTGGTGAGAGGCGAGCGCTAACACGCTGCACCACCCAGATCCCATAGGATACAATGCTCGTCGCGTTTTAAAAATATCGAGTAGACCAACTAGCCAGTGCGTCTATTTCGATAATTGAACTCCCTGTGATTTATCTTGAGATCTCTGTTTTCGTTTTTGCCGGCAAGGGAAAACTGCCCTCGGGGAACTCTTCTGTTCACAAGTACATGTATTAGTCAAGTATTCCGATATACAGTCAATGCCAAAAAGGTTGTCCAGCAGAACATAATATAATACTATAATATCCATTGTTTTGGGCTATTGTCTAGACCAAGACAATAGGCCAAAACAATGGATATTAAAGTATTATATTATGTTCTGCTGGACAACGTTTTTGGCATTGACTGTATATGCCAGCACGGATTATATTGTTAAGTGATTAAGGGTGGCAGATATTGTCTTCTGTGATGTTATATCATAATGGCAGTAGTTATATAGATTCAGATTTAGTGCAATTTTGCTAGACATTTCGCCCACAGCTGATAAATGACCCACACGTGGGCATTGATCTGTGTGACCAGATTCCGGACACTGTCTAGGTATTTAGCCAACAGGGGGAATCCATCCTCCCAACTTCACGATAACAATGTTGAACCTTTACCCTTTAGCGGTACTTAAAAGATCTTCAGCAGCGCAAGTGGGCTTCAGTTTTCTCATATCAAAAAATTGTCGAACGTCACTTGTGTTAGATAGAAGTGTCTTGTCCCAATAAGTGTCCCGTTTCGGTTGATTTCAGTTTCCTGCGGTCAAGACTAGAAGGAATTTCTTTCATATTCATGAGAACGTTTATCTCAAATATCCGACCTCTCTTAAAGAGTCAAGTACCAGCTTGCGTTAAGGCGTTTGCGGTTTCAAGAGGCGAGTACTAGTACACTTTGCCAAGATAACACAGCAAGAATTGAATCGATCGTACTCGTGCTAACGCAGGCTTGGAAAAGGAGAAACCTCACTTCCTTTTAGGACGATCACAGTAAGGCTAGGTCACAACCGGCAGCTCCTGGATTTGAAGAAAGGATGAAGACCAGCAGGATTGCTTTTATTTTATCTACATTCGCGAGTGTGTTGCTTATCGACAAGTGTTTCGGTAAGTGGAGTTCTTGCTGTTTTACCCTTCACTAGATGCTGCAAGGCTTTGTGAAGAATAAAAGTAGATGTAGATGCTGATCAGCGCGCGTTACCAGAAATGGTCGACACATTGAGAAATCGCGTAATCTATACAACGGAATGGCCTGTAAAAATGGCTGCCCGAAAATACAGTAACTATATAATGGCTCTATCAATTCCAAACCTGCCCACCAGCACCAATTAAGAGCTGGGGGACAAACTTCAAAAATTGCAGAACGGAGCACCACTGAGTAGTAACGAGTTGCTACTCGGCGTCGGGCATTTGTGGCTTGCCGGCCATTTGTGGGGCAATCAGAACGTTGCAAATGCCCCACCGTGGGGCCAGCTAAGCTATGCAAATGCCCCACCGTGGGCTTTGGAACGAGTGCAAATCTCTTATAAAATTAGCTATTTTGACTCCTTGACCAATTCTCCACATTCCCGGGACAGAAACTCAGTCAAATGCCCCATGTATGCCCCGGGGGGTGGGGGTTGGGATGGTCAGGTTTCAACGAAAAACTAATTGTTTGCCGGTGCTATTAAAGCTACTCTATGGTATTAAGGATGAGATGTGTTATAAATTGGTGCGTTCTAGAGGACGCCCGAAGGATCAGGCCAAATGAACAAGAAAACTGTGGTATACTTATACTGTAATTTATCCAAAACGCGAGAACCTACGTTGTGTTTCGAAGCCCAAAAAAGAGCCGTGTTGCATGGATTCATATCGCTATACGAACTACATAAATTCGCCAAACATCCATGAAGTCTTATTTTCATGTCTCAAATGAGTTACATTCAGGGCCGGGCCCCGATGAGAATATATCCCTTGTAAAGAAACGTTTTGGCTCCAGCGTTCCTTTCCGATTCAAAACCATGTTTACTATAAAGGGAAAGTTCACTTTATTATTTATATGAAGAACATTTAGCGCGTATTTAACAAATAAAGAAGCCTTAGCCATGTTTTATACTATCATAAAACACGATGGGCATTTGAGAACATGAGAGAAATGTTAAAGCACAAGCCGAAGGCGCGTGCTTTCAACATTTCTAGAGTGTTCCCAAATGACCAGAGTGTTTTATGATAGTATAAAACATGGATTTAAGGCTACTTTATCTGTTTTATAATATAGATTTACGCGCGCGATGAAAGGAAACCGCCAGTTGAAAACTATATAACACGGCTAACCATGTTATATACTCTGATAAAACATGGCTTCTTAGCCAATCAGAGCGCGCGTACTATCGTATCTATATTATATAATATGAAATATATAGGGACCTTACGCACCAAGGACGGTGCGATGGTGGGAGGTAAAAAAGCAGTTTTCTCGCGAAATTAGGTGTTTATGGTTTCTTTATGGACTTTTTACTCATTTAATAAGAGGTAATTACATGCCAGGTACACGCTAAATTCCAATTCGATCTGTGGCCGTTTAGTCGGGTCTCGTGATTTTGATCAGCCCGAATGGTGGTTCCAGCTTCTGTTTGTGCAATCCTTTTAAACTCATCTCTACCTCACAGCCAGAGAACTGAAAATCCGTCTCTCTGGTGGCCTCAGTCCGTTTGAAGGTCGAGTCGAGGTCCTGTATAGAGGTATCTGGGGTGCTGTTTGTGATGATTACTGGGAGATAGAAGACGGTAACGTTGTCTGCCGTATGTTGGGGTATAATCGGGCTCAGAGCGTGTCGTGCTGCGGTCGATACGGACACAGTCGGTCACGGAGAATATGGCTAGATGACGTGAGCTGCCAAGGACACGAGGCGTCACTGCTGGTATGCAAACACGGCGTCATGGCAGCACACGACTGCAACCCGCTGAAGGAGACGGCCGGGGTCGTGTGTCGAGGGGATTCGATCAGCAATGTACCACGTAAGTACTAAAAACCACAGCCGTCGAACTTCAGTGTTAAACCGCGCCACACCTGATGTCCTATTCCTCGTGTTCTCGAGGTTTAGAATTATGACTATCATTACTTGTTAAATCGCTTTAAAGTATTGATAATCATAATTATTTCATACTTGACACGGTTTTCTTTGTTATTCATGAGGCTTTATTTGCCATACATACCAGTTAAATTAACAAGTAACTAAAAGCCCGGGGAGGGATTTGATATTTAGCAGGGAAGAGCGGGGCTGATGAATTGAATTAAATTACTCATTACGTATTCAAGGATTTATCTAGATACAGCCCGTTGAACCCGGGCTTTATCTAGATACAGCCCTTGAACACGTAATAAGTAATTCAATTCATCAGCCCCACTCTTCCCTGCTACATATCAAATCCCTCCCGGGGCTGCCTATAAGTTTTACTCACAACCTGTTTTTACCATTTAAATTTAATCAAATGTCCAACTATGAAATACTGAAGTCCATCGGTGGGAACGAATTGAAATCACGGATCAGTACTATCAACTAAAAGTCGAGTGAATAATATAGGCAATTTGCGAAATAAAGTTCTAACAAAATCACGGTATAATATATAATTGTTTTAAAATCATCAAACTAAACATACCTTCATCTGATTCACTATATTTTCGGCGCGGAGCCACGTAGAAAACATCCTTCTTAATAGCTTCGTTGGGGCACTTCTTCACGTAATACTTGTACAAGCGATTAAAATAAATTCATGAATAGAAAACTACTAATGCAAAACTATGGCTTCCAAAGAAGCAGTTTGAATATTTTAAGAATTATGATTACTTTAACACGGAAATTCTGTCAATTGTGAAATGCCGCACCACTGGAATACCGAGAGTTACGTAATATTTCATCTAAACATTACGTGCTTTGTTTACTATTTCAAAAGGTATTAATTATACCTCTCATTTTATCTTTTCATTATCCGGCATCTATTTCTTTTCATATGCCGATTTGTGTATCACAGCAATTGTTCGATGTAAGAAAACCTTGCCAATCATGAAATAAGTCTCGTGCAATCGACGTTTAGAAACTACCAAGGGCCTTGTTTGCTTTTTCTAAAGATCAAAGAACTGTTTTCTCATAGGAAAGTTTTTTTTGTGTGTGAAAACCTTGTCAATCATGAAATAAGTCAGTTAAATACCTCGAACCTCAGCTTTTATCCAGGTACACCCTCGGGGCTAAAAGCCTCGGTTCTCGGTATTTAACTCTTCCTTACAGAATAATTCCTAACCATTGGACGAGTTCACGGGTAAACGACGGGTTCTCACTCACCTCGAGCTAGCTAGGTTTCACAGGTAAACAAGAATAGAAGATGAACGAGAGAGAGGTCCTACTGTACCTGCGTAGCAAGCGCAGAGGAGGGGAAGAGGGGAGGGGGAATGGGGAGAGGACAGCGAACCCCCAATGTTTGGTCACCGCTGGCCGAAAAACGCGTGGGCTCTGGGAACGAGATAGGCGAACCCCCCGTTTTTTCCCTTACGCCCCCAAATTATAAATTCATTTTCAGTGTCGTCTGACATGTCATCTGTCAAAATCAACCAATCAACTTCCTTGTTTCTGTCTTACAAATGTTTGAGCTTAGGAGGAAGTTCAAAATGACCCCTAGGGAAAAACGAACTAGAACAGAGGTCAAACATTTGGGCTAGAAAATGGATTTCTGCATGGATTTTCACCAAATAAAAACTCTCTGAAACCTCTAGGGTATCCGTACTAAATTTCCAGCAGGAAATTTTGTATTCAAAAACTGCAAGGACCAACGGACGAAGTATAATACCGGATACCTTGGAGGGATCTAGGAAATTTTGGCTTAAAGTGCACCTAACCCCTTTTGCAATTTTTATACATATGAATCTTTGAAAGGTTTTGAGTACTTCTGCGAAGAAATGTTTGGCTTACAAAGAATATTCTATGTTCTAGGCTTGTTTGAAATGGTGAAAATTTGACCTTTCCTGACCCATGACCGCGTAGGACAAAGCCTGGGTCGATTCTGGATATTACGTCATCTAATTCATTCGACTTTGCAATTAGTTGAATAAATGTTTAGCATTCTGTCTAAAATAACTGTTTTCTTTACTAACAACTCACCGACTGTATAGATTCTCTATATATCGATGTTGTTGTGATAGAAAGGCGCCATGGAGAATAATGCATTAATGAGGTGACGTAAGATCCAGAATCGACCCAGGCTTTTTCTTACCCGGTCATGCCGGGTCAGGAATTGTCAAATGTTCACCATTTCAAACAAGCCTAGAACATAGAATATTATCTGTAAGCCAAACATTTCTTCACCATGCAGAATTACTCAAAACCTTTCAAAGATTCATATGTATAAAATTTGCAAAAGGGGTTAGGTGCACTTTAAACATACGATTTTCGACATGGAAAAATTCACAACAGACTTCAGATGGACTTGAATTGAACACTTCTTCATCGCGCCATAACCGCTATTTTTTTGTCAATCAAATATTGAATACCGCTTTAGCCAATCGGAATTTTGCGTCAAAAAATTAACGTCAAAAAGAAAAAAACGGGGGATTCGCTGCAAGCGCTCCTTTCCTCTCCCCATTCCCCCTCCCAATGAGATAAGGTCTGGTCACTAGCATTGAATTCGGCGCATGAAAAAGTCGCCGCCTGAAACGGGATAACGGCCCGTTAATCTGGTCTGGACAATACATTGCCTCGTCAGTTTCACCACCACTTCCTTGAGCAAAACTTAAAAATCACGTTTCAGAATTGAAATTGATCTCGATAATCAGGCTTACATTAGCTACAGGACCAAGAATCCTCAAAACTGGCAAAATTATCGATAAATAAAATTCAAGTGATCTTACTGCACAGTTTAAAAATATCCATTATTACTCCTACGTTTGTGTCACAACGTTAAAGTGCCTTATAACCTTTTTGAAACTTTTATAGCTATAAACCTCCGAAATGTTTTGAGTACTTCTGTGAAGATAGTTTTGGTTCATAGTGAATACTTTATGTTCTACGCTTGTTTGAAATCGTGCACTACAACAACAATCCTTTAGTACTCAATAACGTATACTTTATAATTTCACACAGCACATATATAGGTGGAAAAAGAATAGATAAATTTAAAGTTATAGAGTTTGAGGAAACCGTGAAGTTATCAAGTTAGCCTCCAGCTTTTTTCTGATTAGAATCTAAATGGAGAAGGAAGGAATACTTAGATGTCAACTTAAGAATTTTTGGGAAGACAGAAATGACGATAATAGAAAACTAATAATATAATATAAAAGTAATAATGAATATTTCATATTATGCAGTATTGATAGAGAATACTAATAATAATGACATTTGTACAACTATTTGTGGTATTGTTCTGATAATAAATAATGTTTGATTTTTTTTAGAGAATGAGAAGACGTTTAGTTCTTTAAGGTGGCTCGGAGGTTTTTGCCAAAGGACTATTGACAGTAGGTGAATAGTCATGATCATCTGTTCAGACTCCGTTCAGTACATCTTTATTAGCTCGCGTATTTTTATTCAACTCTGTCATGGAAGACGTTCAAGGAAAAACGATCACCGTGGATGAAGTAGAACACGTCGAAAGAAACAGAGCATTTCACAGGATATCAAGTATTATACATTTGGTGTATGCTGCACTCTGTCAAGAACCAATCTATGTCGAGAGAGAAAGACGATGTAATAGCTGTGAAACAAATCACCCAAGCCAAAGACAGCACGATTGCTTGATGTTATCCGAAGAGGAATCGTGGAATTTGTTCTACAACAATGCAAAAGACGAAGTCAAACCAGAGGGAGTGTGGGAGATTGTGAACGCTGTTTGCTACATGTTGAACATTGAAATTCATCGCTCATGGAAAGTTTACCTATCTGAACTTTACAAGTTACCCTGGACCACAGTGTATCTCTTACATCTTCAGTTCAGTAACAACGGATCTTCTATCATTTTTGAAATTTAAAAAAGAGGGATAAAACGAAAAATAAAGCGGGACAAAAGACGACAAAAGGGATGAAAGGGTTTACTGACAAGAGACGTGTCCACATTCGGATATAGTTATCTCCGTTAATCCTTTTCATCCCTTTTGTCGCCTCTCGTCCCGCCTTTTTCTTTTTTTATCCCTCTTTTTTTTATTTCAAAACGAAAAAAGGCGGGACGAAAGGCGACAAAAGGGATGAAAGGGTTTGCTGACAAGAGACGTGTCCACATTCGGATATAGTTATCTCCGTTAATCCTTTTCATCCCTTTTGTCGCCTCTCGTCCCGCCTTTTTTCTTTTTTTATCCCTCTTTTATTTATTTCAAAACGAAAAAAGGCGGGACGAAAGGCGACAAAAGGGATGAAAGGAGATAAAATGGACGATCAAGTAGATTTGTGCTATTTGATACTAACTTTCAACGAGTGAACATGGAAAATCGGACTTTGAAAAACTGCCCTGTACCTAATTGTGGATCAAAGTATCTTGTTAAATTATCCAGCCACTTGGCACAAGTCCATAGGTTATCAACTCAAGAACGTAAACCATATTTACAAGAAGCGAACTTCAAAAAAGAAAGTTTTTGTCGAGGAATGTAAATCCAGTTGTTGATAATGGAAAATATGTTGGTTAGGAATCCTGCTTATAATGTTGGTCTAACTGAGAGACCTTAGCTAAATCAGCTAATCGACATTTATTAAACTTAGTGACCACGCCAATTTGTTTTCTATAAAGTTGGACACTTTTAAGGGTCTGACATTATACTCCCGATCCTTGAAGAGTAAATATATAAACGATGGCTGCTAATCGTTCCAACTCAGATGATGAAATGACTGAAGATTCTTATCAAAGCTCTAATTCTCAGGAGAGCACGGACTCCACTGATGATAGTTATGACGGAGAAGAGGATGTTTGGGAAAGAATTCGAAACGAAACTATTGAACGGCACCAGGAAGATTGGGAAGCGTTGGTTCAAAAGTATGAACACGATGGGGATAGTCATGAAGTTGCTGAAATCAAAGCCAGTAACGCTTTGGTTCCTACCTATAGAAAATACCTAAGAGAAGTGTTGTTCGAAGATATGAAATGGATTCACAGCTTAAGAAAAGATCCTGATTTCCGAAAAATCTTGGAAACAAAGCAAAACTTGATGAACATGGAAGATTATGGATGGCAAGGAGCGACCGAGGCTGCAATTCACCACCGAAAATTCTTGTTGAATAAACAATTCCAAAAACAACCTATTCCGGAACAGAGTGTTCCCGTGATGAACAATACATTTGTACCTTTTAGAAATAAGTTTTATTAAGTCGATTTCTATTAATAAATGTCTTTAAAAATATTCTTCCTCTTGTCATCGTTTTAATATAAGCAATCAGTAAGCAGCATTTGTCAACAAGAAAAAAATCAATGAAACACAAATCAGTGTAATCTTGTAACACGGTACATTATATCAACCCAAGAACTGAGAAATAAGAAAGTTATCAACTCCGCGACTATAAGGAAAACGAACTGTAAATTGGTGTTTTTGAGATTGAATAAACTTTGTTTAATTTATCTGGTGGTTTGTACTGTTTTTATTCGTATGGTAATTATAGTTCAGTTTTAGAGAAGAATTTACATCAAGAGTTTTCCTCAAAACAATATAATAGGACTATTGTTTCTTTTAAACTGTACTGATGGCCCTTCAGTTATCGCTAATCCCTAATAGTCCAGTCAATCTACGGTTTCAGGTGGAACAAATTGTAACAGAATTTATTTCACTGCTATTCGATCGAGGCAAGGCCACTTAGCAACATATTGAAAATCCCCAAAAAATCCTGTGGTGGAACATGTCGAAATAGTCGATCAAAGATTTTGAACTCTCACCACAGGGTTCCCGCGTCCGAAAAATATGAAAATTAATTTTGATAAAATGTTTACAGTCCTTTTTTAAATGTTTGTATGTCAGGATTGCTAGAGTTGTAAATTAGAAAAGAAATTAATTATTTTCATGGCCAATTTGCTTATATCTAGCAGTTTTTATTATTTTCCACAGGGACCCCACATCGCAAATATGATCCAACTAGCAGGGACCGGTGGGAACTCACAGGAAATCAACAAATATGATAAATTATAGCAACATAGTCTAGCCGGCTGACTGACTCCTGGCACAATGTTTTTAGCGTGTTGATATTTTCAAGGTTGTATTTTGATTTTTATAAAAGGGAATAATATCTTACGGAATTTCTGAAACCGATGAGCACAATTATTGTCAAAAAGTGCCAAAACTGACGGTCACAGGCAGCTCGAGACATGAATTCGTGTGACGAAAACAAATCTGGCCGCCGAAACAGTTGGTTTTATATCTAAGAACACAGGAAACTGGATACAGAAAACAAACATGGACAACTGAAATATCTTACTATTAGACACATCATAGAGTTGTAAGATTAAAAAAAATAAAGCCTTTTTCACGGACAACATTTCTAACTGTGTTTGAATACCTGGTCTTACCTCGTTCGGTCGTTTGACTTCGGCCGCTTGGCGATAGGTTTTCCCTAAACTCTAACTAAAACATTCGCGTAAACTCGATGGCTTGCTCGCCCAGGTTTTCCCTAAAACAGATTCCCGTAAGCTCGATGGCTCGCTCGCCCAAGTAAGTGTAGAACTTGAGAAAACTCATTTCTTTTTAACATTCTTTCCTCAAATGCAACCAAGAACAAGACAGAAAGCAACTTTTCGCATGATTCGTCGTCTTCGTTGGAATAACCTGTGGCCGTCACTTTTTGGCGCCATTTTCGGACGCGAGCGCGTCCTCCATATTAGGAAATCGATCGAGGGACCCTGGGAAAGAGCGTAACACACACACACACTGACTGACACACACACACTTAGCGTATTATTATATAAGATGGCTGTGTGAAAATGTCGAGATTTAAAAGGAAACAGACACAAATTTATTTTTTCGTGGTATTTTACATCAAGAGATTTCCGTATGCCACATACATGTAGTTCATCTTGACTTTTACCAGCATTCTTGATTTACAGTAGCTCTGATACTAAAGTGTTCTTAATCATCATCCTGGTACATGGTGAGGAGTTTGTGCAGCTTTGACCCTTGCACACCATGTACCACATGCTGGAGAGCATTCCAAGCCATGTTTCCTGCAGGCGCATCGCTGCGTACAGCAATCTGTCTTGCAGCTACATCGGATCATCTCCATCAGAGACTGGTGTGCTGAGGGCAGGTCTGTTAGAACCGGGAAAAGCTTTCCATTCGATAGTCTCCAATCCCATTCTTCTGGCCGCAACTGATCGTTTCCCTTCCACTCCTGGACCTGATGGTACACTCTCAGGCTGTGCCAGGCAGCTGCTGCTGATGTGGGCGGAAGATTCTCTGGCTTTAGGAATGATGGCCCTGTGCTGACCTTCTGACAAAAGCGTGTATATCGTAGGGAATTCAGATCGGTATCAGGCTCTCACGTAGTAGTCCTTTTGAACCACAAGTGTTCTCTTGTAGACCTAGAGAAAGTAAAATGCTGAAGGATTATTTGTCGAGTCGCTTCACCTCGCTGTCTGTCCTTTCTTCAGCATTCCTCTACTCGCCACTCTAGACCGGGATTCGAAGAAATATTCGACTAAAGTTTCATTTTAAAAGGTATAATTATATACAAATGTTAAGATAAAAGAAAGTCAGTTAAGCATATATACCTATGAATAATTACACGATGGCCCAAACTACGGATGGATTTCGAAAGATTCGAGAGTCACATAATAACAACACTAATCTTTCTGATTTTCGTAGCCTACGAAAATGATTTGCGCGTACAAAGCACCATGGGCTCGGATACAGGGTCTTTAATCATCGAAAGAGTAATAGCGGAGCCACTAGCACACTTTCCTCACTCAGCGTCACAGCTGTCTTTGATGCGAGGGTGACTGCTCTTTCTGCGGAAAGAGAATTCTTGTCAACCATGCATGGACGCCCGTATCTTATTTCCGACCTCTTGGTCCTTATCTGCGTTGATGTTCTCATCTGCTACCACTCCGTTTTGTTTTGTTGTTGTAAAATT
This sequence comes from Actinernus sp. WN-2022, assembly GCA_030867875.1. Taxonomy (NCBI): domain Eukaryota; kingdom Metazoa; phylum Cnidaria; class Anthozoa; order Actiniaria; family Actinernidae; genus Actinernus; species Actinernus sp. WN-2022. The sequence continues at coordinate 2,999,152 of JAOWCC010001634.1, forward strand.
GACTATTTAGATTGTTGTTCTTGTAAAAAAACGAATTGAAGTTAGTTTTTTATGTGTTAGTTTTTTTAATATTGACAATCATTTTCGTCATAACATGGTCAAAATAGCTGTGGATCCACGAGGCGTCTCCTGACGTCGGTACGACGCTGCATGGCATTGTTGACTTCTGCGCGCGCAGACATCAGCCATACTAGTCGTTGCATCTCTGTCATCCCTCCACCTCTGGTGAGTCCACCATATGTCTTGACACTGCGCATTAGAACCTTCTCTATGATTAGATCAGTGGATAGCCCGGCCCAGTAGCGGTCACTTCTACGAAACACGTATAGTCCCTCTTGGAAACTCTTATACACATCAGGATTATTCTGTTCTATGTCATCTGTGAGTAGATGTATCCTGACTTCGTGTACAGATTGTGGCCTGTCGCCACAAAGTATGGTAGCATCTCACGTACTGCTTGCAGGTGCATGTTCCAATTACCTGTGCGCTCAGCTTTAATGAAACGGCGTAGTAGTCATATACCATCTTCATGTACTGTTGCCACAAACTGGCCATGCGCCGATCCGCCATTGCAAGCTTCTTCCCTTCTAGTTTTTCAGACACGTCGGAGAATGTCCGCAGAACACACTTGATCTACCGTACTATTGCCATCCATGAGCTGTTTATAGAGAAGTTTCACAAGTTCCAAGTCCTTGTCAGCAAGATTCACATATCCGAGGCCCTTGTGACACACCGACAATTGTTTTTTCGTCCTTTATTATTTTCCAGTAGCCTTTTGCAGACCCCCAGCCTATACCTCTGTGAATGGTATTGCTGCAATCTCACCAAACGGGACTTATTAAAGTTCCTGCGTCGATTTAGAACTAGCAATTGTATAAAGACAATATTCAGTTTGGCTGCTATTATACGGGTCTGTACAACCGCGTGTCATGAAATTTTTGCGGGATCTAATTTTCGCGGATTGCCTACAAGAAAACTCCTACAAGAAAACTCCTACAAAAAAACAGAAACAAATTCCTCCAAATAACCACAACCCTTGTGATCACCGCAAATCCTACAAAATCGCAACGCAACGTGAACTGTATACGTATTTCCATTAACTCGGTCACATTGCAAACAGTTTGCGATCTAGCCATCGCAAACTGTTTGCGATGCCTTTACGTCGATATGGAAAACAGCCTTTAGACACCATGGGAGTAAACCAGAAGAAACACCTGTAACTACAATCTGTATCTTGTACATGGTTATACAAGACTCATAAAACACACGAAACAAACGAGCCCGTAAAAAGCAAGATTCACATATCTTTTTGACGATAAGCACTGAGATTCCTTCGGGTCATGAGCAAAACGCATTCTGGTGCTTTCTGCAATATTGTCTAGACAACGAGAAAAGGTGATTTGAAATCGACAATGATATCACTGCGCGCCCAATGGTTTGAAAAAAGTGAATCAAGAAAAAAGGGATTGCAAATCCGCAGCAGTATTAATATGGCCGTCAAAGGTACTTGATGTGTTAATGCATGACGCCATTAACCATAATTTACCACAATATATCAGCGATCTTTTCTCGATGAGCTCTGAAAACAACCCCTATAAATCTCGACTCAGAGAAAATACACTCAATGTAGCAATGACACACATTCCTAAAACGGAATGCTACAAAGGGTCGTTTTCTTATAGGGGCAAAACAATGGAATTCTCTTCCCCAAGATCTAAATAGTCTTCCGAATCGAAATCAATTTAATAATCAATGATATTTATTTATACATAGTTAAGTATTTTAATATATTCAGTTTAATATATTTTAAAATTTACTATTATAACTATTATTTATATTATACTATTTACTTATATTTGTATACGGCTTTCACGTAAAGAAGTTGTACAACTTATGAAACTACCATATCTAAATAAAAGTGAATCAATCAATCAATTGAACAAATGGTAAAAAGTGCATTAGTGCCGATATGGCATTTTTGATACAAGTGCTTAACATTTTATAAACATCATCAAAATAATTTAGAAAAAAGTACGTACTTATTTTCTAATTTCTAATGTTTTAATGTTCCACCACAGGATTTTTTTTGGGATTTTCAATATGTTTCTAAGTGGCCTTGCCTCGATCGAATAGCGGTGAAATAAATTATGTTACAATTTGTTCCACCTGAAACCGTAGATTGACTGGACTAAATTTACAATTTACTGGAGACAAAAACAGACAGACATGCATAACAATCATTTGAGAGCAAACGTTATTTCTTAGCCGAGATTGGCCATGAAAATAATTAATTTCTTTTCTAATTTACCACTCTAGCAATCCTGAGATACAAACATTTTAAAAATTAATTTTCATATTTTTCTGACGCGGGAACCCTGTGGTGAGAGCTCAAAATCCTTGATCGACTTTTTCGACATGTTCCACCACAGGGAATTTTTGGGATTTTCAATATGTTGCTAAGTGGCCTTATCTCGATCGAATAGTGGTGAAATAAATTCTGTTACAATTTGTTCCACCTGGACCCCAAAAAATCCGTAGATTGACTAGACTATAAAGACAATAGCAAAGTTGCTCACAGTGGATTTACTGTAAAGGTTTATAAATATTCTGATCTCAGAATTACGTTACGAGTGATAGTTGTGAATGATATCAAAAAGATAATTGGGTTAATACAGAGCAGATTACCGAAACAATAGTGTATTGTTATTAATGACAAAGACTTGCCCAAACCTGTTCAACCAAACACAAGTGAACTTTATTGGTTTAAAAGTTAAAGTAATTACAAAGTCAAAGTAATTACAAAGTCAATCAATCTCCATAAACTCTTCATCTTTTCTAAAAAATTGTTCTGGAACAGACACAGAATATCTGGAGGCAAAGCCGTGTTGTTCAATGTCATTCAGTGGATGTATTTCACGTCTCACTACTTCAAGCACTTGATCAATGATAGAAGATCCGTTGTTACTGAACTGAAGATGTAAGAGATACACTGTGGTCCAGGGTAACTTGTAAAGTTCAGAATTTCAATGTTCAACATGTAGCAAACAGCGTTCACAATCTCCCACACTCTCTCTGGTTTGACTTCGTCAATGCGTACGCCGCATTTTAGTCATGAGCCCAAGACAATAGGACTGTGACGTCATCCTAATTAATGCATACGCCGCAGGTACGCCGCAATTCTGGCGGCGTACGCCGCAAAAAAGGGGGTAATTCGGTGCCTCTTCCACTACTATTGACGTGTAGGAAGTCATTTGCTTGCCGGTATTTGTTCTCAAGCGCGGTTTTTGTAAATTTTGTTAGGCTGAGTATCTAGTGTTATAGATCACCGGTGTAAATTTGACCTTTCCTGACCCATGACCGCGTAAGTAAAAGTCTGGATCAATTCCTGTATATACGTCATATTGACGTCATATAATTAATTCGGCTTTACAATCATTTGAAGAAATACTTAACATGTTGACTAAAATGACTTTTTCTTTACTAACACCTCACAAACTGTGTATATATTGTTGTTGTGATAGAAAGGCGCCATGGAGAATAATGCATTAATCAATAACTTCTTCACAGGTATCGACCCAGGCTTTTACTTACGCCGCGGTCATGGGTCAGGAAAGGTCACATTTACACGATTTCAAACAGGCGTAGAACATAAAGTATTCACTGTAAACCAAAACATTCTTCACAGAAGTACTCAAAACGTTTCGGAGATTCATAGCTATAAAAATTGCAAAAAAAGGTTATAGGCACTTTAAGTGCCACTACGATCAAATTTTGACATATCAATGTTTTTTGATATTGTATCAACTTTTTCATAGAGTTGATATATTATTACCAGTTGAAATCGTTCTTTTTTGAATATTGAATCTAAACGACTGCCATTACTGGAGGCCGTTTCCTTTGTTCGGCTTTATACAATGGGTTATCCAGTAGATGTGATGTCATACACTCATGCAACGCTCGCTTGCACAACACAACGCCTTGGAGGCATATTTATATTTCTACTAAAAACGTTTTCACGTGCACAAGAAGAAAATTATATTTATCTTTGCGTGGTTGGCTACTTTTGTATGCACACTATTTTTAGTGTATTACATCACTTCCGCTGAATAATGAATGGAGACAGGATTTTACCGGTAAACTCTCCTAAAATGTTTTGGTTTAACTTGCCCATTTGGGAATATTTTTTACTATTTCGGATATTTCTAACACTGATTGACATATTGACACTGATAAAGTGGCAAATCGAAATGGTAAATTTTCATCGTTGTGGCACCAGTAAACTGCTTCTGTGGATCTTATGACGTCACACTGTTGTCCCTATTGTTTCACAACAAATTAACTATTGTTTTATAATTCAAATGAGCTTTATGGACGGTCTATAACTGACATCTAGTGTACAATTTACCGAAACAAACACAACGATTAGATTTAGGTATCCATGACAAACGTTGTCTTTCAGTGGAGGTTTCCTTTAAGGAGTACGAGAGCCTAAAAAGAGCTACGATGTGCTCAGTGGAACTTAAGATCAATTTACAACGAAGTAACTTCATCAAGTTGCTATAGAGCGGTTTTCAGTTGAGTGTAGTGAAACCAAACGCAAATTACCCACAGCCAGCCAATCATAGGAGCGAGTAATCACAAGTAACTCATAAATGGCTTCCCTGTGAGCCAATGACAAACCAAAGCAAAACCAAAACCAATTTGCGTTTGGTTTTATTTTGGATTCTGATTGGTTTGTTTATTTTCTCAGCCAATAGGAGAGCTTAGTAAACGCAAAACCAAAACACTTCCGACACTCAATTGAAATCCGCTCTATGTTTAGTTCTCTTTTTGTATTCGTCTTGCGTTAGGGCTCCGTATCCGTCTTTCGGATGGTCCCAATTCACGCGAGGGCCGTGTGGAAGTCCTATACAGAGGGGAATGGGGCGCTCTGTGCGATGATCGTTGGGATAAACGAGACGGTAATGTGGTGTGCCGCATGCTCGGATTCCGCGACGCCATTAGCGTGTCCTGCTGCAGCAAGTATGGCGGTATTCAATCTCGTCGCATCTGGATGGACGATGTGAACTGTAAGGGTGGTGAACGATCACTTGACGAGTGTCGACGCCGTGAGTGGGGCGCTAATAACTGCAATGCCAGAGAAACAGCAGGAGTCGTGTGTGGAGAGGCTGTCAATAATCGTGCTCCATGTGAGTTCACCCATATAACGATACGTCATGTTTATAAACATTACAATTGTTATGCTAATGTCCAACCATGATTTCAATGTCGGGAACCAATGAATCTCTGGTTGGCGCGTTAATAATTACTGATAGATGACGTGGCATGACACATCGTTGTTGGCGGATTTTTGTTTACATGTTGTACCTCATTAGCATTAATTAGCATTAATTGCACTCAACTCGAGCGAGAAACATAAAAAGTTCTGTAAATGGATAGACTGTCGCATTCAGTAACTTTTAAGGGGATTAGGTTGAATTTGTAGGAAAAGGGTTGATAATGGAGGGTGAAATTAAAAGATGAAAAAATAATTTAGTACACACCTAATTAATTACTTGACTATCCACTCCAGAGCACATCGGGTTGATAGGGGCAGACTTCGCCGTTTGCAACCTGAACTGTTATTGGTTACCCAAACAATAGCCTACCCCTAAAACAATACAAACCCTAACCCTAAAACAATGGCATTCTTTATCAGTGAAGTCCAATAGGATACGACCAACAGAACAGTGAAGTCTAACCGGGTTGATAGCAGACAAATTTGGTGCTCATCTATTAATTATTAACCAAAACCCTCAATTTTAATTCTTCATAAAACCTTCTTCTTTCCTATTTACTCAAAACAAATCAAATCCCCCAACCCCAATTTTTCCTTTTGAAAGCCATGAAAAAATCTAGAGAAATTCTAATAAACTAAGCGAACCTTCAACTGCAGCTCAAGTGTAGCGAATTTAAAATAACATACAATTCCAATGAGAAATAGCATAAGCACTACGCCAACGAGGCAAAAAAGCGCATTCAGCTGTAATCCCCCCCTTTAGCATGAGAGTGGTACATTAAATTTATGAGAATTTTGTTTTTAAAAACTGAACTTTTACCACCCAACGATCAGTATATATACCCTTACAGGAGCGTCCATATGTACTATGATAGGTGTCATGGCGTTTTCATATCAAATTCATTGTGTACAAAAGCCTACATATCGAAATCCGGTGACTCACTTCCGGTATCGGCCTGGTCATCTCACTAAAGAATACATGGTTTTGGGCGCTATTTTGCCTTCTAAAACAAATAAAATGATTTATGAAAAATTTCTACCTTCAAATCAAAGTTAAGTAACATCTAATCTGCAACTGATAACTGTTTAGAGTAATTATGTTAAGATTTCGACTGAACAAATTTGAATTTGCTTTCGCAAGTGAAGCGAATTTTACATATATGAAGACTGCAAGGCTGATCGGACGGGTGTACGATGTTTATTTATTGGACCCTATATTTCGGTTCGGCAGAACGAACCTTCTTCAGGAGATATATGAGCTAAATAAGGAATACAAGTGGACGTAGACATTATATACAGTAGAGATATACATGTACAACGCTGATTGGCTGAGCGAAATATGAAATGGAACCGTTATAGGGTCTGATGTAATGAGATACAATATATGGCAATGTTGTAAACAAAGTTTTAATGCGGATTGTAACTATAGTGGTTACAAGAAGAAGAAAATATATATAGTAAAGGGATAGTATTGTATTTCATCGCGTCTGTTCATTCCATGAGGTTCTAAAGTGTTAGCCTTAGCGATAAGATGTGCTTCCCTAGCTTTTCGGACACTGTCTGTGCTGTTGTGAATAGTTTCTAACGGTATGATTTGTAAGTCATCAAGTGAGTGTGTTGAAAAATGTTCTGAAACGGCGGTTGGTTGTGCGAGATTCCTTCCGTTGATAGAGTCAGTTCAACTGATCTGCGATGTTCTCCAAGTCTGTCACTAAGATTGCGTTTAGTTTCTCATATGTGTTGGCAAGGTTTGTTTTCGTTCGAGCATTTGTTGCACTCAATCATGTAAAGAATATTTTGTTTGAGTGTTGATCGGTCGTCGTTCGCAAGTAGAAGAGAAAGTATAGGAACTGCGGCCATGTTGAATGAAGGGGCATGTTTTGCATTTTGTGCGTTCGCAGCGAATATTTGAGAGGGAAACGCCTTCTAAAATGGGGTAACGAGTTTTCATCTAGTAAACAAGTTAGGATATCTAGTATGTGTTGATTACTGGTACTTCTTGTGTCGTTTTTGAAAGATTAGCTTTCACGGAGGTTATTAGGTCTAAGATACGGCAGGTACAAAATGCAGACAGGAAATTCGATTTCGATGCTGGAAATAGTGTTCGTGAATTTTATGGTGGGAATGTAGGCTGTTAAGGTGGGATATAAAGCTTGCGTAAAAAAATTAACGTACAACGCCACCATACCAGGGTTTGTTGTGGCTGAGAGCGCCTTGTTAAAATTGTCCCATAAATAGATTAGCATAGGATGGTGCCATTCGTGTACCCATTGCGGTTCCGTTGGTTTGTCTAGATCTGTAGTGTTCTCAGTTAAAAATGAAGGTTTCCCGAGGGGGGAGGGGTTCTTCAAGGTAAAAAGGGTACGGTCACCGTCGGAAAACCTCGAAAAATACCCTAAAAAATAACAAACCGTGAAAAATTTCCCACCCTAAAATGTACCTCATGGTCTAAAAATCACCCTGAAAAATGGATTTTGCTTGGACAACCCTTAAAAAATACTAAATCGCCGATTTCAAACCCTAAAAATACGACGATCACCCCTACCGGAGCCTCGTATTGAAACCTTTGTGCGTGACAAATAAAGCATATCGCGGAAGTGGGCTATTTCTAGTCTATGAAAGATGAAAATATTTTGAAGGTTAGCAGTTGACATTATTGATATAAAGTATAATGAAATTGTAAATTGACATAACGTTTGCTATTATTACTTCCCCTATTTTTGTAACAATGATCTCATTTTATATATATCTTAAACACAAAGTTTTATTATTATTTTATTTTATTTTATTGGGTTAATACCGATGTACACGTTGTCTGTATCAAGGTTCCAATAAAACAAAGTTTGTACTGATTGTATTGGTATCAGTTTTAGTAGAAGCGAGTTTAGCGTACGTTTGCTCTGCGGTTGTCTTGAGAGGGTTATACTTGCCTTTATACCTGTTTATACCTTACGTAAAATTCATCAGCTCAGTACGTCTCCATCTTCGTCAACTATGTCTGTGGAGTCAAGTTCAGTGTTTATAGTAGTAGTAGTTCTGTTAGATGGTGTACGGTTTTATTATATTGATGAGTGATATTGAGACAATCTGTATATGACCTTTTACTAGCTGACATGTCGACGGTTAAGAGATTTTTTAGGCTGTAGAGAATCCGTTGTAGTTTGTTGATCAGCATGTCGAAGCGTGCTTTAGTTAGAGCAGTGAGATTCAAGTTGTTGTCTGAGTTTTAAGCAGTTGTGGCGAAGTTGTTTCACTTTCTGTTTACATTCGGTAACGAGTAGAAGAAGTTGTTGTCTGGCGAAAGTCTTGCGGTTGTTTGGCCAAGAGTGAAGGAATTCCGGGTTGTTACTATCAATTGCCGCGGTCGAGTTTTAGGTAATTATTATTTATATAGAACGTGTAGTATTCCGGATGGTGTAAACTTGTGTCGAAGGAGTTTCTGCTCCACTCGTTCAGTTTAACTGGTTGAATTCGTTTTTGATGTTTGTAGGAAGTTCGTAGAAATTACGAGTAGGACCAGGTTTAGCGTGAATGTCCATACAAAGTAGGAGAACGCCGGAACATGGCCGATGATGTCTAAATTGAAGGCTGAGACTTTATTGCAGGAGGTCGAATGTCAGTTGACAATCTTGTCTCAAGTTGTAACTGTATGTTGAAGTTAGAAGAATTTCCAGCCAAATAAACATGCCGGTCAAGTTGGGCGATAGGCTTCGTAACATCGATTCCCTACCTTTCGCTGAATTTCTTACATCGATCTTTGCGAAGAACTGAAGTTTGTTTTTTCATTCGGATGAGCTTGTGGGCGGACAAGATGGTAGTCTCCCTCGCAGCCGTTCTTAGTGTCGGGCTACCTGGGGGACAGGAAGCCCGACACTAAGAACCTAACAAGATGGCGGCCGTATTTTTCCGAGGAAAATATTCCAAATAACTAAATGTTTTATTTTACGTCGAGATACAGGGAGCCGCTACCGGGCATCCTATATATAAGCCAGTTTGTAATTAAGTATTAATTAAGTATTAATTAAGTATTAATTAAGTATTAATTCCAGGGTCGAATAGGCCTAATGCATGATGATGTCACGTGATCACCACCAAGCCTCACTTTTGTGTTGAGAGGAAATGTTGTGTCAACGCGAGGCTTGGTGGTGATCATGGATCATTGCCCGAAAATAGGAAAAACACATGTTTCATTAGGGACTGTGCAATAATTAGCAGGAGGGGGGTTGAGAAACGGGAAAGAGATGAGGCTTCAACCCCCCCCCCCCCCCCCCCAACCTGAAATAAATAAGAAGATTTTTTGAATTTTGGGTGATCACGTGACCTGTTAACACGAATATTTGAGGGGGAAACGCTTTCTAAAATGGGTTAACGAGTTTTCATCAAGTAAACAAGTAGTGCCATGCAACGTGTTTGGTTTATAAGTTAGTATATGTAGTATATGTTGATTACTTATTTCTACAAACTCACTCTTAGAGAACTTGACTATCGTTTACTATTAAGGGGATATTCAACAAAACAGGTCACGTGGCCACAATTCCCACTTAATATCTTCTCACCTATTCAATAAAAACAAGATATATAACCGTGATTCTATTTGGCTTGTTTAAAAGCAGTCCTATTTTCTTATGTATAAAACGCACGGCCTCATCCTTGATAAAGGTGTTTCTCTTAGCTATGACGTCACTGATCACGTGATCACCCTTAGAAGCAGTTATAAATTCTGAGAAAGTTAAACCCAACAAAACTTTAAGTCATAATTGAAAAATAGTAACTATCAGTAAAGTAAGACAAGAAAACTTTAAATATTTGCTGGGGGTCCGGTAACAAGGTCAAACCCATACCTTAACGTACTTGAGTGTATAATGTCTATTTAGGTTGAGGAAAACCAGAGAACCCTAATATCAAGGGCGTGATACCAATAAACTCAATTCACATATGGCGTCACCATTGAAATATTTTACATCGTTTTTTTACCGCGTTTACCACTGCGTCACCCCGGCTCTCCCAACGCAGCTTTGAACATCAAATACCAAATGTTTTATTTTTCATCGAAGATCAAAACCAGGGAGGCCCTAACTGGAAAATTAGAGAGATGGACCTGGATAATGTGCATGCACTGATTTTCTTTTTCAGTGGTACAGTTTCGTCTCGTAGGGGGTCGGCGCCCGAATGAAGGCCGAGTAGAGGTTCTGTTTAATGGAGAATGGGGTGCCATCTGCGATGATCGTTGGCGATTAAAGAATGGTCAAGTGGTATGCCGCGAGCTTGGCTACAAACGAGCTGCCAGTGTGTCGTGCTGTAGTAAGTACGGGCCGAGTCCCTCTCGGCGCATCTGGATGGATGACGTGGTCTGCAAAGGAAGCGAGCGAACGCTGATGACTTGTGAACATCGAAGAATAGGACAGCACAATTGCGAAATCGATAAGGAAACGGCTGGCGTCGTGTGTGAGGGTGCAAAGACGATGACTGGCACTCCAACTCCATGTAAGTTTATAAACACACAAAATGCGTTCTCTGCTCTGATTGAAAGCCAGGTTTCTATTTAATAACTAGATATCATTCCATTGGAAAAATCGAACCACTTACATACTTCAGGGGCGTAGCCAGCATTTTGCATAGGAGGGTGGGGGGCACTCCACCACACTCACGAATTTCGCGACTGCAGTACTCTTTTATATACATGTAGAGAACACGGTACGGTCTTTCGCACCAATCTCGTCTATTCAGGTACATCTCAGTTTTCAGTCACCAATCTTTTCCACCCGTAAGACTGTCGCATTGTTCACTGACTCCCGGTAAATCACTTAGCTTATTAGGTGCGTTACTGTGACGCTGCTTTTCAGTTGCTTCAGTTTTTTTAACGAAGGGGGAGGAGGGGGGAGGAGGGGGGGGGGGGGGGGGGAGGGGGCTCGGACCCCCTGGCCCCCCCTCTGGCTACGCCCTTGTAATTTGAAGAACTATGTAAAATTTCTGTAAAATGTAACATTTGACAGACTTTGTGAAACGGTAACGTTTGCAAAATATCTGTTCGTGAATGTACAAATTTGCAGACATTTTTACAAACATTTACAGAGTAGAAAATCGCTCTAAACTTGTACATTCACAGACATTTTACAGATATTGTTTACAAACATTTTAAAGATTCTCTAAATTCGTACATTAGTTCCCGGACATTTTGCAAACATTTTACATTTTACGAAGTCTATAGAACGTCTGTAAAACTGTAAATGGTTCGATTTTTCCAGTGTTCTGCAGTGCGTTTGTACTCTGATAGATGCACAGCTAACGTCAAAACGTGACGAGAACAAAGACGCCACGAGACGCAGACAGACAGACAGACATCACCTCCTTCCCTTTCGGCTGTATTCTTTATTCACCAATTTTGTTATCGAAATGAAGCTTTTATAATTAAGATAAGTAACTGTTAGTTCAAGAGAAGCACCCAGTAGGCAAGAATAATCGTTTTACAAAACTGAATTTTCAAGCATTTTCTCCCAGAGGTTGGTGCCTTCGTTGTGTGCGAAGGAACTCATCTGTTATTACTTTTTTGGAGGAGGGGGTGTGGATTATAAAGGTTGTAGCAGAAAGCCACGAGTGAGACGTCTGACCTGTTTAGCTTTAATTCAGGTTGATGAGTAGGTACCACATGTGATAGAGGTACATTTAAGATCGGTAATCTCTTTTATGTTATATTCTATGATGTATAACTCGAGCTCCACATAAAATGTAATTAAAGCTTAAAGTGTATATGTATTTAAAATTGTTAATTTATTTTATTACATTTTCATCTTCCGTAAGTCATTTTCTGCAGTTAAACTGAAATAAATTTGGAGTGCGCGAATATTACTAAGTCAGAAATATCATGCGACAATTTTTATGCTGTTAAAGATATGTTAATCACATGCGTGACGTCAGTTGATTTGTACATTAATATTTATAAAAGTAAAAATATGGCCGACGGCAAGGTTTCCTTGAGACCACACCATCATTATCCAAAAACTAACAAAATACGGATTAGACCATAATTCATTAACCTGGTTCGAATCATACCTATCTCATAGAAGTCAGCTATGTAGTGTTAACGGCCATTTATCGACCCCAAGTTCAATAACCTGTGGCCTAATATACATAAATGACCTCCCAAACTGCCTAAATGCTGGCTACCCTCGTATGTACGCTGACGACACTAGCATAAGCTTTGCTGCTTCTACAGATGGCAAGGCCCCTCTAGTAAGACATAGTTAGAATGAAAATTAGACAAAAACTCACTGTGTGTTGTAGTATTTACAGAGACGAATATAGATGTGAAATTCAACTGACATCACGCATGTGATTAGCATATCTTTAACGGCATAAAAATTGTCGCATGATATCTGTTGCCCCTTCAGCAGCCTGTCCTTCAGGATTCGAGCCTTCTCGCGCGGGAGACGGAGGGTCCTGCGTAGGTAAGTAAATGATTATCAGTCAGTTAAGATGATGCAATCGAAGGCGAATCTCCAATAGGCCCTTGCAGCTAACACATCACGTGGTTGTACTGGAGAGCAAAACATATCTGACTTCATTTATTTAAAGGCCTTGTACGAGATCGGTAGTGTTATTAGCAAAACCTGTTCGTAAATGCTATTTTCCACCTCCAATCGATTGTCGATCTTTCTAAAACTGCTTCTTTGAAGATAGCTTGCTCTCCAGTATTCATGGCAACGCCTTTCCCATGGGGATATCGAGCTCAATTCATTCGTTCATGAAGTATTATATCAGCACGTGACTGTTAGCTGCAAAGGGCCTATTCCTCACTTTTATGTGACGTCATCGCCGCCATGCATGTTGGTGGACGTTCACAAAAGACACCTCGTTAGCTTCTCTTGTCTGGGGATTAATAATAATAATAATAATAATAATAATAATAACTTTATTACAGTGTCAATGTATTTAGCTGTTCAGCTAATGGGGGACACTTTAACAAAAGATAGAGTAAAATAAGATAAAAAGTAACCTAGAGTTATGTACAATTTTAAAATCTACTATAACTATACTTAAATATATTATAAAATCTAAAAAATTATATGCAGAGCTAATTATATCATGAGCTGTATAATATGCAGCAGTAAGAATTGTTAGCTATTAAACTATATTATCTATCTATTGATTGCAAATCTAGAATTCAGTACAAAAAGCACGTCCTAAATAAAGCCACCGATACGTGCTATCATTTGTTTCTCGCCCATGGACGATATTTTAACAGTTTTTTGTCTATCGTACCTTGTAACAAGAATGCTGCAACAAAATGCTGTTATAGGAAATCTCAAAAAGGAGAAGGGGGCTGACTAAAGTGGTTTACTGAAAAGTAGTCAGTGTTCTGTAAGTATAGGCTATCATATGGGTATCATATACGGTTTCGAGTACAATGTGGGATTAATTCGAGTGTGGTTTTCAAAGAGTATCATAATTGCCTGAGCACTTTGAAAAACGCTGGTATGATCAACTAAAAGTCGATAAACGCCGTGGGAAGCGAGTAGCAGCTGACGTTTCGAGCGCTAGTCTAGCCGGTAGAGCAAAAGAGGGAATTGTGGATGGGGAACGGTTTATAAAGTGTTGAGTGCATGGTTGCTGCTGAGGAAACAAGTACTCGGATCAAAGGAAGTTGCCAAAAAAAACACGAGTTTGAATTAATCCCAAATTTCACGAGAAATACCAGGAAAAACACAATTTATATGAGTAACGCTATACAGCACCTGACATGTTAATGTTTAGTACTGTAAATGTTAGACATATGTTTGCCGTAACCACGGCGCAGTAAAGTCTGTTTTATTTCAGCGTTCGGAAATTCCAGGAAGCACTTCGTAATTTTTCGGAAATTCTTGGGGAAGAGTCCTCTACCAAAACATAACTTTGAACGACTTTACGTACTTCGATTTCATTCTGAAGCTTTTGTTTTGGATTTATAGAGATTACAAAATTCCTGACTTTGAGTGCAATTAGAACCAAACCGCAGTGCAATTAGAACCAAACCGCAGTGAATTACGCTTGAATTGCACTGCTCTCAGCCAATCAGAATAAGAGAAATGTTGTTGAGTATATGATTGTGGTTTAAATAAATTAAATCAGTACATTCATCCGTAATTTTCTTTCAGACGTGAACGAGTGTAACGCTACCATCCCACAGCCATGTCCATATCGATGCGTCAACACGGTTGGTAGTTACAAGTGTGTTTGTCCGCCAGCCCATGAAGGCGATGGACGAACCTGTCAACGTAAGCGAACAACGTGATTTAGAGCAGTTTTCGATAGAATAATTACAGAGCCAATCACGGCAGTAAGTTCCCTGCAGAGATCTCTTCCTTATTTCCCACGGAGATAGAGAGAAAGGGAAGAGGCATCTGCCTCTGCAGGTTTTCGATTGAGTGTCGCAAGTTATAAATTATGCGTTTGATTAGCTTTTCTATTGGTTGAAAAAAATGTTTTGTAATTATCAACCAATCAAGTTCTAAACTAAAACCAAACATTGTGTTAGTCCGTCACGCAATCAATTTTCGTTTTGCCGGTAAGTATATAACGATGTTTGATTTTCTCCCTTTGTTTTCGACCCTTTTTTTCTCTACCCTTTTTCTCTCTACATTTCAAATGTCGAAAACACAGCCGCATGACCTCTTAATATGCTTTAGAGGTCTAGCTCTTTCGGACAGAGCGATTTTCGATTGAGTGTTGTCCCAAAACCAAAGTAAACACAGAGCCAATCACGAGAGCAAGTTTTCTGCTAGCAGAGATCTCTTCCTTGATTCCCACGGAGAGAGAGAGAAAGGGAAGGGACCTCTGCCGGTGTATGATGCTTTCTTTGATATGCCGCCGTCCGCAACCGTGGACGAACCAAACAGGTTTTAAAACCGTTTTTTATCGGAAATGCGTGATGCGCATGGAAAACACAACACGTCGCTTACACTATTTGAGTCCACGTTAGTTCATTGACAGTGCATGGGTTTCAAAGTCACGTGGAGGATTATGACAGGGTTGCTAGGTAACCCAAACGCATGCGCGCCAAAGAAAGCGTCCTTCACCGGCAGAGGTCCTCTTTCTTCGTGGGAAGGAAGAAATATCTGATAGCAGAGAAGGGAGCAAGTAACAAGATGTGAGAGATTACCGGAAACATCCGCGCGTACGGGCGGAAATACGTCACATTGACCTTAGTTAGAAAACGGTGACCTTGAACTCGTGTAAGACACAGTGAGAGAGCTTCGAGCTAGAGCTCGTGTTTGTAGTTCGTGCAACGCGAAATAAAGTTGTGTTTAGAACTAAACTTCACAAAGACAATGAGCCATTCACGAACTGAAGTAATTCGTAATTGGTTTTACTTGAACTAATCACGAGGACAAGTAAACGCAATCATGGATAACTCGTGACGGACCAAAACAATGTTTGGTTTTAGTTTAGAATTTGATTGGCTGATAACAGGAGCCCATTACCCGGAGCGTCCATCTCCCATACTATATCTTTGAGTTGGCGATTTACACCTTGGGCTATTTATAGAACCAGGTTTCATTGTTTTACACACAATGTACCGTTCTTGCGAACACTGAACGGATGAACAGGATATTATCTTTGCCGTTATTTCTTTTCTTTCGAACAAAGAAAAATATTTATTCGTGAAAAAGAAAACATTAAGGAAACACACTTTATTCGTGGGAAATTTTCTTAACACGGCGGGCATAAAGCACATCAAAAGCGGCATCATTGAGCGTGACCAAATAATTAAAATTAACACCATTTCTTTACTTATAGTCTGAATTTGGTGAAATTCCCCATTTAATAAACGTTAAAAACAGACTACACCATCAAAGGGCCTTCATGACACACATTCATTTGGCGCAAATTTAAACATTCTACGACGATTACAGTCAAAGTTAGAGGAGTCAGGAGTCGTACCTAAATAAGGCTGCCTATTGTTAAAAACCCAAGAAAAGAAAATGTGACTTTTGAGTGCCAGACTAGTGCATTTCATCAATAAAACTCGAAAATCACTCAAAGGTTTTTTGCTAAGGGCGTGTAAAAAAAAGTATGACGTCATAATGACGTTGCCGGAAATATGACTAATTTTAAGCCGGTTATGGACAAAAAAAAAATCAAAATTCTAAAAATAGCCACCAACGTGTTTTATGATTTGGCAAAATGTCCTGCAACAGTATTTACAACTCTAAAAGATGAATGACGCGATATTTTGTGTTGTTTAATTCCCGCCAAATTTTGGCGGTGAAATTGGCAAAATTAAAACTTTAATAACTTTTGATTTCCCTAACCAATCGACTTTCTTCATTCTCATCACGAGGAGATCTTAACAATATACGACATTCCGTTTTTAGAGGTAATGAACAGTTATAAGAAACATTACAAATGGATAAATGACGTCATTGTGACGTCACAAATGTATTAACATAGCTTAAATTATCAGGTTATATTCCTTTTACGATTCTACATCCACCTACCAAATTCAATCGTCTGTGTTGAACACTTTCTAAAATATAGAACTCATGCCGTTTTTATATATGGTCGTTTGTGCCCACCGTGTAAAAAGAGCCCAAGGTGTAAATACGCCGTACACATGGACGCTTCGGGTAATGGTCTCCTGTTGATAATTACAAAACATTTTTTACAGCCAATAGAAAAGGTAAGCAAATGCATAATTTATTACTTGAGACACTCAATAGAAAACCGGTCTAGAGATCAAAGTTTCGCATCTGTTGCTTGGAGACGTTAGCATGGGAGCTGATATACAGGGTATTGCCTTTTCTCCGCTCATTTTATTCAATTTGAACTTGATGTCAAATCCAGGAGGATTCAAAGTCATGAATCAGATTTGACTTTCAGTGGAAGTTTATTTATAACTCGTAATGATTTGTGAAGAGGTTCAATAGTACGCGCACTCTGATTGGCTGAAAGCTGTGAGTTTGTGACTAAAGCGCGCCCTAATTGGATGAAAGCCTATAACTTCAAGTAAAATTGAGATTTGCTTAAAGTTTACTCCTATTTTACAAAAGAAAAGAGAAAATCGGAGATAACATTGAGAGTAACTACGAAAAACATCAATAGCAACAACGTTAGTAGTAACATCATCATCAACAGACAACATGAACAACCCAATCAACAATTATCGACAACAATATTAATAAACAAACAAAACGTATTTTAGAGAGGGTAACTCCACGCTAACACGAAGTTAATTTATTTAGCAGGGGAAGTTATTTAGCATGAGTAAAGAATCTCCCGCATGAGCCTTCATTGAGGGCTCGTTCCAGCTTGTCCGTGAGAATAAGCAACTTGCCTACTAGGATGGCCCTCTACTCCCTTGAAGTAAGGGCGAGTTAGTAACAACAAACCCAAACTCACGTATGGCTTCGCGTCCGGGAATCGAACCCGGGCCACTGTAGTGAGTGGATAGCACTTCAACCTCTCGGCCACCCTTACTTCCTTAAATTAACAATTAACAACAACGACAACAACAATAAAGGCATGAGCAACAGAAGAGCAACAGCATCAGCACAGCATCAACAACAGCATCAGCAACAGCAACATCAACAGCAACAAACAACAAAACTAGCAGCCATTGAAAACAACTAACAACAACAACGACAACAACAACGACAACAACAACGACAACAACAATAACGGCATCAGCAACAGCATCGGCACCAGCACAGCATAACATCAGCAACAGCATCAGCAACAGCATCAACAACAACAAATCAACATCGACAGCAACAAACAACAAACTAACAGCCATTGACAACAACTAACAATAATAACACCATCAATAACATCATCACTATCCATCAGCCGATCACTGAAATAATCATTTCTTATCTTCCCCAAGGCATACACATTCCTGGGCCTGGTGAAGCCCATGTTCGACTCACGGGTGGCCCTACACCCAAAGAAGGCAGAGTAGAGGTGTTTTATAACGGGCAGTGGGGGTCGGTGTGCGACGACTACTGGAGTCTTCAGGATGGTCACGTGGTTTGCCGTATGCTTGGATATCCACGAGCTGGTAAGGTAACGTGCTGCAGTGCTCATAGTCACAATCGAAGTCGTACCATGTTGATGGACGATGTCAAATGCAATGGCAATGAGAAGTCGCTTTTTGATTGTCGACGCAGCAAGTGGGGAGAACACAACTGTGATCCTGAAGAAGAGGCTGGCATTGAGTGTCTAGATAGCAAATACGTTACACCCCCTCCTCCCCCAAGTAAGTAGAATTGGTACAGAGACTGGTTGTTGAAAGGGTGGATAACACTATCCATGAAAATAAGCTAATTTGGTTAATACTTATCCAGTGGATAGCGGTACAGTGGATAGCGTAGTATGGATAGCGTCACAGTAGGTATTATTTCGTAAAGATTCTAGTTTATTGGATACATTGTAAGCCTCTTTCCCCGAAGAAGATCGGCCGTGCCGATCGAAATATTGGAAGAAAACACTCTCTTTCCTTTCTTGTCTATTTATATATATATATATTGTTGATCACAGGGGATAGCGTTACAGTGGATAGCGTTACAGTGGATAGCGTTACAGTGGATAGCGTTACAGTGGGTAGCGTTACAGTGGGTAGCGTTACAGTGGGTAGCGTTACAGTGGGTAGCGTTACAGTGGGTAGCGTTACAGTGGATAGCGTTACGATCCACCTTTTGAACAACCGGGGCCAGATGTTTTAAAAAAGTTGTCGAGGCGACAAATAGGCAACGATGGCTTTAGGATAAGATGAATGGAACAATAGGAAAGGGACGTGTAAAATAGCACATGTGGGATAGTTATAGGCGAGTTTTTGTTTTTTTGTTATTGCGCCAAAACTGTGGAATTTGTTGCCACTTACTATTAAGTGGAAGCCGGTCTTCAAAGCTAAGTTAAAAGCATATTTATTGAAGGAAAGTTTTTATTAGTTTAGTTATTGCTTAGATCGTAAGAATTTTATAGTGCTTGTAAATTAACTTGCCTGTTTTCCAGCTATGTAAAGTGCCTTTGGACGTTTATGATTAAGGCACTATATAAATGTAGAATTATTATTATGTTCTACCTTATTAGCGTTAATGAAGTACGTTAAGGGCTGGTTTTGACATGAAAGCGAGGCTAAAACGATAATTTATATTTTATGTAAATTACGAACTACACCAAATTATGCAAACCCACGGCATAACTCTTCCACTTCGATATTTTGAGGACCACAGTTATGCAAATGATGTGTCACGTGAGCCCTCGACTGACTTTGGTTTTATATTAAATCTCAATAGCAAATAGGCCAATCAGTATTCTTGTCACGCCAAGGTGCACATAATGTTCCTGTTTCTCTGATGCCTGCTTTTAATAATCTGCACTCACAGTAGAACATCTTTTATCCATAAGGGGATATTAAGCAAAACAGGTTACTGTGACCTTGTACTCAATTTATTGATCAGCGATTTTCTCCATACCAATAAATAAAATCATGGTGTGAGGGCAGATTTGTGTGTGTCGTCAAGTCCTCAATATTTTAAAACCAAAACGGTTCTTAAAGGGATTTTCCTCATTGGCCTATTTGCAGTTGAACGTTCACATGAGAAAGAGTCACGTGACATGTTACAACTCACATGACTGCACTTTTCACTTTAAAGTGTTACGCTTCACGAGTTATGTTAGTATGTGCAATTTGGGAAATATTCTCTTAAAACCAGATAATGTTAGCCAGTTTTTGTGTTCAAATTGAGAGTGTTACGTTTACTAGTGAAATAGCAGTGTGCTTTTAAAAAAAAGTGTAAACACTGTAAACAGCTAGAACTAACGACAACAGGAACTGATAATGAGAACATGGTATTCCTTTTCCCCATAGTAACCCGTCCGCCGCGTATTCGTTTTCGTCTCGCCGGTGGGCCGAGCTCCCACGAGGGTCGCGTGGAGATTTTGTACAGGGGAGAATGGGGCGCAGTGTGTGACGACAGCTGGCGTATTCGTAACGGTCACGTGATCTGTCGTACGCTGGGTTATCCACGTGCCGTGAGCGTGTCGTGCTGCAGCAAGTACGGAGGGAGCAATTCGAGGAGGATATGGCTAGACGACGTCAGGTGCCGAGGTAGAGAAATATCCCTCATGTCCTGTAGAAATCGATTTGGCTCACACAACTGCAATCAGGAAGAAACAGCCGGTGTTGTATGTCAGTCCAATGTACAGACAACTGTTCCCACATCCAGTAAGTTTGGCTAGCTGAGCAAGCTGCTTTGCCATCTTGTGAAGGGATTGTGTGTTTAATAATGTTTCAGTTCATATTACATGTGTGGCATACAAATATGTTGACATGCGCATTACGTAATAGAGCGGATTTCGAGTGGGAAAGGTACGGCAATGACTTAAGGTGATGTTACACGAGACGATGTTTAACGACGATTTTTCGCGACGATTTTTAATGCATGTTAAAACGGGTATGTTACACGGGACGAGTTTTAGCGCAACATCTAGCTAGCAACTAGGCTCCTACTCCGACACCCTCGTTTAGAAACATGGCTGACGAGTGGGTCTTTGTTTGTTGACGTAGCCTCGTTTCCGTGGGCGTAGCGAACAGGTTTCTGGGACGACCGTTGCACGAAAAGTCAACGGCGAGGGTGTTACATGAAGCAACTCCAACAAAATTCGGGCAACAATGTTGCAGGTTTTTGAAGGTAATTCAAAACTTGCAACATGTTGCCGCAACGAAGATTGCGTTAAAAATCGTCCAGAGCACCATGTTTTGCGCAAAAAATCGTCGTTAAAAATTGTCTCGTGTAACATCACCTTTACAGCACGGTTACCGTGCCGTGACATTGAAATGGCTTCCCCATTGTTTTAGTCCCAGCCTCTGATCCAATCAAATCACAGAATGACGGTACGGTAAGATTGCAGTACGGTTACGGTAAGGCTACGGTAAGGCTACGGACATTCCGTATTTTCGACCCACTCATATGAAATCCACTCTATAGTTACCGTTAATAGTAAATTACTTAATTAAATAACAGAAATGACTAAGAACTATTTGTCCCTTCGATGCATTACTTAAGTACTACATATAACCTAATCCTAATCAAGGTTTAATATCAATGTGTTGAATGGCTATAAATGACTAAGAAATAACTAAGACATTTCTATTATATTAAAGCATTATGAAAGTACCGCGGCAACTAAGGATGACAGCAGCGTATATAAAATGGCAGAAATTATAACATTTTGCGAGTGCTTTCATGTTTTCTGCTAAGAATGAGAGTTGTGTGGCTTCAGATGCTCAGACCATTAGAAACTAAGAAGCAGCATATTTTGAACAGTATAGTGATACCGTACAAACACGAGACCGGCACGAGTCAGTGTTTTCGATTTTCGTGCCAGCTCGCGCATGCGCCCTTATCATTCAGCTCTGTCCAATATGGCAGGATAATTGTACTCGTCTCAGGCTCCCTTGGGCGTTATTTGGACTCCACTGAGTCGAATGCATGCAGTTGGATAATAAAGCTTTATTATTACTAATAATCTAATCTAAGATGTTCTTTATTTTACACAATTTCCCGCTTTATGAACTTTTTCTCCAAAGGCACAACGGCAAGCAGCGTCGTTAGAGTTCGCCTTGTAAATGGTTTAAATACACACGAGGGTCGCATAGAGGTGTTACAGTACGGAGAGTGGGGTGCGGTGTGTGATGGGGACTGGGACCTCACAGATGGTCACGTGGTTTGTCGTGCACTGGGGTATAGACAGGCCAGCGATGTCTCATGCTGTAGCAAGTACGGTGCCATTAAGTCTGGACGTATCTGGATGATGGATGTGCGGTGTAGAGGGACAGAGGTATCTCTTGAGTCATGCGCACATCAACGCGCTCGAACATCCTACGTCTGTAGCATTGTTAGGCTTGCAGGAGTCGTCTGTGAGAATAATGGTGGAATGACTACAACTATTTCTGGTAACTACCACGAAATTTTAAAGTGCACGTGCCTAGCTACAAGGTCACATTTTATATCATTAAAGTGCCCCATATCCTATTTTAGTTTTGTTTATTTTCAAAGTCTAGATTAAAATTAAGGACGAAAGAAAAAGAAAAAAGGTTAAATCGGTATAATTCCGGATTTGTAAATCGTGATTAAAGTCCCGCTAATTTTGTTTTACAAGCGCGCTGTTTGAGATATTGGTCGAGTAACGTAAGATCACGAAAAAGCCATTCTTCACCTAGCACTCATGCTGTAAGTTATATTGTTAAGGTGAAGTAATACGGGCAACAATTTCTTGCAACTTGTCTCGCAACAATGTTGCGTTGCGAGTTGAAGCGCGATGATATTGAATATTACAATATTTCGGCTGGCCAAACCAGCCTTCGTCATGTACTAGATGTTACAAGTGAAGAGCTCTAAAGTACGAAGATCATATAAATGTGGTAAATTTCGCAATAGAAATTGCAATAGAGTTTTAGCTTTATCTATAAGGTGCGCTTCTCTGGCTTTCCCTATTGAGTCTCTTGAGGAGTATATTTCGCAATAGAAATTGCAATAGAGTTTTAGCTTTATCTATAAGGTGCGCTTCTCTGGCTTTCCGTATTGAGTCTCTTGAGGAGTATATTTCGCAATAGAAATTGCAATAGAGTTTTATCTTTAGCAGTCTATAAGGTGCGCTTCTCTGGCTTTACGTATCGAGTCTCTTGAGGAGTATATTATTTCTAGAGGGATAAGTTGCATGTCTGTGTAAGAGTGGTTAGATCTAGAAAGAAAACGTTCAGATACAGTAGTAGGTTTAGATTTAATGTTCCAAAGGCTTGTCTACTGTCCGTCTGTGTTCGTTAAATCTGTCTTTGAGGCGTCGCTTAGTTTCACCTATGTATTGCAAATGGCAACGATTACATTGTATCATGTATATGAGGTTTTTAGTAACATTAAATCTAAACCTACTACTGTATCTGAACATTTTCTTTCTAGATCTAACCACTCTTACACCGACATGCAACCTATCCCTCTAGAAATAATATACTCCTCACGAGACTTGATACGTAAAGCCTTATAGATAAAGCTAAAACTCTAGAACCATATGGTATGAATATACGTGATGAAACATAGTGCTTATCTTAGTACGTCACTTCCCGTTTCCGCAATTTCTATTGCGAAATTTACCACATTTATATGATCTTCGTACCTTAGAGCTCTTCACTTGTAATATCTAGTACCTGAAGAAGGCTGGTTTGGCCAGTCGAAATATTGTAATATTCAATTTCTTTTTGGCTGATTAGATCTGACTTTGATCCAACGTAGCAACCAGCAAGATTTTTGTCCACGGTTTTTTGCCGTTTTTCAAGTTTATCTAAGCTAGATAAGCAGGTTTGAGCTACCTGTGGTGGGCTCTTTGTTAAAGGGGAAGTGGGCCCTAAATCATCCCAACGACTATACAAAGATGTATTCGAAAGAAAAACGTGTCTATGAAGAGAAAATAAGTTTGAAAAATAACCGATTCTCCGCTGATAAATCTAGCTTGTGTGGCGACTCGATCTAGTGCAAATCCCCACATATCGTAAGCTACACACGCCAAGGAAAGACAATCAGATAATCAGGAGGCCTTCACCTCTCAAAAGCTTGAATTTTTTTGGACTCCATTTGGATTGTACTGACAACGAATTCCATTGTTTTAGGGTTGGGGTTTGTATTGTTTCAGGGTTAGGCATTGTTTGGATAGTCAGTACTATTCGAGGTTCTGTTGGTCCAGCCAATGCCGGGGACAGCATGACAAAACTAACTTATTCCCCGTACCTGACGTCATCAATTACTTGAGCCTTGGTTGGGTTGTGATCGAGGAAGGTTTTCAGATTTTATATTCTCCGACGCGGGAACACGGTAAATTTAATTATAAGTTTCTCTCTATATAGATTGATTCGTGGAGTTAAAGTTGATTCAGGGTTCAGTTCCCCTTCAAAGGTGATTTGGAACGAGAATAAAAATGGGAGTGGCAGGGGAGAATAGATTTTCTTTTCGTTCACGCTGACCGCGTACCAAAAATCCAAATCTGCTCGGGGACAAACCACCCAGGTTATGAACTGACTACCATTGTGCTAATATTGCCGACACTGAATCAGGAGCCCATTACCAGTAGTGTCCATCTTTTATTATAAATTCGTGAGCCAGCGTGTTCCCAGATCATGTTATTTTGAGAACCAGGATGCTACGAAAACGGTTTTCGCCGAGGTTCGCACATCGTTGAATGTAAATCAAAAATCCTGGTCAGGTGAAGTAACACATATTCAAATTTGTATAATTTGATACATTCTGATTGATTGTAAATTAATGCTTTGGTGTATTATCATTATCATTGGCGTCTCTAAAAATAACCTGATCTGGGAATATGCCGACTCACACACCAATGTGGTTTGTAGAGCACCAAAATTATTTATTGTTTAATAACGTTTTTAATTTTCCCCTCAAACAGCGAGTACTACTGTCCCTGTTGTACAAGTGCGACTTGTGGGAGGATCAAGTGTTGACGAGGGTTTAGTCAGAGTACTGTACAATGGCGAATGGGGTTACGTCTGCGACGATAACTGGGGTTTCGAGGAAACGCGTGTAGTGTGTCGCGCTTTAGGCTATATCGTGACCGTGGGTTCGCGTGCATCGTGCTGCTCGCGGTACAGGGCGATCATGTTTGGACGTATTTGGATGGATGACGTCACTTGTAAAGGAAACGAATCAACCTTGGCTTCATGTGGACACCGTGGATGGGGGATTCACAACTGCAATCACAACGAACTAGTTGGTGTGATGTGTTATTCGCACGCGGTGACAACTCGACCGTCTTTAAGAAGTAATGCACCAGTTTTTATTTTTTATTTTTTTTATTTAATAGCTTTACAGGCAGAGACAAAGACTCGAAGTCCAAACAAGCTAAGCCTGTTAACCCAGTGTTTTACTACCGAGGAGGGTGGGGTGGGAAGTTCGGGGCTGTCTCAGAATTCGATATTGTTGTTTTATTTGAGAGTTTTTGAGTAAACTACGAATGTCTACTGAGGAGGGTGGTGAGACGGAAATCTGATATTAAGAGATTTATTGTAAAACCAACAACTCATAATTTTTACTTAGTTATTTTGATCGTATTTTTCACGTTAAATTTTATTTCGATTGACCTACCAATATTAATGAATCAGTATATTAAGTTTATTTTATATCTGTACGTAATTCATATAACTGAATATTTGTTCGTATTTTCATTAGTTAAAGTAAGGGCGCACTTAATGTTGTGTTGTCCCTTGTCATCTCTGATTCATGAAAGCATTGTAAATAAATAAATAAATAAACTAGGAATACAGCCAAAACTCTAAATTTTGTGAATTTTCTTTTAGCCAGAACGAGCCAATGTCAAATTGAGAGTGTTATGTTTACTTGTGAAAGAGCAGTGTGCTTTAAAAACAACGTGAGTAAACACTGTAAACGGCTAGAACTAACGACAACAGGAACTGATAATGAGAACATGGTATTCCTTTTCCCCATAGTAACCCGTCCGCCGCGTATTCGTTTTCGTCTTGCCGGTGGTCCGAGCTCCCACGAGGGTCGCGTGGAGATTTTGTACAGGGGAGAATGGGGCGCAGTGTGTGACGACAGCTGGCGTATTCGTAACGGTCACGTGATCTGTCGTACGCTGGGTTATCCACGTGCCATGAGCGTGTCGTGCTGCAGCAAGTACGGAGGGAGCAATTCGAGGAGGATGTGGCTAGACGACGTGAGGTGCCAAGGCAGAGAAAGGTCCCTACTGTCCTGCAGACATAAGGAGTTGGGATCGCACAATTGTAATCGGGGAGAAACGGCCGGCGTAGTGTGTGAAGGTGCGGAGCCCACTACAACAGCCATGAGCACTACTTCTCCGAGTAAGTGTTACTATATTATCAATACAAATCATTAAATCAAATTTATACTGCGATTATACAACCTCACTGTGGACGTTGTTCATCTGTTTGGGATACCTTATACGACATTGACTCAGCCTTTATCGTATCATGAAGTGACTTTATTTAAGCCGTCAATCTATTTAGCTTTGCAGCTACGATTTTACGTCCTTTATTACTGTATTATGTAAAGGCAGCACCTTCTACTCAGTTATTTTAAGACCCCGAATGTTGGTCCGGCCGGGGATTGAACCCGCGACCTCCCGCTCGACAGACCGCTGAGCTAACCGGGAGGCGGTGATTACGTGGGCGTAAGGTCTTCTGTTCTGTCACTTCGACGAACTTCTATTAATGTACCCCTCATTTGCATTTGACAATAACAGGGTATAAACCATGACATAACGACTACAAGGATGTAACGTTCCACGATGAGGAATAATTTTAAAAGATACACGAACAACCAACTATACTCTTAGTAGCTTGTTATGATTTCTCTATATTTCTTTCTTTCTTTCTTTCTTTCTTTACTATAACTTAATTACTTACTTACTGACTGACTGACTTACTGTCTGATTTATTTATTTATTTATTTATTATGCTTTTACCACGAATATAGAGACTGTTTGGTTAGGACCCACACAACAGAGCTTGGCTCCAAACACAGTGTATATATATATATTAGCATTATTGACATAATGAAAAGATCTTTACTTTCCTTGCGAATGAGTTATTTTGAGTTCAATAGGGGTTCAATAGTCGTACTCGTACTAAATTAAAGTCGTACTCGTACTCGCAACTGTATCTCACTGTCCAAAACAAAATACCCCATCGACTTTTATATCTTGTGTAGACCAACACTCGTTTGACTTTGAGTTATTATTGATCAACTGTGGTGAACACTAATGGTTTATACCACAGACCGTTTTCCACCCTCATTTCATTTTTTGAGATGCATAACATTTTGCAGTGCATAATAGCATTTTCTTGACTGTTGGATTACACGCTGGCAGATGAACTTCGCACCAACCAAGTGTGAGACCCTCCCTATCACTCTCAAGACACATCCGTCGAGCTTTGTGTGTAATCACACAAGTAGTGTTATCAAGCAGGAGCTTTTAATAAACCCTGTTGAGCCCGAGACGATCATTGACATAAAATATGAAGAATAAACATGGCTGTAGTTATAAACTATACATGTTGTAATGAGTACGAACGTTTTCCTCAGTCATCTTCAAAGCTCTTCCCACTTGGATAAAAGTAGAAGATCGTTTTCCTATGTCCTATAAAAGTAATGCACTTTTGAGATATTGAAAAGCTGCTATTTGTTAAATACAAGTGTATTCATGGGGGTTGTTCCCGTTAAAGTTATAGTCTGCGCTAGACTATACTGAGGTAACACTAACTTTTTCTCAGCATCAATAGCCAGCACTCCCACTGTTACTCCTATTCTGCCCGTTCGCCTTGTGGGCGGCTCTGGAAAACACGAGGGTCGAGTCGAGATACAGTACAAGGGGCAATGGGGTGCAGTCTGCGATGACTTCTGGGATATCCTAGATGGTCATGTAGTATGCCGTATGCTGGGGTATGAAGGTGCGCAGTCTGTTTCTTGTTGTAGTAGGTATGGCGATAACGCGGAACGCCTTATATGGCTGGATGATGTCCGATGCTCAGGACATGAGGCGTCACTGGAAAGCTGTGGACATCGGAACTTTGGGGCTCACAATTGCTATCCTGAGAGAGAGGCCGCAGGGGTCGTGTGTCAGAATCAGTCACCGACAGTGTCTCCTGGACAAGGTACAATAAACTGTGCCCTCTGATTGGTCGATAGCCATGTGTTATTAGAGTACGCATGCCTTACTGTGCGACTGTTGTAACTAGGGCCACTTAGACAACGAGAACCAATCACATTGCAGAACGAAAACAAAGCATTTGAACTTACGGTTATTTGAGCCAATCAGTGTCGAGTACAAGACAATAGCATTTCAACTTGCTCGAGCTTCGAGCCGGTAAAAGGTACATTTGGTGGCCTCGTTCTGAAGTCGAAGTCATTTGAATGAAGAATATCGTGTGGATGTGCTGGATTTATACTTTGGAATGCTTTGATTTCGTTTTCCAATGTGTTTCAGTTCTCAATGTGGCCCGGTTGCTGTAGTCGCACCGTAAGGGATGTACTTACTTGTAATGTTAATGCAATTTGTACCCATTTTGTTCGTGTTAGTGATATTATATTTGTATTATTATTCATTTTAGTTATATTTCGATTGTGATAGGCTGAAAGTTACAACTGTACGTGCAAATTTACGATAGCGGCGCGCGCATCCTACAGATAACCATGGCACAGGACTGAGCCACTGAATCGTCTTATTCTGTTATCTCTCTGCCATTATTTTTAAGAAGTTTGGAAAATGAATGATAAAACGGTTATTTTATTCGATTTTGGCATGATAGCAAATTTACCAATACTTCCTATCTTGGACAATGCTATTGACTTTTAAGGCATCGAATGGACTTCTCCTAGTTGCCTGAAAAAAAAAAAAACTTTAATCCGGGCTTGGAATTACTGGACCCGGATGTACAAATGACGTCATAGGTGGGACGTTAAGAGCGGTCACCACATGATCGCGTGCGCTAACTGAAGATATTGCCAATAGCTAGCCTGCGTAGCGGGCCTATTGTTTTCCGGCGGTCTTCGCTGGGACAAATATGAAAGCGAGGTCGGAAACACGAAAGCGAGGTCACCCTAACCTCTTTAAATTCAGGCTGACCTCACTTTCATGTTACCGACCTCCCAATCTCAACTTACCGCCGGGAAAAACTAACGCTGCTGGAACAAGGGCTGCTTCGCAGGCTACCCATGAGCCGTTAATGAATTCACTGATGGCAATTGCTCAGTATTTGACTATGAAGTTTAAGCTATCTTGAGCCGGTCTTACATTATCCTTTATTTCTACGAAGGGCTCTTAACAAGTGCGCATGCGCCGACGAGACGCGTCCGCCTCGCAGGTGGCTCCAGTCTTCACGAGGGCCGCGTCGAGATCCTTTACCAGGGGGTCTGGGGCGCAGTTTGTGACGACGGTTGGCGATTACGTGAGGGTCGCGTGGTATGTCGTATGTTGGGTTACAGTAGGGCCGTGAGCGTGTCATGTTGTAGTAAATATGGTCCTAGTCGTTCTACTAAGATCTGGTTGGACGATGTGAGTTGCACAGGGACTGAGGACACTCTGACGTCGTGCGTACACAGTGACTGGGGAAGACATAACTGCAACAGCAAGAAGTTAGCGGGTGTCCTCTGCTTTCTACCCGTTGTGGTCCCAACGAGAGCAGGTAGGATTTGTATTAATTTCAGTAAAAAGCCCCTAATCCCAAATTTGTTATTTATTTCTATGAAACCTGATTGAGAGTAATTCTGCAAAAAAGTTTTGTTTTTGCGTGAATCGCAGATTGTCTGCGACCTGTTGAAGTTGGCTAAAAAAGGCTACGCCTGGCTGTTTTCACGTCCGAGCGTGCGCGGCAGTACACTAATTAGAAGCATTGGTGGATTATGACGTAAGATCCACAACAAGTGCTAGTGAACAATAACGTTTTGCCTCATCCTTACGTCGCAAACTGCGCGGTCTTGAAAAATAAGTCCGGGTCTTTTCATTACAATTTAAAAATGAGGAATTATATCGATTCAGTTTTCTTTTGTATTCGTCCTCAATTTTCATCTAGACTTAAAGAAATAACATTAAATGGGGTTAGGGCACTTTAATCAAAGTATTCACAGTTCCAACCATGTTAATTAAAAACAGCTTATATCAATTAGAACGCAGTAATGTCCCCCTGGGATAATAATTATTGGGACATTTTTTACAGTAATTTCACCAGCTCAAACACTTGTAGTTGGATCTCCAGATGCCGCTGTTCTTCATGAATAGAGAGACCAATCTCTCTTTTTGTAATTATTTATTGTTTCCTAATTTATTTGTGTTTTCTGTCACTAATTTTAGCGTCTAGTATTGTAATAAATAAATAAATAAATAATACATCTTGTCAGGAGAACACAAACTTGAGTTTTATGCAAAAAATATAGAAATTCCGTGAAAGTAGGTCAAATTGATCAAATAGGAATGTTTCGAATATTATCGCCGAACCCACCATATTTGCTTTGAATTTCACGGGGTGAAAAAGAAAAACCATAGAACAAAAATTTACAATTTCGGAATTCCATACTATGAAAAGATAAAATAATTATAGAAATTCCATTTTACAGCAACAAGATTGGTCAGGAAGTATATGGGAATATCATGGACTGAATACCATGGGAAAATGCTGTAAATTTGTATAATTACATAGTAAGGAAATACCGTGGAAATCCGAATTTCATAGTTTTTCTACGCCTGATTTTCCCATGGTATCCAGTGTTTCTCTCTCTCGTAGGATGTGGAATAAGGCCTGTGCTTTCATCTCGGTTTCCTCCAAGTGGAGCAGCTAATGCCGAGGTCGTCAAACCAGGCGACTGGCCCTGGCAAGCGATAGTTCTGGACAGGAGGCTGTTTCCATTGTGCGGAGGAGTTCTTATCTCGCGGCGGTGGGTTCTTACTACTGCTCAATGTTTTGATCGAATAAGAACTGCTGGTAAAATATTTGTGAGGTACGTAACTCGTACAAACTCGCTGTAAGTACGCAGTTTGTTAATACTGAATAATATAATTGATAATTTAATGATAATGATAAATCCATGGAGAATTTATTGTCTGATATTTACAATTAAGTGAAACAACCACTTTTTGCGTTTAATAATAATGGCCATATATTTAACAATTATTCACCGAAGTGGAGGTGAATAATTGTTTTAGTATATACCACACTCCAGGTGAATAGCCAGCACCAAATAGTTATTTTATTTTCTCTCAAATGGACGAAAAGTGATATTCACTGGTGTGGTATATACTAAAACGCTATATCACCACAGTCTCGTGGCGCTTTACATATTACTGACATATGTAAGGGTTATTGGCCTGAAACGAGGGGATAGGTGATATAGTCCCCGCGGGTTCCGCACGAGGGCGGAACCCGAGGGGACTATATCACATATCTCCGAGTTTCAGGCCGATAAAATGCCCATTTTTTTTACAATGGCTCAGTTTTCTGATTAACAAGTTCAATACACTGTTTCGAGAAAAAAAGAAAAATGGACATTTTTCACCATTGGTCTTAAGCAAATTCTCAACTATAAACAAAGGGAAGATAACAGAATTGCTCGGAATATATGAGTCATTCTAGATGAATTCGCACTGCTAGCGTCGTTGAGCATGCGTAGATGTTTCTATTAGACCCACATGGACTACGGCGAATACCTTTTGTAAGTAAAATGGTGTTTCAGAGCGATATCAATGCAGGGGGCAGGGTTAGTCCAGAAAATACCACTCAGTATTTGTTCTAACCCAATGCCATATAACCCCATGTGTAGCTAATTAAATATGCAGGGAGAATATATATTTTCCCCAAATAACAATGATAATGATTATGATAATGTACTATATTTAAAGTGCCTATGAAGCGAAAAAACATACCCCCTTTTTATTTTAGTTTTCCCTTTGTCATTTTGTCAATCATTTTGGAGAGCACAACATTATGTTTCGTGTTGAAGTCAAGCATAATTGCCAAAATCATGCCACAATTTATACGTCGTTAAAGATATGCTAATCACATGTGTGACGTTAAGGGGTTTGCACATTGATGTTTACAAAAGGAAAAATATGGCCGACGGCAAGGCTTCTCTCAGTAAGACATATTTAGAATGAAAAATAGGTAAAACTGAACGCACTGTATCTTGTCGTATGTACGAAGACGAATGTAGATGTTCAAACTACTTGACATAACAGCGTATAAATTAGTCATAGGATCACACTTATTACTAAAATGTATTCCTGTGTGTGGGACCTAAAAAATGGACATTTTTCAATACAAAAATGAAACCTATCTATAATTTTTCTACAACACAAGACAAATTCATGTGCTTACTTTGTAACTTATTTAGCTGTCATGGTAACCCTGGGGTGTGGTCAAATCTTCCACTAGGCAGCCCAATTTTAACACTCCTAGCTCCTCCTCCTTTTATACAAGGGATATGGTTGTAAGGAAATGATCTTTACTGTTAAAGGCATACAGTGAAGTAAGAAAAACTATTCAGGTTGAATAGTTTTATCATTATGATACAAATATGCAGTGTTGCCTTATTGACACAAAAATTCATTATAGATGGGTTGTTTGTACAGCAACTACTGCTCAGAATGTGCTCATCCTAGTTCATTGTGTTCAGTAATATATATAGTTTAATCACTACAAATATTAAGTGGATCCTTATAATTCTTATCAAAATCCTTATAAAGATATTTTTGTTATACTCTAGGTGGTTTCGCGAAATTTATTATTAAGAGAAGTTTCCTCACTGCTTTTCTGAGAAGTCCAATACAAAGAAAACAAAAGAAAAAACGGATTTCTAGACTTCTTCTCGGGCGATTTCTCACCGAAAACGACGCGTAAACAAATCCCTTGCCCCTAAAATTAAATATAATACAACCCCCATCCATGATACTTAAAACATTTCACAACCTCCTTGCCTTCATCTGAGATTTTGTAAACCCTCCTTCTTCCCATTACTACTGAGCTTCAATGAGCAAAGCTTTAATTCATGCTATTAAAACATGTGTAAAGTGATACTCTTGCATATATAAAAGTATAAGTCTTCAACATTAGTAGAAATAAATAACCATCACCCCCCATAAGCATTCTGTGAATTTCAAAACCCCCCCTACCAAGCTTCTTAAAACAACATAACCCCCCTCCACAATCTTACCGACCCCCCTGCTCTAATAAATGAAAGCCCCCAAGACCCTCCATAGTCATCCATAGGGCCTAAAAATTCAATCAGTAGATATTTAACAAATGGAACAGGGTTTGTTGTGTTCTGTGTTTTGACAAAAACACGACTGAAGATGTGGAACACTGATAAAAATAAACGGTAAAGAAATCACGAGCCACGTAGCGACGATTGATAACTTTCTGAACGTTCTACAGCTGTAGGGGAGTGTTTTGATCAGAATGTATAAAACAACGCCGTTATAACAAGCGCTCTGATTGGTTGAAAACCGTTTTCTAAAACTATGGAAACATAGAAAGGTGCTCACCTGTTGGTTTGGAAGAATTTACGTATTGATCATCAAAGTGAATGAGCGTTTTACCGTTTTGAACTCGGTATAAAGGAAATAAACAATTATGTGTTTTCATGGAGTTATATAGACATGTCTGGAAGTTTTGAGAACTCGATATAGCAGCGGAAACTCTCACCCATCGGACTCACTTTCCCGCAGCCATTGCTTGATCGTTCTCCCAAACTTTTACAAGTGTTTCCGCTATAACTCTATGGAACACGGAAACTGTTTCTATATATTAGGGCGCGTTCTTTTGGGACTTATTCCTGCTATTCCCAAATCTACTGCAGATATTCATCACGCGAAATGTCGACAATAGTTGTTACTGACTTTTAGTTCATCATTTGGGAATTATATATTTTGTTATATAACGTAAACAACATTGTTTTATAGTTGTATTCCTTTATCGGAGTAGCCACCGGAATATGTACCAAAAGAACGCGGCCTAAGTTAAATAGAACACAACAAGCCCTGTTGCTGCTTGGTTTATATTTTCTCAGGTTTGGAGCCTATAAATTGCGTTCAGCCTCACCTGGGTGGGGACAGGACCGCAGCTGGGAACAGGATATCTTGGTCAGCAGTATCCACAAGCACCCCAGCTATAAGAGACCTGTCAGATGGGCCCACGACATCGCTCTCCTCAAACTCTCTCGGCCAGTCGTGTTCAACAGCCGAGTAGGCCCAGTTTGTTTAACAACACATACAAGTCGCTTTGCGCCGGGTGTGTATAGACAGTGGATCCCAGGGGGCGATTTCTTTGTTGTACTGAAAAAGTTAAATGTCATTTGTTTAGGGAGCTGGAGGACGATGGGGAGAATTTCTTTATTAGACAAGACAAGACAAGACATATTTTATTAGAGTGCCAAGCGACAGACTGTACATAGGCATACTTCTCCAATATTCTATACAGGGATGGTTTGCCTAACTTTGAAACATTCGTAGATTCGTAGATTTGGTGCGATTAAATCTTTATAGTTTGTTATTTTTTTGTTTATATCTTGAAAGAGAGAATTTCTCAGATCAGAATATAATTGACATTTAGATAAAAAATGTTCTTCGTTTTCCATAATTTGACAATGTGGGCATATTCTCAATTCAGGACTCACATAAATTCTGTTATAACGGCCTCTTTCAATTTGTAAAATATGGTCGCTTATTCTTAACTTAGTTAGTGCTCTGCGATGATCTATGTTTTTAACTTCCAATAAGTAATCTTCGAGTTTATATTCTGTTTTATTATCTGGGGTGAAGAAAAAAAGGTGATCGTGACAAACTAGAGACGACTGGCAGACCATCCAGGTGATAAATATATATGATACTTCCCTTAAAACAACAAAGGCAGTCCCCTGCCGACTACTTATTAGGTCTTACTAGAATGTTCCTTCCCGTAACAAGAAATCTATTTTTTCCACACACAGGGACAAAATGCTGGACTACGGGCTGGGGACACCTCGCACTTCCTGGCAGCCGGACACAAAAACTTCGACAAGTCCCCGTACCAATAAAGTCCCAGTCAACCTGTATAATCATTTACCCACAGAAGTTCCACGAGTCCATGATCTGTGCGGGGTTCAATCATGGTTGGGTCAAGTCATGCATTGGCGACTCAGGAGGACCCTTAGTATGTGGGTCCCAAGGCAGGTGGGACCTTATTGGGCTGTCGAGCTGGGGTGGCACCTGTGGCCAATGGCCTGCTTATTATGGGTTCTATTCTAAGGTCCCTTACTTTGCCAACTGGATAAGAAGCACATTAACAAGCTGAAACAACAGACGGGTCGAGACGAGGAATATTCATTCTTGGACGCTAGCAACCACACCGACGACAGCAATTTGTATCAAGGATAATTTACAATAAACACGAGGCTATATTCAGAACTGTACTCGGGCCATATCAACCTAGTCTCAGCCTAATGTCTTCTGTAAGTAGCATGCATGATCAGTACCTGTACCTGCTGACAACCTAGCTGGGTTCCCTGTGGCTTCGGGAGTTTAGCCCAGTCTCTTCCGATCAGAAAAGTTAAGCCCGATCGGGCGAGGTTAGTAACTGGATAGGTGACCACCTGGGAATAGCTCGCGTTATAGCCTGTAGGCATTTCCTTTAGTTATTTTTTTTCGCCGGGTTTTTTTCGGATATCATGTACCAACACCTTTATAAGGGAATTAGAAGTCCTCAGTTTTATTTAGTAAGGATAATTTAAATTAAAATCATAATCCCTGGTCTTGCGAGTCGAAGGCCGAATCAATCACCAGCCGGTCTAGTTCGCTAGCAGTATAAAGGAACACAGCTTATTACCGTTTCACCAGCCGGTCTAGTTCGCTAGCAGTATAAAGGAACACAGCTTATTACCGTTTCACCAGCCGGTCTAGTTCGCTAGCAGTATAAAGGAACACAGCTTATTACCGTTTCACCAGCCGGTCTAGTTCGCTAGCAGTATAAAGGAACACAGCTTATTACCGTTTCACCAGCCGGTCTAGTTCGCTAGCAGTATAAAGGAACACAGCTTATTACCGTTTCACCAGCCGGTCTAGTTCGCTAGCAGTATAAAGGAACACAGCTTATTACCGTTTCATTGAAGTGCGACCCTGCAAGTTTCAAGTCGTGTTTCCAAATGTGCATATCAAACGCGGTGTCTCGTCTCAAAGAAAGTTTTCAAAATCACCGCCTAGACTAACTAAATTTTGGAAATTAACTAAATTACTGTACTTTGCGAAACGAAACGAAACGGAAACTGTACTTTGCGAAACGCGTATTTTAGCGTATTTAAACACAATAATCTTAGTTTATACTTACTTTCACACACATAGCGCTGGGTAGACTTCTTTACCTGCTTCTTTTTACAAACAAAACTCCTCTTTACAGTTCCGAGTTCCGGCGATCCGGCCGGCCATGTTGGAATAGTAATCACGCTAACGAGCTGGCGTTGACCCGACAATTTTTCCTTATGAGAAGTTGATAGCGCCTTCATAGCTCAGACGGCAGAGCGGTCGTTGGCGCGTATTTGCGGTCGGGGCCTCGGGGGTTCGAGTCTTGACGCTAAATTTTCTTGTTTACTGGACAACATTTTTAGCTCTCCTTTCCTCACATTCTGGCATTTTTCTTCATAACGAAATAAATAATAACTAAAAAAATGCCTTTCAAAGCGATCGATCGAAAAACGTTCAGGTTGCTTCCGACTATTTGAATCTTTTAGCTGAGAGAAGTGTTAAGCAACCTGAAAGTTTTTCGATCGATCGCTTTGAAAGGCTATAATTTTTATTTATTATTTATTTCGTTATGAAGAAAAATACCAGAACGAGGTAAGGAGAGCTAAAAATGTTGTCCAGTAAGAAAAAAAAAAAAATTGCGTTGAGATTCGAACCCCCGACCCCACGTACGTGCAAATGATCGCTCTGCCGCCTGAGCTATGAAGGCATTACCAACTTCCATAAGGTCAACGCCAGCCTCGTTCTCGTGACTGCGCGGTTACTATTCCAGTTAGCGTGGTTACTATTCCAACATGGCCGACCGGATCGCCGGAACTGGAAAGAGGAGTTTTGTTTTAAAAAGGAGCAAGTAAAGAAATCTAACAGGCGCTATATGTGTGAAAGTAAGTATAAACTAAGATTATTGTTTTTAGCTGTTCCCAGTAGTGCTTAAATACGCGTTTCGCAAAGTACAGTTTCGTTTCGTTTCGTTTCGCAAAGTACAGTAAGCCATTTTGGGAGGTACTGCTTGTTTGATTGACGGTCGGCTAAATGCACTTTTCCAGACGAGACTTGAAAACTTTCACATCGCACTTCAATGAAAACGGTAATAAATTAGAATGCATAAAACTCTGAAATAATATCTAAGCGAACATAATTTAACTCCTGTCATGGCTTTGTATACAGTATCGAAGCTCTTTTCGATCATGCCGGAGTGCGCGATCTGCATGTAGGCTTGTAGTTAGCCTGCATAGGCTTGTATAGCTCGCGGTACTTGATTTAGAAAAACAATCGACAAGTGAATCGAAGCAGCAAAATAATACCTTCTCGATGATCCATAAACTAAAAGGAGTGGAGGAGTAAAAGAGGACATACACAAAAGCTTGTGCTCTCAGATGTCGCATCGATCGGTGTAAATAAGCAGCTTTAGTTGTATTCTTGGCTTTTATTGGCCTTGTTGTTCGACATTGCGGAGTGCGAGGCTTGTAGCGATTGGTACTTGACTTAGAATTAAATCATTACGGCTTTGTTGTTCGACCTTTTCCAAGCCATATGTTGTACTCATTTCAGGCAAGACCAAAGGAAGATTTCTGTAAAAAGCTGATTTGAAGAGTAGTTGATATTCTTATTGTGCTCTGCTGGCGACTTAAAATGAAAGCGAATTCGACGATCGACCCGCGAGTGCGAGTGTCCCGAGCGGTGTCGAATATGATTGGTTGACCCTGTCACGTGTTGAAAATATCCTAACCGGGCCTTCCCACAGGCAGCCCGACTGAGTAATAATTAAAAAGTAATAGAAATTAATAGGGTTCACACTAGCTGTCTGGAATAGATAAAGAGCTCGATAAAAATATAACTAGCTTCTGCCTACCTTCGGGGGAGACGACAGCGCGTTAGGCTGGATGGTGTTTACTCTGAGTGGAGAACTGTAAAGACCGGAGTAACACAAGGATCCTTGCTAGGCCCTTGTTATTCAATATCTATATCAATGACCTGAACTACTGTGTATCTAATACCTCTGAGGCTTTATGCGGATGATACAACTGAGTATGCTTCTGATGCGTCTCCGATGGTACTGCAGTTCCTCATTAACTCTGATCTCAGTCTACTTTCTTCATGGTTTGAGAGTAATTATTTACAGATTAATGCGGCGAAAACACAAGCTATGGC
Organism: Actinernus sp. WN-2022; assembly: GCA_030867875.1. Lineage (NCBI taxonomy): Eukaryota > Metazoa > Cnidaria > Anthozoa > Actiniaria > Actinernidae > Actinernus > Actinernus sp. WN-2022. The sequence continues at coordinate 3,037,358 of JAOWCC010001634.1, forward strand.
CATTGGACCGTCGACATATGCATACGACTTCACACTCGATGACTCGGACATCGAAGCCACTGACACTCTAAAGATCCTTGGGGTCACTCTGGACCACAAACTTTCATTCAAGGCAGTTGAGGAAGGCTTGCGCTAAGGCATCAGCACTGCGAAGGCTGCGCAGATTCATCCCCCAAGATGTTATGATTCGCCTCTACAAAGCTTATATTCTGCCACATCTGGAATACTGTGGTCCACTCCTGTTAGGGATTAGAAAGGTTGAAACTAGGAAGATGGAGGACAGTAACTATTACATACTAAGGACTATTTTGGGTTTGTCCAAGTCATTGTCATATGATTATCTTCTCAAATACGCCGACATAGGAACCTTGGCTGAACGTAGGAACTGTCAATCACTAATTCTAATTTTTAAATGCATGAACGATCAAGGTCCAGCTTATATAAATGACTTTTTCAAGCTTAAAGTGGTAAGCTACAACTTGCGCGGAAATGGTGCCAGACTAGAACAACCTCGTTTTAATTTGGAATGGCTTCATAAATCGTTTTCATATATAGCAAGACAAGTGTTCTGTGGAACAAACTACCTATTAAAATAAGGGAATGCAAAGATATTATATCTTTTAAAAGCGCTTTACGATCTCATGTTATCGTCATAAATAATTACCTCGACATTTCTAATATGAATTTATTATAATGAGTATATATGCATAGTTTAATATATATTTTTAACATTGTAATATTTCAAGACTTTTTAATACTTTTAAACATCAAGTGTATCTAAACTTTTTAAAACTATAAGTATGTATGTATTTTTATTTGCCTATTTTTTGTTCGCGTTCACGTTTAAACAACACTTTTTTTTATTCGCATTCAGTCTATAGTTAATAGGTTACAGGTCAAAGTATTATCCAAAAAAAAGAGTCATAAAAAAGGTTACAATTTTAACATTGGTAAGAATGCCTGGAGGCTAAATAAACAGAGAGTTTTCGAGTTAGCCTCTAGCTATATTATGTTTTAGATTGGTATGTAGGAGATGAAAAAGAATACGAATAAACTACAAGTAGAATAGATAATATTTAAACACTACAGTAAGCATAAATATAAACACACAAAATAAAGAGATGCAGCCAAATATATCTTATGTGAATTGCTTATTCAACAGATATTGTTTTATCTTTTTGGGGAAATTGTAGTCATTGGCTTGTTTTAGTGAGGTAGGAAGATCATGCCAAATATCAGTCGCTATAGAGGACACTGTTTGTTTGCCAATGTTTGTTCTTACACGGGGTTTATAAAGTTCATGTTGGATGCATATCTTGTGTTGTATGAATGGACATCACTGGCATACTGGAAATAATTATAAAATGCAAGCCGTTTTTTTTGTTTGGTGCAACAAAATTTGCACTTTTGACCTATGCGGTTATTTTTTCTTTGTTCCCATGTATTAAATTTCAAGTTCACCACAAATCAGATTGCACTGTGCTGGTCACGTGACACTCCAGGTTAATTTATTTACATAATTTAATACAGTAAATCAAGATGGTCGACCCGCGAGGAAATTTCTCTCAAATTTGGAGTCCCATCTCTCAAATGTAAGCAGTTTAATGTTTTATGTAACTTCACCGTGCGAAAGCCTTCCAACAGGCTCAGGATATTTCAACTGGCGCTCTTGTCGGAGCCGAAGGACCGCGTTTTTTACCCAGATGGCCAGTGATAGATGAGAGGGAAAGTGAAACTGAACAGTGTCTTGTTTCTGATGAGCCAAGCAAATATGTTCAACTCTCGACTCACTCAAGGTAAACGTAAGCTTAAATTTAGGAATGTTTCAGTGTTTGGTCGCTCGCCAACACGAAGCCAGAATACACACTCAGCACAGAATAATTTATGATGACCCAAGCAATATTCAAGCCGAGGTTTTGGTTCAAGAAATTAAAGGTTTCCAACAATTTCCTTTATAGTTCTGTAATATAATGAGCAAACTGAAGTTTTGGAGCAAGAACAGCAGATAAAGTTACACAGAGGCACACAAATTGACTACGAATACAATTAACATGACTTCACTATTTACAGCGGTCGGAGTTTCTATTGTTTAAATTAAGATTTGCAATTATTATTGGCAAACTCATCGAAAACTACGTAGTTTACAGCGCGAGTGAGACTCCGATAATTATATTGCAGAATGTTGCATTACTATATTGGTAATACCAAGTCCCTGGGACTTGTCCCCTCGTCTGATCTGAACTAGGAAAAATCTTGTCGCGGGGACACATTTTATCCCCGGGACTTGTCCCTTCAAATCAAACTGATTTGAATTGAGGGGACAAGTCCCGGGGACAAAATGTGATTGTCCCCTTCGTGTGTGCCGACCTTTACACCTGGCTCTGTACCAGACTGGTATTCATAACGTTGCCTACGTTTCTAACATACCCAAGTTGACATTCGCTTTACAGTTAAGTAAAGTGTTAACATTTTGACAGCGCGCGCCTGGTCGAATCTTGAGTGCCTATCGAGTGTGTTGTTGTTGGCTTCTGACCTGATCTGATGGCTGGGAGATCTATTACCATCATGCCAGTTTAATATAAAATACGAATTGTTGATATTCTGAAGGAAATAAAATATGTTGATAAAGATCGCGCAGGACCCCAGAAACCTCCCCTGACAACGCCCATGTTTGATTGTAGCTGCATGCAGCACAGGTAGCCCAAGCTTGGGATCTGTATAACATTAACAGCATTTGTATGGGATTTTTTAGTTTTCCATGTACAACGTAAATCTTGAATAAAACTCGACAAAAACCTATACAGTGTCTTCTTGTGTTCCTTAACTATGTCTGTGCCATGTTACAGCGAATTTCAGCAAAATTTTCCCTTAAAACCTAAGGAAGGTTCATAAATCATATTCATAAATCTTTCTTACTTAATCAGTCAGTTCTGTTCGCTAGCTTTCCAATCCGTTTATCGTTTAAACCGCTTGTTTGACTAACTGGCGTTATGCATATATCATTACAGTACCAAATATATCGTTTTAAAGTATGGCTTATATTGTATTGAGGTATCCTATATATATGAAAAGGCCTCGAGGACTTTAAGATACATGAGATGAATAATTGCAATTTGAATCTCTGACGGCTGTATTGAGTTAACGAGCAATTTGAGACTGATAAACACGAAAAAGCATTCTAAAAATATAGTTTGCAGCTGTCGAATAACTTTAAGTTCAGATATCTTTCAAATAGGCGACAGTAATTTGGCTAACGCGTGCAAGAAACTTGAAATTCAGTGAAGCCTTTTTCGTCGAGATGCAAACCCAGGAACGAAGACCTGTCAATTGATCATGAGAGTAACGTGTTCATTTGTGCTGAGTTGAAATAAGCTGAACGTAAAAAAAGAATAATTAAGATTTTAGGGGCTTCAGGAGCGTAGGGAGGTCATGAAAATTGGGGGAAACTGGGGGTGCAAAATGATGAATTTTGGGACATTCATTGATGACTTCTGTCAATCTCTCTTCTGGGACTGGGTAAGGGTGAGGAACAGGCCCCCCGCCCTACGCCACTGCTGGTAGACCTTTATCATGCGGCGGCCATTTTGGCTACAAACAATAGCACTTCCAGCCTCGTCTCTGCGTCGAGTTTGGAAGTGCAAGAACAAACTACAAGATCCTTAGAGGCAGCCGGTTAAATAAGTAAAATAGCTACTAATTCCAATTCGATCTGTGGATTAGCCGGGAACTGGCTTTAATCAGCCCCCATGGTTGTTTCAGGTCAGAGTTGGAAGGGACTACTCAATATTTTAGGCTGTAACGTTGCTATATATTGCGGCCAAGGGATGGATTTTACATTATAATAAAAAAAATGCATTTATATCACACTTGACACGGTTTTCTTTGTTCTTCATAGGGGTGAAACTTCGGTATAAACCCGTTCAACAATAAACTAATTAAATAACAAATCTGAGGTTTATAACTGTTGCAGGGAGGTTTATAAGTCAGTTTTAAACCTCCTTCTATTTGAGAAAACCTCACCTAATGTGATATAAATCACTTTCATACCGAGAACCTTCGGTTCTACTGAATCCCTAAACATCCCTCGGGGCCTACGGCCCTCGGGATGTTTAGGGCTTAGAACCTCGGTTCTCGGTATCAAACTCTTACTTATATAGCGCTGCTTCTACTACATATACAACAACGTTTTACAATATCTACAGCTACGAGTTAAAAATACACATTATATTTAAAATGCAAAGTTACAATAATTTAAAAAGTCTAAAACTAAATAAAGATCAAAGACAATCCGAACTAGAAACAAAATAAATGTGATGTTAAAAACTATTAAAACTTACATTAAAATCTACTATCACCAGTTTACAATCGATATATATTCAAAAAGTACGTTTAAAAAGAAAGGTTTTGACCTTGGTTTTAAAAGTATTTAAAGACTTGCAACTTCTTACATTACACCAGGTAGGGCTGTTCCATAGCATGGGTGCAGCAAAAGGAAATGCTCTCTACCCGTAAGACTTGAGATTGCATTGAGGAAATACAAGCAACGACTTATTATCGGAACGAAGTGACCTGGTGGGCTTATATAAGGAGTTAAAAACTCCATTAAACAAAATGGTGCCATATTATTAAGTGACTTGAAGGTTAAAAGTAATATCTTAAAGTCGGTTAATTCTCTCGGCTACTGGTACGGTAGCCAGTGCAGTTCTTTTAAAACAGGCATTATCTGATCATATGAATGTTTGTGTGTACAAGTCAGGAGGTGCGCCGCAGAGTTCTAAACATACTGCAGCTTCTGGATTTGATTATTTGCAAGACCAGATAAGAGTAAATTACAATAGTCTAACTTAGATGTAACAAATGCTTCTCCTCGTATTGTTAAAGCTAAAGTGCCCATGAATCTTATTTTAATTTTAGATATCAATTCTAAATCGAGTGAATAGTAGAATGGTAAAATATATGTTGCTTTGAATGCTGTGCCGCTGAGTTAAGGAGGTTTTAATATCCAAAATGCTAATTACATGACGTCAGGGGAGGTATTTGCAATCACTTAGTGGTTGTGAATGGGCGTTTCTGCTGATATAGGAAAACAAATTTCTAACATCAATTCATTTCAACCATGGGTACAACACTGATAATTTGAAAAATGTGTATAATTGTAACAACATTTTTTTTGTATAATAATTGATGCCTCCATTGGTACATCATTCAGTCAAACCAGTATAGAGTGTACCATTCTACTATTCACTTGATGTAGAATTGATATCTAAAATAAAAATAAAAATGTCACTTCAACGTTATTTCGGTATTTTCTTTAAATTAATTGAACTTTCCGATTTTATCGGTTTCACGATTCGGAGACCATTTTGTCTGCTTTACTGTAGCCTTTTTTCCACTCCTTGTGCCAGCCGTGCTTTCATTTCAGCTCTGCCGGTTAACGTTTTCGATTCGCATATTAAAATTCGTTGAAAAGCTTGTTAGCGATCAACGCCCGGGCCGATCAGCACGCCCTTCAATGAAATATGAGTGGCATACTCAAGTTACGCACACATGCAAAAAGAGCGGTTCGCCTATGTTGTGATGCTAAAATGGCTAGCTTCCGCTTTGGTTCCCCTTCTGTTACAATCTAACAGTGAAATTACGCTACTGACGGCGATGGTGCGGTTGCGGTTACAGTACGGCAGCTGATCTTGTTCTATAATCTTTCGAGCCGGGAAATCTTCACCAAAGTAAAGCTGAACCTTTACTGAACCAGTTGGTCTACTTCTTTTAACCACAAGCGAAGTCTTCCTAAGTGAAAGATGCTGAGAATAATTGGTTTTAGTACGGAGGTAATGGCCTTGTCTTACGGCTTCATTTAGCCCTTTACTTAGCTCAGTTGAGTGAGTGGGCGTGTCTTGAATCCAAGTAAAGTGTGTTGTCTCACGATCGAGTACAAACAGGTCCATACAAACGACAGTACTTACAGAGAACTGGCCGAGATCCAAGAGTTTATAAGATGAATTTTTTCAACCTTTTCATGTTGAAATTGTTGATAACGATGTAGTCTATTTGAAAGAATAATTCACCAGAAAAATACAGAATAACGTCCCTTTTTGAGCAACTTAAGTTACATGTAGTTTTCACGAAAGAGCTATAAAGTATCTATCTACGTTGTATTTTTTCTGTGGCTGTCCATGTGTACTTAGGAAGATTTCAGCTTGTTATCCTTGGAAATGCATGCATTATCTAAGGTTGTATTACAATCGACTGAGACATCAAGGAAACTGGCTTTGAAAGAGTTTAGGATATGCCGAGGGGGATGGGTGATATGAAAAAGAGTATTACTACCGAAGGAAGAACTGTAGAAGGAAAACTCAACAAACATCAAAACATAACAATCCAGGAGAAAGAAGCTCGCTCTTCAGTCAGTTAGTGCTCTTATCATGAGTTCAGTGGAGACTAAATAACTTCCAATCGGAAGGCCGAAGGGAGAGCGGGTTGCGGTTTGCAGCCTATAACAATAGCATTAACGGATGTACATGCTTTGTCGTTTCTATTACTTGGTTTTGTATTTCATCCTTATCTTACAATGTTGTATCGGCAACAAATAGGCTTCTTAAATGTTCTTTCCTTATATGGATAACGTCTCTATCCGGCTCTTCTCTCTTCCTTTTCCTGTATGGTACCGGTACACTGTAGGAGTGAATATTAAATCACAGCGCATGTCTGAATTCACGGGATCGAGAGTATGGGTGTGCCAATAGTGATTGTCCTAAACTAGCTGCCATTCGCTAAGTCGCGCGCAGGCTCAGTCCTGGCTTTATTCCAAAGCCTGTTTATAGCTCAATTATTTCCCTTTTTGGTCTTCATCAGCTTCTCTGCTGGAACCCTAGTTGCACGAGAGCGATTCTATTCCGAGATCTCTGCAAGAGACCTCGATGTAAGAAAATGCCTTGAAACTGTGCACTGACTGAGAGAGTTTGCACAATCACAATGCGAGCCATCCCAAGCACACGTGTTCATTTAATTAAGTTGTTTTGATCATTTGTTTGAACACAATGTCAAGTTATCTAAGGAATTGTTCGCAAAAAGATATTTATCAACACAACAATCGAACCTGTCAAAATTTCAGATAACACTTTATTCCTTACAATGCTGGCGCACAGCCAGGAGCCTAGAACCCGAAACATACTCCCTAACCTCTGCCCTTTCTCTAAATTACAAGATTCTGGAATTTGAGCTGAGCCAAAAACAAGTCAAAACAAGTGTGTTTTGGAATTAGGTAACTTTATTTTGAAAACAAAAGTTGTATACTATACAACTTCTTTCGATAACTGTCCCTCTCTAAATAACACGTTGAGAGCAATTTCAGTTCTCTAAATACTATCTTTTTCTCAGTGAAGGATACTTTCTTTTCAACTGAGTAAAATCTTGGCATTTCGTAAATGATTTTCAGGCCTAACTCCGGCTACAAATGTGTAATAAAACTCACACAACCCCTTCTTTAATCCTTACACTTGAAATATAACAATGAATTAAAATTCGTCGTTAAATAACTTAATAACATACTTTTTTTAAATACTTCCATTGAATCACCAAAGAACGTACAATGATACTTGTCACTTTAGCTGAAGCGATAACCGCTTTACAGTGTTCAATTTTCAGAAAGTTTAAGCAAATCCCTATAGTTGCCACTTTGCAGTTTAATGAGTGGAAAGTGAACTGGGCTTTGGAAACAAACTACCTTCAATTCAGTCAACCCCCGAAATATGTTTTGGGATTTGAAACAATACAGCACAATTCGCGGACTGAGTTCTTAACTATGTTTACAACAAAATAAAGTATTTTCCATTAGTAAAAGACCTCGATCACACTTCTGGCACGTTTGTGATTGCTTGACACAATTGGTATTCACGAGCCGACAACTCATTGTCTATGTGGTGATGGTGATATCCATCAGAGTATTTCTCCATACGGGATTTAAGTTCGTCTTTGATCTACCTCGACTGATTTCCTGAAATGTACAGCTTCCCTTGTTAGAACCAGAGAGCCTTCGACGGCATTTGTGGAAGACCTCTTTAGCCGTTGCCAGTTTTTCGTTGTAGTGTTTACTGCTATTACTGATGATGGTTCCTTCGGGTCGCTGATCGGTATTACATCTGCCACCAACCCACGAGCGGTCGAGAACAAGAGAAATGGCTTTAGCGTGCAAGATTTGCGCTAGCCAGTCATTTCTCTCCTCCTCTGAGAAGCAAGACAGCACGAGTGTTCTAGAGTTCGTAGCAGAGCGCTTAACCATTCTCAAGCAGTATTTTGTCTTTGGTTGTTTTTCAGAAATGTCTTCGATGAAGAGCGACATATCATTAAAAAAGATCACTTCTTTCGGTGCTCCGAGTTCGGAATCCTTTTCAGTTTTATAATAACAAAGGCACTCCTTGGTTAACACAAAGTACCTCAAATGCCACTGAAGCTTGAGGACATCCCCTTGCTTGAGGAGGTAACCGTCTTTTAGAATCGCTTCTGAATTTTCTTTTATTCTCCCCATTTTAGTTTAATGTACCTCAAGCTTTTCAGCCTCGATTCTCTTTCCCTGCTAGATATACTTTCGATTGTAGTTCGTGTCCCTTACGTCTTCTTCTGCCTCCTTTAAAACCCACGCTAGCTGCTGAAGCTTAATTCACGCAATATTTTAGCGGGAGCTGAGATGCCGTCCTGGCCTTTTCGCTTGAAAACTCTTACTCTTTTCCTTTAGTCTTGATGGACAAAAAATGAACGAAGAAATTCTGGGTAACGTGCTTGACTACTTGTCTTACCGAATGAACTGACTCCAAAGTGAACCTGGAGTCTTTTATATGCTCAACTGATGCAAGACTTAACAATCATATCAGTCACTCCTTTCGATATCCGTCTTCCGAGCACTATGTCCAAAAGCTTTCTGCGAAGATGACCTAACGCTGTCGAGTTTCTTTGTCTCTCAGTTTCTATTTTCAGCCGAAGATGATGTGCTGTCAAGCTGATGTATTGACGGGGAAAACTCATGCAAATCTTTCCTCGCATTACGAATTCTGCACATTTATGTAATCTTATATTACGAAATACAAGTATTGAGGTCACTTCTGGGTCTTGTGATTTCAGTTTCGATTTCAAGTATAGCTGCTGGCTGTTCATCTGTCGGGAATTACTGCTTCTTTAAAATACCTGAGTAAACACGAAAGAAATGTGCATTACCATACGTTTACACAAGTGTATTTTTAGTTGTTTTTTTGTTTGAGGTTTTAGGCCCACTTTACCAGATTGTCACAAAATATTGGGCCTTGGAAACCAGCACGGCTGTAAACGCAATAATAAATGCCTTATCATTTATCACTGTTGCTCTGAAATCAATCATATCAGGTGGAAGATTTCTCGATAGTGTCACGTTTATCAGTCTTGCTTTTTTTCTGGGAAGATTTTGGCTCCAGGAAACCTAGACTTCAAGGCAACAATGCTTTCTTTCGCTTTTACAAATATTGACGTATTTTAAATTTTTTTAGTCCTGCTTGTAAATAAAGTAAATGTATTTTTATTGTATACTGTCTTAATACTGGATCTCACATTGCCTGTACTGTAATATATATATATTTGTCTATACTTTGGTTTTTCTATGTCTGAAATTTACTTCTTTACTACAAACAGATCTCAGTACTTCATGTTATTATAGTTTTTGTAATTATTTATCTCTTTTTTCTTCCTCATTTAGTTTACTCGAAGACTTGGCTCCTTTCACCACTAACGCACTTTTCTAAAAATGTAGAACTCCATTTCGTGTTGCTCTTTTATCATCTTGTTTTAAGTACGCAATTGTAAATAATAAAATAGTGCAAAATAAAAATAAATCTGAATCTTTAAAAACTCATGTTACCATGCAAGACACTTTCGGACTCGAGCAAAGCGAAAACTGCGTCTGCGCTTGTGACGTCATGACCGATGCAATTACGAAACATGAAATATCCGCTTTCAGTGCGCAACAGACGGGAATTTTCCCTTTTGCTTTTTCGTGGAAAAAGCGAAACATTGAATCGTGCACGTTTTCTTGGTCAAATCAGGAGCCAAATTTAATTATGCCTGCCACAACCATTATGAGGTGACACAGCTACATGACGACTATAAACAGCTTCAAGATTCATTCGCGAATCAAAATTGCATGCGAAAAAAGTTCAAGAGTGGGGAATGGTGAAAACAGATCGGACGGATTGAAAAGGGGATGTGCACAGGAGTCCGTCGGGATCTTGAAGGCACTGTTAACTTAATTAAACCTCCTTCTTTAAACAAAACTACAAAAATAACACCCTGAGATAAAAGATAAATACCATGTGAATCATGTGTCTTGAGTATGCTTTTCAAACGTTTTCGATACAGGATCTGCCATCCGATGGCAAATATTAAAGTTCATTACAAAAGCTTTTATTCTAGAAACTTGATTTCGTGGTTGCAGTGAACCGATTTTAAGTTACTGTAAATTCATTTTTAAAAGCAGTGTTTTTTTATCCACTCGAAAATCTTTGCCATACTGATCCCGCCTTCAAGTCAAAATTGTCTCAATTTTTCCCAGTACGGTATACCTGCATACAAAGCACATTATCGGCTCATCTGAGTAGTTTTCGTCATGATCATGAGACTGAAGTTTGTCATCAGAGTTGAATTTCCTAGCCGTATGTGCGAACTGAATCAAACAGAAAATCGAATTAAAATACGGAAAGCAGTATTTCATATATGGCTTTTTCTTTCCCTATTTGAGCAATATACTGCATGGGACTTTGGATCAAAGGACTCAGTCTGTTAGAAGCCGGCTTGACAGCCAAGACTAGCCAAGACAAGACTTTAGCTCAAAGCCCAGACCGATGTTCGTGGGTTTTAAGCGGTGATTTATTTCGACAGTTAAAGCAGAAAACGTACTCAGAAAATTAAAACATTGATAAAGTTTGAAGCGTGCAGTTCTACGCATGTAGAACCAACATTTTTCCAATCAATTAATCGAGAGGAGTATACAGTAAGGCCTTTGGTCAGGGCGGTTCATCTTCGAATGGCTTTTTAACGCCGGATATTTGTCGCAATGGATTCAGTTTGAGAGGAAAAGACTAATCTCTTTTATTAGAAAGGATTCAAATGTGATTCACTGCAAGATTTTGGCGTTGCACAAAGAAATGAGGCCGCTGGGAACTAAACTGTCAAACTGGCTTTCTGGAATTTAAGTCATGACGTGTGAAGGGCTCTAACTAGTTTTTCCTGTCGACCAGAATATATAATTATGACGTATATGCAAGACAACCTTTCCATATCACCGTGAGCAAAAACTAGCAATACAGGCTATGTTACAATATCCTATCATTGAAATTCGTAAAAATTCAGTCGTTGAGTTTTTTATTCAGTGAAACACTACATCCTTCTCGGGAATCTCGGCTCATTTTGAAAGGATATACCTTGGTCGTGTCATGTTGCCCCGCCTAAAGACAGAAATAGGCTTAACAGACACGCAACTCACAGTCTAGCTTAGTTTTAGAAAATCGTTCGGTTGAGTAATTTGCAAGCCGAATTGGATTCGAAGTGGATTCATGTTAGCAAGCATTTCGAAACTTTTCTTCTCGTCAGCAGTGTGCGGATTATTCTTAGATGTTTAGCTTCAAGCAGTTCGATATGAAAGCGTCTCTCGGCGTAGAAATTAGAAACTGACATATAAGAGTTGCCTCTTGGGCTCTCGAACTCTGAAGGCTATTAATTATGGCTTTTGATATATTAATTCAATTATTCAAGATTTGCGAGTGTTTGTATTCATTTTTCTGCTCGAATATAAAAATGGCAAGAGACATTTGACATACGTATATATAAGACAAAAACGATTGGAATTAATTAGCAACATATAGGATTCATTTTCATCAATGATGCCGGTACTAAGTAAGTTAAAATATATATAATGGAATAGGATTTATGAATGAGATTTGAACTGGAATCGTTTGAATTTTGTATACAGGATCATAGACAGACCGAGGATTTAGACGAGGCAAGACTTGCTCGCGGACTTGCGAGCGCCGAAGGAAAATTAAATAAATTAATTAGACATATAAAGTCAGTTATATTGAAAAAATGGAAAGTGCATTTTGGAACTATGTTATGGACGTATTATTCATCGGTAAGCCGTTGTATTTTGTGATTTTTGTCGTTGTCAAAATAGTGAAGCACACAATCTGAAAGAACGAATTGGCAAACACTTTAAAAAACCGGAGTGATTATCTGATCCGCAACAATGATGAATGAGCAATTTTCGAAGTGAAACAGAAATTATATTGAGCTTTGGTGGTGAGTCTTCGCATAATAAAATGACCAGAGATATAGAGGAAGATCTAGGAGCTTTATTGTGTAATTGTTGCAACACACCTCAGCGTGTATATAGCTTTGACCTCGTGATCAACAAGAGACTGAGTACAGAGTTCCGTTGAAAGCACACGAAGGTCCATATGGACTTACTCGCCAGGGGTTAGTAGTAGAAATAGCAAACGTGCCTTGAATAAATATCATGTATGACCAAGAGACCATTACCTAAGAGAACTGATCTCGTGCCCTATGATAGTCTGCGCCAATCTATTTTTGGCTCAGTGGACGTCACGATGCTATTTTAAGATTCGGTTCCAGCTCCTCACGGATTTTCATCGCTCCATCTCATGAATTCAACCTTGATTTCAACAAAGAAAGTGGGGCGATGGATGCGAAGCTTCAAAACTCTGAATTATGGCTCTGAATTATGTGTTGCTCCATAAACTTACTACCTGGACTGGTATGGGACGGATCTGACGTGATCTGACTTGAAGACTCTCGAGAAAATGAACGTTGAATTTAATTAATACAAGAGCCCATCTGGGCTTTCACTCGGGCCACATGAGATTGAAGATGAAATACACTTTCATTTGAAATCCTCTTAGTAACAAGTCGTGCTTTAATTCGCCAGTGAGAACGTCATAAAAACGTCTGGTCTATTAATTGCTTTTATGACATGACTATGATAACGCAGGATTTGAACAACAGAATACTGGCAATTCAAGTGTATAAATGCAATACAATGACATATTCAGACTTTGAATTTGATCGAAAATAGATCAAAAACTCGGGGAAATGTCCGGCTAAAACTGTATGAATAAATGTGAAATGAAACATAAATTTCATAGCAAGAAAAAAATTGTAATTCCTAATGAGAAAGCTCTTCTAAGTCCGCTTCTCAAATTCACAGACTGTTTTACAAAAACATTTGCGCTTATCGACAAGAGTTCAGTTGACCTTTCAAATAATTCATTCTGAGGTACGCATACTCTAAATCACAGAGATGTTAAATAAAGCGATAATTAGAAGAAAAAGTACATTAACAGACAAACTGAGAGGAAATTTATTCAAATCAAAAAGAGTTTACTTACAGTACTTACGTAACTGAATCTTTCGTTTTGGATCTTTTGGTAGTGTTGTTGACAGCATCCCACCTTCGTGCACATATGCACTGAATCGGAATGAAAGTCGAAGCCTACCTCGAACTTAACTTTCAGCTAACCTGTTTCCTTTCATTCCACAATGAATAATAATCTCATAAAGTAAGCCCGTAGCTTTCAATAAATTTGCCAGTGTCTGAATGAAACAGCTAGATATTTTCCAATTTCTCTCACGAGTCACGGCAGAAGACAGTCTCAAGCTACAAAACTTGAATTTTGATCCTCTTCACAGTAACGTAATTTAACGTCTCAGATATTATATACATGTATATGCCCTACTTCAGCTAGCGCTGTGCATTTCAAGTACTTTTTCCTCTCTCTTTGCTGGCAGTTCATGCTTCTTGTTCGTGTAGTTGCCCCACTGAGCCGTAACCAGAAAACGAGCACAGCATTTCAGTTGGCATACACTGAAAACAACTAAGATTTGTAAAAATCTTAGCGGATAATGTAAATATTGCACTTGGCTCAATGAGGGTTTCTGCCGTCAAAGTTCATTTTTTGTTTCAGTTTTCCCAATATTAGCAGACATGTATAATGTCTCGAGCTCAGTCTCAATCCAGTAGAAAGACTCTGGTTATTCTGTCGTAAAACATGCATTAGCTGTACAAGATCTAGACCTGACCCAAATCTAGGTTCTTGGGGGGGGATGGGGGTTCTTCAAGGTAAAAAGGGTAGGGATGACCGTCGGAAAACCTCGAAAAATATCCTAAAAAATACCAAGCCGTGAAAAATAGCCCATATGTTTTAAAAAGCAATATTAACAATATAGAACCTTAGAATATTAGAATCCTGAGTTTCCTGGCCATACTCGGATACTCGACTCAGATACTCGACTGAGATACTCAAACACTCAAACAGAGATACTCACGGATACTCATACTCAGCTGAAACTTCCCCCCAGTGACGATTTTCCGGCAGTATGTGACGTCACGCCGAAATTGCAAACTTGAAATCGATAAATGAAGATAAATTGCTGTTGATTTTAGTGAGGGAAATGGGGGAAAAAAACTGAAGCGATTGCATGATGTAGTGTTGCCCTCTATAAATACAGTGATTTTCTTCAGTACATTACTACTGAGCCGGGAAAGAGAATCCTAGCTAGCTTTTTTATTTGCCGTTTTCAATATGTAGTCTTGAAACCTTCGTCCGTGCAAAGCCCGATTAACCTTAATCCTGAATTAATATTCCAACCGGCTTCATGCACAGTACAAAATCCAAGCAGGTGATTGGCTAATGACAGTGTTTTATTGGTGACCACATCACGCTGTGTGCTCAGTTGGGATATTAATACGAATGACTTCCCAAATGCTTGATTCTAACCAGAAATCATGATCAAGGTCCGGAGGTGAATATGAAATCATATTCACTGTTTGAGTAGCCATGCAATCAGAGCGCGCGAAAAGTGATATTCACTGGTGTGGTATATACTAATATAATATATTGAATTTCCTACCGCAAGACCGCACCGCAGTGTCTTTCAAACACTCATTCAACACAGTTTTAGTAACCTATGTTCAGCCGCCACTCACTGGTTCTTTGCCATCCATATCGGAGCGGAAACATTAGAGCAGATCTCTTAGTTGTTATCTCAGTGACAGTCAGGGAATCTTTTTGTGCCAGTTACTGGCTTTACGCAATTTTTGCGCCGGTGATCCAACTATACTCTTTTCAGTGATATCTTCATTTCCATAAACTCCATTTTTCTGCTATCATAGCCACTCTCCAAAGACATATCCAGAGCCTTCATTCTATCTGGTCGCTGCCTAGAATGTATACTCTGAGTGCGAGTAGGGGGTCGGGTGGAACTTCTCGAAACGAGCCTACCCAACAATAGAAAACACCTTTAGAAAGTGTAATCCAAACACAATAGAAGTAGAGTACTATGGGTGCAATCAGAATACAGCCGGGTCTCGAGAGGTTCCGTGCTACTCCGAGTAGGAGCCTATTACCAAGTCATTACTCCAAAGTAAATCCTAACCCGAAAGCCACAAAACCAAACCCTAACCATTAAGCAAGTTCACAGGTAGACGACGAGTTCTCACTGACCTAGGGCCAGGGTTCAAGGTAAACAATAAGAGAAGATAAACGAGAGAAATTGTTTTTTAGCGGTCCTACTGGGGCTCGAACTCGTTACCGTTTGCGTGTAGTGCAGACGTCATGACTTACATGAAAAATGGGTATGTATGTGAGGCCAAGAGGCTCAAACCCTGACCCTGTTTGACCCAAAATCCGAGCTCCAAAACCCTGATTGCCCCCTTTTGGGAAAAAAAAACACCTGATGCCTAAAAAATACTAAACCCCGACCCTGCTAAGCGGGTATGCTCCTGTTGGGAATGTGACACATTTTCATATTTATCCTTGCTGACTGGCTTTAAGAGTAATGATTATCATTACTTTAAAGCGATTTGAGAAGTAATGATAATCATTACTTTAAACTCGAGATCGTGTTGTTCTCGACCCCAGAGCCCAGGATGAGACGGGGGTCGACAATGGGTACTGAACACTCTCGGTCATCCCGCGCATGCGCACACCGAAAGTACCGATATTTAGTTACGCTACATGTACAATACAATACAATAGTTTATTTGACTCATAATAAATATTTATAACGTTACGAACATACAGAAATAAATATAAGATAATTCATTTCAAGATATAAGGAACATTCACATTCTAATCAGTGTGGTAAAAGCATTATAAATTTTATTGGGATCGGAAAAATATCATGAACCAGGACATTACCCGGAGCGTCCATCTCTTAAGCAACCAGGACGGCGACGGCAATGACGACGGGACGCGTATATAGAAAAGTGTTTTCTCCCGAAATTTGGTGTCTACTATTTTCCTTGTTCGCCTTGAATTGTTTTTCACAACCAGATTTTCGAAAAATATTGTGAGAATAGAGTTCCGTTCACGCTTGACTTTCTTACGTTCGCATAGAGGTAATCGGCTAACGCTGTTGCCACCCAATTCAGAACATGTGATGTAAACACACAGTTCTCTGCAGAATTGACTCTTTGAAAATTAATTTTATTCAGATAGGCATGACTGTATTATGAATAGAATGAAAAAGTAATAATTCCCCAGAGTAGCATCTGTTGACATTACATGATCTGAATTGGGTGGCAACAGCGTTAGCCGATTATCTCTATTCTCTTTAAAACGTACAATTTGGGGTTTTCACGTTGCGTTTTTCCAGAGAACAGTCGGATGTAGGCGACTGCATGCATTTTCACGTGCAGCTATTGTATTTTGTAACAAGAGCCCATCTGGGCTTTCACTCGGGCCACATGAGATTGAAGATGTAATACACTTTCATTTGAAATCCTCTTAGTAATAACCAAAGGGATTCGAAGAATTATTAGCTGAATTTAGCAGTTTTTAGTGGCCGGTAGCGCGGTGACTTTCATTCTCTGCTCCCCTAGTATATATGTAATTTAATAGTTTTGTTTTTCTCGTATGTTGACCTTTTAATTTAAACACTACTTATTCGTTTAACACAATGCATTTGAGCAGGCATATATTCATTGTTTTGAACCCGAGAATTAACCGTACTACCGTACTTCATGGTCCCTTTCTTTAGTAGTGGGTTGTCGGTCAGGTGATTGTAAACTCTCGTCATTTAGCACAGAAAATGTATTCTGATGAATAGGGATCGGCCGGGTTGTCATGTAAGAAAGATGGCTCTTGAACAAACTGATAAGCTTCATTAGGTTGGGTAGTCTCGGTACACTGGAGACCTTGGTCTTTCATTGTCTTCTTTTTTTGTATTCTTGATTTTGTTTTTAAAGTTTGAAAGTCGGATCTCAGCTTTATTATATCCGCTTTCAACTCGCCATTTTCAACTTCTAGGTGAACGAGATGACAGCATCTTGATTTCGGTCTTGTATATATTATCTTGCTGCACAAATTTGTCTTCCAAATGACTGAGTTTGGTTTCTTGATTCGTGTTTTGATGTGACGAGAGTAAGAATTCATTACGCATATCATATCAGGTCAGCCTCCATGTTACAAATCAAGGTCGTTAAAGCAGCGAGAGAGTTCTTATTGCGGGCTAACAAATATTTTTATCCTCGTGAAGAATCTCAAGAATTCCGTCTCTTCCGGTTTGATTTTGACTCATGTGTATGTTGCTTTTGGAGTTTCAAGGATATGTTGATCCAAAACTACAGGCTCTTGGGGTTTTTCATTGACTTGTGAACTTGCAGGCTCTGTAATTTGTTTTGTTTTCTTAGTATAACAAAGTGTCGAACATGTTCATGTTATCAAGCATGTCGCGCGTGACCTCTGTTTCTTCGTTCATTAAGTTCTCTATCTTTGCCCATGCCTTGGCACATAACTATTCCTGTTGTTAAGTAGACGTGGATGATTATAAGTAAAATCCTTCGACAGCTTGTACCGTTTCCGCTAGGTCAATATCCTCGCTGGAACGAAATAACTTGATTTCGATACTCTCTGATCCAACTTACGGTAAATTTAAATCTCTGACAGTTTTTAAGAGACTCATAACATTGGTCTTGAAGTGCCTTCACCCAAAATAAGATGTTCTCCTTGGATGTTTTAAATGCAGCACAGCGAGCCGATGGCTTATAGATTCCAATATATATTTCTTTGGCTTCAGGTCATCGTACGTGGCGTATATAAAATCACTGGCCATCTGGGTAAAAAACGCGGTCCTTCGGCTCCGACAATAGCGCCAGTTGAAATATCCTGAGCCTGTTGGAAGGCTTTCACACGAGTGAAGTTAAATAAAACATTAAACTGGCTTACATTTGAGAGATTAGAGAGAAAGTTCCTCGCGGGTCTTCCGCCATCTTGCTTTACTGTATTTAATTATGTAAATACATTAACCTGGCGATTGTTGCGTGACCAGCACAGTGCAATCTGATTGGTGTGAATTTGACCTTTAACGCATGCGCAGAAATTTTGCTACATGAAACAAAAATAAAAAATAAAAAAATAACGACTTGCATTTTTAGACTCGGCGCTGCCACAGGCAGCCCGAGTAATAATAGGGCTGTTCTGTCTGTGTTTGGGTACCCTGTCCTTTCCTGTTGCAGGAAGGACTGGAACTGATATTTAAATCAAAATGGCGGACGCGGTGGAGGCATTCAACTGCAGCTCGGTGAGAATCTTCTAAAATGCATATTCTTAGTTCATTTAAGCACCGTTATGAAATCACACAGCAAACGAAAAAACAGATAAGTGAGAAAAGTGCATGCTAAGTGTTGTCTTTATATATTACGAGTTTACTACAAGTAAAAATACGAACGCTGCCCGTCAGGCGTCACTGGGCCCTTGCCCTTGGCCTTGCCCTTGGCTTAAAGTTAAACCGAATAAACGACTGAAACAACTTTAATCCTATGCAATGACGAGTAACGAGGATGAACACGGTGAAACAGGCTGGGATAGAGTCAAGACCTTACTTCAACAAAGGTACAGGGGTTAAACCACAGGCAGCCCAGGATCACTGATAGTAACAGTGTATGGAAATTAACAGTTTCACTGTTTGTATGGGAAATTTTCCGTTCTCAATTTTCGACAGAAATATTTAATAAAAATTGTTCTTTAAGTCTGGACCGAGTTTCAGGGAATTCGGTCAAATTTTCCTCCCCCTATTTGACCCAATTCCCTGAAACTCGGTCCAGACAAAGGACAACCACATTAAGACACACAATAAGGTTGATGGATTTTTATTAAATATTTGTGTCGACAATTGAGCATACAAACACTGTTAATTTCCATACACTGTTACAGTATCAGTGATCCTGGGCTGCCTATGGTTGAACTAACATTTTTAATGTGAACACATGAATATATAAACTAAATATAACTATAAATATAGTATATAAACTTATTTATGTATTTACATGTATTTTGCCATTGACCACTTTTAATATCCTGCATAGTGTTATACTAAAAGGATTAATAAATATGAGAGATGAGAACTATATAAGGGGTGGACCATTTGATATAATTGGGGGAAAAGGGGTGGTGCCAGTGGTGGTATTTTTTTCTAAAAAAATATCCCAGGTACATGTAAAACAAAGGAAAACAATTGGCCAATAGTAGTAAAACTATCAGCTCCACCACCATATATCAAATGGTCCACCCCTAAGTTGTAAGCTGATATGTACAGCCAAGAGGGGTGGAACTAAGATCAGGGCTCACACTTAACTTTTTCAAAATTATGGTTGCCCAAATTAAAATCATGGCAAAATGGCATTGTGTTTGGAAAGTTTCAATGCATCCTGGGATTCCATTGGCCTTTCTTCCATGCTCATTCCCAGTTTCTTGCTTCTAGAATGTGCTTGTGGAAATGCCTGGGGATTCTATTTGCATAGTTTTGTACTATGAATTGTATTAATTATTATAAACTTGTTCCATACGAATCTAAGAAAATACAGATTTTTGGGAAGCTTTTCTTCAATCCATTCCTTTATCGTGTAAATTGAATTACATGTACCCTATCCACTTAGTTCTGGTTGCCCGCTTTCTTGTTGTTTAGTAGCCCATTTGGGCATTTGCTAAATTCTGGTTGCCCGATATAATACTTCAGTTGCCCTGGGACGTCGGGCAACTGTTACATGTACATGTAAGTGTGAACCCTGAATGGGGTAACCTGAGTATCAGGCCCTTCCCCCCCCCCCCCCCCCCCCCCACACAATAAAAAGAGGGAGGAGAAGGGCCTGATACAAATAATGGTCGAGACGCGTGTAAAACGACCGAATTTTGGTCGTTACTCCTGATTGGTCGAAAGACGATAGTCTAAATGCACTGTCCTGATTGGTGTTGCTCCTGAATCAGCTAGTGTAAATTTGAAACAGTGATACAACATTCACTTGAACAGTTTTCTGTGAAGTCTCTGAACCCAGAGCAGATCGAGGGACTGCATAGGAGACTGATCTGTCTGAACAAAGACGTCTTTACAATTCTTCCCACAGGCTAGCTATGGGAAAAAAATATTTCTCTTGTAATGGATAAGGAATGCAATGACTTGGTAGTGCAAAGGGAAATAAGTTCCTATGTGGACGAGAGGGCCTGAGGGCCAGTGTTATGATAATTAGGGATATATAAACTGTCAAGAGACAGAGTCAGTTCATTGTGGTTCTGGTTCACAAACAGTTCAGTGTTTAATTTTATGACAATTTACTATATATTAAATAACTAGGCAAGTCCAGTTATATATTCAAGTGTATTTATTCATCCTGGATGTATTTCACATCAGTTATATATACCGTATTTACCCGTGTATAAGCCGCACCCGTAGATAAGCCGCACCCCAAGTTTTAGGAAAAAAAACTTTTTTTGAAAAATACAAAAAATAATTAGAAAATATTTTGTCCGAGTTCATAAACGCTTGTACTTGATGCCAAACTTCTTCAAAAAAAGAATAATCTTTTGTTGGAGTTCATAAACACTCGTACTAGTACTTGAAGCAAAACTTCATCAGATTGTCATAAATATACAGTATAATCACAACTTTAATTCAATCGAATATGGTTCAACTTGCCTTGTCATTTCTTGTGTATATTTTAACCTACAGTCTTTAAATCACTCCAGAATTCTTCCGCATTTATTCCCCAATTAACTAACAACAATTCCAAGGAACCGCTTTCCTTTAATCGCTAGAGCAAGAAAGGTTTTCTGGCGAAACAATACTTGCACGAGTAGGTCAGGTCCGCCATCTTGGATTTTCATTAACTAGTGCCAATCTCCCACGTGTAAAATTGTGAAGAATGCCTGGTTGTTTAGATGCATGCTTTGACAAGCGCTGCGAATCAGCGTGTTTTGGAAGGTAAATAAGCTTAATCATGTTTAAATATTCACGAAATTCTAATATATTAGGTCTAAGGTAGGTCTTAGAAGATTTTTGCTTTAATTCTTTCAAATTGCGTGGTTTTTTCAATGATTATGCTTAAATTGCTATATTCGATCTTTCTCTGTTATTTGTTTTACTTTTTCTTCTTCTTTCAGATGATTTTAAGGCATGACCAATGCTTCTAGTTTAGTTTTAATAAAGGTTTAGTGGTATCCACATACAGTGGAGTTTAAACAAATGGTAATTTATGCGAATTTTTGATACCTTTTCTAGGTGTTCCCGTAGATAAGCCGCACCCCCGATTTTGAACGAAAATTTTGGGTGAAAAGGTGCGGCTTATACACGGGTAAATACGGTACATGTACATGCATAATTATATTACTTATGATGGATGTTAGGGGCTTGGTCCCTTACATAAATACTTTAAGTAAGTACTTAAGTCAAGTGTGTAACTATGGATATGATGGTGGTAATAATAATAATGGGAGGTTGTGGGCCTGGACCCGTCACTGCAAAGTGTTGCTGTGGTATATTTCAGGGACTCGAGGGAGCTATAGGAAGCCTAATTTATAAACTTTTGCTGAAAGTTTGCTAGAATTTTTTCGAAGGCCACCACAACGAAATGAGTGTACTGTTTCCTATCGTAGTCGTTAGTCCCTTGGACTACATACATAAGGAAGCAACAGGTTAATAATTTGAACAAGGCCAAAACTAGTCTACAAGCTGCAGTGATCGGCGAGTCCAGAGAAAAAGACAGGGAAATTTTAAAATCATCTGAATGTATATAATATGGAAGTGCTGAACAATGGCTAAGCGAAAGATGGTCAAAATGTTTAAAATGTGGTGCATTGCACAAAGCCAAAGTTCTTCTGGTTGATGAAGTCCATACTGTGGAGACATGGTAAGTATTATTTTGGAATAGAAATATTGTGGACATGATACTACAAGGTTCGATTATGTGAAAAGTTTTTCATGTTTACTAGCGGCTAATCTTGAAAGCACTTTACTACGTGACATGATTGTGACAGGCGACATGAGAAGGGGTGGAAGGTGTCTCAAATAGTATTAATTTTGTATCAGGCGTTATTTTCCCCCTCTTGCGCCTTGTTTTTTTTCTTTCTTTTTCTCAGGGGAAAAGGTAAGCCTGATACTCAGGTTATGAAGGGGATGTCCCTATGAGCACCTAATACTCAGGTTATGAAGGGGGTGTCCCTATGAGCGCCTGATACTCAGGTTATGAAGGGGATGTCCCTATGAGCACCTGATACTCAGGTTATGAAGGGGATGTCCCTATGAGCACCTGATACTCAGGTTATGAAGGGGGTGTCCCTATGAGCACCTAATACTCAGGTTATGAAGGGGGTGTCCCTATGAGCGCCTGATACTCAGGTTATGAAGGGGGTGTCCCTATGAGCACCTGATACTCAGGTTATGAAGGGGATGTCCCTATGAGCACCTGATACTCAGGTTATGAAGGGGATGTCCCTATGAGCACCTGATACTCAGGTTATGAAGGGGATGTCCCTATGAGCACCTGATACTCAGGTTATGAAGGGGGTGTCCCTATGAGCACCTGATACTCAGGTTATGAAGGGGATGTCCCTATGAGCACCTGATACTCAGGTTATGAAGGGGATGTCCCTATGAGCACCTGATACTCAGGTTATGAAGGGGGTGTCCCTATGAGCACCTGATACTCAGGTTATGAAGGGGATGTCCCTATGAGCACCTGATACTCAGGTTATGAAGGGGATGTCCCTATGAGCACCTGATACTCAGGTTATGAAGGGGGTGTCCCTATGAGCACCTGATACTCAGGTTATGAAGGGGGTGTCCCTATGAGCACCTGATACTCAGGTTATGAAGGGGATGTCCCTATGAGCACCTGATACTCCCTTTCATAATTTTCAGAATACAAAATTATAATTTGATCAACATGGTAAACTGAAAAAAGCATGAAGTTCAAAACTACTCTGTATGTTGTGGTGCTAAAAAAAGCCTTTGTTAAGAATTAAGTTTTTCCATCATTGATGATGTCTCCGTGTTGCACACAAATGTATGTTTTATCTTTGATGCAGTAATTTTTTTGCATATTTTATATAATTATGGACAAAGATATGAATCAAACAGATAACTTAATAGCAGCAGGAACCAAAATAAACCTCAAACGAAACTTGGGAACTACCAATATGTTTTCATTACCTAAGAGTTACACTGCTCTTGTAATTTATGTTGTCATGTTGTTGCAGTGGGGAGAGTAAGATTTCAGAAGAGCTCCAAGACATTCCGACAGTTGTGTGCATTGGCTCAATTTTTGGGTTTCTTCTTGGTGGTCAGTATGGTGTGAGAATTGGTGCTGATAACTACCTCAGACATAGCAAGCTGACAGTGTATAGGTCTCAGATGCATGCACAGCGTGAGTTCCATTCTGCAAAAACCCTTGGATTTGTTAGATATGGATGCCGCTGGGGTTGGAGGACTGGATTGTTTGCTGGCCTATACAGGTGATGTGCAAACATGCATTAAAATGTACATGTATATGTTGCAGTTGACCATTCAGTTCAATTTGACCATGAGTCAAAACAAACTAGTTCAATTTGACCATTGGTCATATTCAACTACAATGCTGAAAGATCTGCTGAGGTACCGAGAAACTTATAATTCTGCAACACTGCTGGTAGAGGAAAAAAAAATCAAGAAGAGGGATTTGCCTGTCGAGTGAAACGATGCAAAGGCAATTCACCAATGTACGATCGAACCAACCCAACGAAATATCCTGACCATTCCTGAGTATCACGACCAAATCAACTCGAACTCGAGCTTGTTGTGCATGTCGACCTTGTTGTCCCCTCAAAGGATAAACCGAAAAGTGCGAAGTTGAGGTTTGTGTAAATCACAAATTTACAAATTTACATTTGACTGGCTCAGAGCCGTTGCGATCGGAATAAGCTGAAAAGTTAAAGACTTCCCGTAGCCTGTTGGTAGGACAGCAGTGATATCTCGTCGTTTCACAAAGCTAATAATCGCTTCTTTTTGGACTTCTTTTAACATTTTGACGTTTGGGAAGCTTTTCAACGCGAAACTTATTGCCGTTCGAAGTTTGCAGTCGCCATATAAAAATAAACTCTTAGCTTCAGTAACTGCACGGCACCGAGACAAACTAAAGTGACAGCTGAAACCCTGTTTTCAAAATCTAACCGGTTTAGGTCCGTTAACCAATCACAAATGCCTACAAAACCTGTTGGTGCGATCATCCAATCAGATTTCTAGTACAGATTCTGTACTCATGAAAGTGAGACTTTGGCCCAATTAGCCCAGAGGCCACATTTCTGGCTATCGACCCCAGGTCCACTCGGCCACTCGGTCACTGTGGCCTCTGGAACCAGGGTATACCACGTACTGAACTCAGAGGGATTTGAACTCAGCAGCTCTGCCTTGACACACCCAGTTTTCCAATGACTTAACACACTGCGCCACACAAATGCTTGTTGATTTGGAAGCAACATTTGTGACCACACACGGGAAAACGTACACTAACGGTTATCCGTTTAGTGCTCTTAGCCGTTTGTTGTCCGTTTAAACGGGTAAAAAAGTCGTTTAAACGTTTTCGAAAATCGTTTAAACGTTTTCAAAAACCGTTTAAACGTTTTCGAAAATCGTTTAAATGGTTTTGAAAACCGTTTAAACGTTTTCCAAATTCGTTTAAACGGTTTAGAATTTCGTTTAAACGATTTGAAAATCGTTTGCTTTTTCAGCCTGCCCGTTTAAACGTTTTCGCAAATCGTTTGCTTCAAAACAGAAACCGTTTAAACGATAAAGTTTTCAAGTAAATTCGGACCATGCAGTTATCGAAATATCGTGAGCCGTAAAATAAACAAAACGGCTGCTCGCTTATAATTAGTCCCAAACCGGCGGTGCGTGGCCCGCTTTAAAGCTTGACTCACTCGCTGAGCGCAAAGCATAACACCAAATAAACTTTTGCTTCAGTGTAGTTTCACATTTAAGGCAGATCCTTGTCTTGTTACTAGTATTAAAAGGTTTCGGCAGAAATCATTGTAAATGTTTGCGTATTAAAATCTCATCTCAACTCTTCTGAATTTCCACGTGCAATCAGTCAGGCGTGAACGTGTCAGTCTGATATTTTACTGAACATCAACAGAGTTTTGAAGCAACGTTTGTCTCAGGTGAGTTTAACGGCTTGCTATTACTTTCCCCGTTGCATCAGTCGAAGAGCAGGGAAACTGACAGCGGTAGAGAGAGTACCTACTATTATGTTAGTGCATTCGCTTTGTATAGTTTACTTTCATAAAATCTAAATCTAAAATCTTTGTTCCTAAATCATGACCGTGAGAGTAGTTCATATTCTGATTGGATGTAAGTGTACAATGATTTTATTGAAGTTGTCTGAAACCTGTTAGGGCATTTGAAGTATTGTTTTCCTTGCAGTTATTCGCAAAGTTGAAAGTGACAAACTGAGTAGTATATACAATAGCGGTTCTGGCGCACATCCTTATTTAAGCCTTTTTTCTCCCATCGTATATCCCTACTCCGCTAAAAAATCGTTGAAATTTGTTTCAATTCGCCTCCCCATATAAGCCCCCGCAGTCCCACGGATGGCCCCACCCACCTAATTAGATCTAATTAGAGATACGTCATTCTAATGTATATCTGAGATACCGAATTATATGAAAAAATGCGCGGCGAGAATTTATGTAGTTGGTTAAAGGTTGGAGAGCAAGCATTCTGCAGCAAGTCGTGCATAGGTACATATTGTAGGACCCATTTATATAAAATAAGGCAGGGAAGGCGGATTCCAACACCTTGTCGCGGGTGCGGAAAGGGAACTCAGAGCACTTTTTATACTTGTGTTGGGTGCGGCTCTGTGTTACTACGCGTAGAACTATCCAGGAAGGAAAAGGCAGCAAGGCGGCAGTTCTTAGAAGTACTGCAGGAGCTGCTACAGATTCGAAAACCCACAGGTTTGTCTTAAACATCGGAAGTGTACTATGGCTAATATATTGTACCTTCCTATAGAAATTTTGACTAAGATCGTAGAGTATGCCGGTCCTACATCATTTGCCGCTATTTCTTTGACTTCAAAACATCTAAATGATGCCGCATCTATAGCACGTTACGAAAACGTAGACAAAGAATTCCGTAGACGAGTAGTCCTATTAGGGCTTATGTCTGCTCATAACGATGATGAGAGAGATAATTTGGTTAAGAAATTCAATATTTCCGAGGATGACGTATACGATTGCGAATGTGGTATCGTAGTAGGATATAGCCATACTGTTAATGGTAATTTTAGGGCATACTACTACGATGAAGACGGTGACGATGAAACCGAGCATAACTACGATGGGGATATACTAATCAATGCCTGTAGGAATAATAATTTTGGTATCGTTAAGTGGCTAATTAAGCGCTTCCAGTTCAATATACTAGCCATACACATCACCTGTGCATTTTGCTACGCATGCGAAAATGGTAATATCGATATCGTCAAGTTTCTCTTTAAGCACTCCCAGATCCTCAAATATGATTATGATGAATTATATGAGGACATTGGTGGTATGCTATTCAAGGCCACTAGAAATGGCTTTCTTGACGTTGTTAAATTTATTATTGAGTACTTCTATCCCTTTTATTATGATACGGACGCCGACCACGCACTACGTTATGCCTACTACAATGGTCATTACGGCATCGTTAAGTGTCTCGTCGAGTACTTCTTCCAGTACGAACTAGAGAACGAATATTCAGACCTCATATAACCCCCATTATTCCCTTACTAAGAACTACCCCCAATAAAAAACGACCGATTTTATGCAACCATTATATTATCAGCCACAAGATGCGAGGACAAAATCAGTGCCGATGGTTAACAATAGGCAGGACAACTATTTGTGGTAAGAGTTGTTTATTCGAGTGCTGTAAGCAACACCGACACCAGATCAGAAAAGGATCGTTTGAGCCATACCCCTGCCGCGGGTGTTTCATTCCTACACGAAGGATCATCTAGATATCGCTTAGTCATCTTCATCGTCAGTCCCCTCGTTGACAGCAATTCCTAAGCTTCGAAGATCATTATGTGGCTCGTTTAGCACTTCCAGTTCACCATAGAGTACGACTGTATTTTGCTATACATTATTCGATGTCTACGAAATCACCATAGTGTGTGACTATATTATTATACATTATTCGATGTCTACGAAATCACCATAGAGTGTGACTGTATGTATTATGGCATCTCACCATAGAGTGTGACTGTATTTATTGTGCACTATTCGATACCGGTAAAATAGGCACCCCGCTCGCTATAAAAAGCACTTCTTTCCCATTTCTGGTCACGATATAGATAGAAAAATTTCGAACTAGAACATATGATTTTAGTTCTAAGAAGAAAAAATCAAAACAAAGAAAAAGACCAAAAGCAAAACTGGACGTCTCCAGAACCTCTCTAGGAACCCACTTTCTCCTTTTTCCTTACTTCGCCTTTTCGTTCCTAGAGAGGTTTTTGCTTATTACCGGGCCCGGCTTACTGTATTCGGTCTACTGTATTTGGTCCACTGTATTCGGTCTACTGTATTTGGTCTACTGTATTTGGTCTACTGTATTTGGTCCTAACTGGTTGAGGCACAACCGGCACTCCTTGGAACCCTATTCGAGTATCTGTAAGCTCTACCCAAGCACCCGACCCAGGATTGACACTGTTTGTACTGTATTTGTTCGTCTTCTGCCACATCGGCAGACGCGCTACGATTTGTGGGGGGCTGGAGGCTTTTTACCCCCCACAAACCGATCTACCATGTATAGTCCCCAGACGGATTCGAACTCTGAACTGAAAGGGCCTCCATTTTCCTTCCAGTCCAGCGCCGAACCGCGAGGGCTATACATGCTAGACAGTGACGTAGGCGAAAAATATCCTACTTATGTCTTAAGTAATTGTCGTATGTTAATTAGCGCCGCCTACGCTATGTCTCGAAATTTGCATACGAACTCGACATACAAGTTAATTTATACGAACCGCTTAGAAAAGCGTAAATATCGCCCACGCTCACTTTTCTCATATGAGATGTCAATTTTTACCCCAATTTTGCTATCATTTCTTCTAGCATTTTTTGCTTGACTTCGCCTCGAATTTGTTCCACCCTTTTTTCACTCATTCGGCTTAAATTAGCCGAAGTTTTGTGACGAATTTCAATCTTCATAGTTTCGTATTTATCTACCTCAGCGAGGATTAGGTTGTATTCGACGTCAG
Organism: Actinernus sp. WN-2022; assembly: GCA_030867875.1. Classification (NCBI taxonomy): domain Eukaryota; kingdom Metazoa; phylum Cnidaria; class Anthozoa; order Actiniaria; family Actinernidae; genus Actinernus; species Actinernus sp. WN-2022. Next base: position 3,065,931 of record JAOWCC010001634.1, read on the forward strand.
ATATATTTTCATCGCGAAGGGCCTTTGATACTAGATCGCGAATCGTATTAATTTTCGCTTTAGCTAACATAGCGGTTTTCTCATGTTTAGAAACCTTTTTTCCAAGCTTTTTAGCCTCAAGGGTCGTAGCTGCTGAAATCATCCCACAGGCCCCACCAATAACACCGAATGGTAAACCAAGCACTATACCAAAACCAGTTAGAGCTGCTGCTAGTCCTGAACCCGAAAATAATACGGATAGACCTCCTGCTACCACAGCGACACCATGGACAATTCCTTGTGCGCGGGCGTATTTCTTACGCACACCCTCATAGTGTTTTTCTTGAGTTTCGATATCTGAAAGAGTATCTCGGACTGTTTGCAACCGAAAATTATCTCCGCTAGCCCCGCTAGCCAGCGGCGGATAAATACCTGGTGCCGTTGGAAGTAATTGAATTGAATCGCTTGCCATTTCGATATATTATAACTTACTCAATCTTCAATACGTATCGTATAGGTCGACCACGGAAGTCTATAATATTTCCTTCTTCGTCTCTAAGTGTCAGGCGAAGGCTGTTTCGTCTTGTCCCTAGAGATCGTATGGGCAAGGGAAGCAATTGATTGTAAGTACATTCTGTAAACCTAAGGCCCACGAGATTAATGATAGCCAGCACGTTTGATTGCTTTCCATTAAGAATTGAGAAGCTAGGATCCACCACATCACAATAGATATATACATAGTGAAGAAGTTGTACCACCAGTTTGTATTCTCCTACTTTGAGTGACACATTATCCCCTTCTGGAGTACCCTTGATATTAAACAAATCGCAGAGATTCTTACTGAACAGGATTGGTTTCTTAATTTTTAGAATCCAAAACTTCCTATGATCGTGGGCTACGAATTCCAATAAACCAGCAGTAACCGCGGGTTTGAGGGCGTCCATTAAGATGTTTATATTGTAATTCCCCGGCTTAAGTTCATAAGGAATCCGTATCTCGCCTGGGGCATTCCAAGTGAATGAAGCTTTCTCTGATAGGTTCCACCAACCGTTCTCAAAAGCGACCGCGATTAGAGAAATATTATGGATGTAAATAGGTTCTTGAAAGTAGACCGTATGGTCAGCCGAGGTAGTGGTGACATTTAAGATTACCATATTAAAGCCTGAAGTTTACTTCGATATGATATTAACATACGTTCTTTACTTCACGATATTAACATATGTCATAACTTTAATACGTTTCAATATCAAACAGATTAGTCAAGCGGATGAATCGAACGGATTGATTGGCCCGGCGCCAAGGATAAGAAACCATGCCTAGTATCCAAGGCAGAGTTCATTTCGACGGTGATTGGGGTGACTATATCGCACCTCGCAATGCAAAGGCTTTAGCGGCCTTTAAGAAAAAATATCCTCACGCGGACTTCGATAAGTTCTCAGCTAGGACAACGGCATCCGACACACATGATGAGTCTACATACGAGACTAGAATTATGTTTTACGATGGTGGGCAGCATTGGAATATGAGTGGTCTCATACCAGTAGATGTCAGAAATCATCTACACGAAGCGTTACGCGTGACAACGCAAAAACATGCGGTGGCCGCATTCGGTAGGGGTTTTCCACTTCCATTCAGAAGGACTGATTTTAAGTATCCAGTTCCAGCCGTTTCCTGGGCACACGTCGCTAAGGACATATACCCTATCATACAAACGCTAAAGATCTACGTAGCAAAGGATCGGCTATTTACGTATGAGCCGCGACATATCTTTCAAGATCTAGGACTCGATCTTAATGATAAGATAACGAATAAAGATCCGAGCTATGCCCTGCAAGACAGTATCACTAATGCTAACGATAGGATGGAAAAAACGAATATGTGGTTCGATGCTGAACCAATGAAACTTTGGCAGCAACAATTCTGCTTTGCCGTTTGGTGTGCTACGGCAGGCTGCGGTGTATCATTCGATGACCATCTTTCAGACGATGCAGCAATTATTGATAATGTTCGGAGCTTTTACCGCTTTCACGTATACTATACGATAAGGCGAATACTATTCGAATTAAGTGTACCTCTCCCCAGAGAAAACGTCTTTAATAAGTTTAACAACGTTCCATGGAATTACGTCACATATGACAAGATCAGAAGAGAGTTCGGTGCTTATGAAATCAACTTTGCCTCGCATAGAAATGATATGAACGAGAAGCACTACAATTGGTTCGTTCCACAGAAGGGAAAAGGATTGACAAAGGCCGGGATAGTCCGAATTAATACATCCATAATGGTATATTTGTTTTGTGTCCTATCATCCCAGGCTTCAACCGGCTCACCAATCGTAGGATCGAAGTCCCCAGCCGCCCAAAATAAATTCGATACGATGTTTGAAGATGCCATCATAGAATCGGCTTCAGACACTCTAGCCCAATACCAAGAATCTATTAAGGATATTAGTTCTCGTCTAGATCTAGCAGTTGCGAAGGATTGTCTGTTAATACCTAGCTATATGATTATCTTTAAGGGCGCTACGTACGTAAACAGCCTACGAACGGCAAATAAACCTGGTATCAGTTTAGGAATAAATGATGACATCAATCTTAACGAAAAATCTCCACCACCAGCCCCTATGGAAGGCTCGAAAACAAAGACGAATAAACCTGCTACAGACAGCGGTGCCACTACTGATACGACAGGCAGCTACGCTGCCACGATTGATACGACACCACACAGTCGACAAAGTCGCGGCGTATCACCAACGAGTCACGAAACCAATTTAGCAATCGTGGGTATTGTGGCCGGCGTAGCCTCATGGATGATATTTCGTTAGCGCTGACGTTTCGACGATTTATATTGCTCTACTAGGAATATGATCACAGCTACAATGAGTAGCCAGGCATTCTTGGCAAGGAAGCCGAAAACTTCTCCAGCGGTACGGAATATGAAACTCGCAATAGCGCCTATCGCCGCAGGTAGCACGTTAGCCAACTTTTTTCCAAGATCCTTCAAAGCACCACCAACTCCCTTAGCAACGGAAGCCAAGCCTTTTGTCAATATACTAACGACAGCACCAATTACGGCACCAGCGACAGCTAATACTCCAATCACCGTAAATCCATGTTTCTTGAAGATGGCTTTTATGCGGTCTCGTAACGACATACGATCTTTGATGGCTTCTATTTCTTTCTCGATCTCCTGTTTCTGATCCTCTAGTGCTACTACTTTATTCTTTGCCACTTCATATTCTGGAGTTCCCTTAGTTAATGAATCCATCTTTTTTATTTCCTTGGCCTTTTGTTTATCTTTTTCGGTGGCCATATCCTCTTTCATACTAATCTCCTTTTCCGCAGTAGGTCCAAGAGCGTTTTTAAGCGTTTTCGGTAATGCATTGGGAGTGTCTACGGCATCCGACAGTAAGTATGGTCCAGCATTTTTACGATTGAGTTTTATCACGACCCTATCATAGTCATCCAAACTAGCAGTGAACTTCGTTAGATCTGCTTTTGGAAACTTTATAGTTATTTGGTCCTGTGCATTTTCGGTCCGTCTTTCCAGTCTTTCAAGTGGCGTTTCCGCAGTAGCAGCTCCGCTGCCGCTACTGCCTGCCGTAAATTGCGTTTCCGCATCATCACCTCGATTGACTAATTCTATATACTCAGCCGAACTGGTTCCCCAGTTACTACGATTTTTCCATAGCCTATCGCGTATGCTTTTCGTCGTATTTTTGAAGCTATGCTTAGCTCTATTCCACCAATCCATTTCTGCCTCACCATCATCAGGTCTAATCTCCGCCCATTCTTCGGCAGTAAGATCATTCACATCGGCTCTACCTTCTTCAGATATAGGATCGAAGTCTAAAGTTTCTTCCATATTGAACACTTGATATGTGATATAATATTAGTATTCAATTGTGGAACGAAACATATTCAATTGTGAAACAAACATCATGATATCGACGAAGCTCCATCCTGACTATTCTCCTAGAGAAGGTAGATCTCTTAAAGCCAGTCGTGTGTTCCATCGCGTAACTTTCACTCCTTCATCGGCCAATCCGGGGGAAACTTTAATTGTTAATGTTCCTACGTTAGGCGAAAATAGACTTCTAGTACCTGGTAGTCTAGCCCTTAGTGCCAATATCGCTCTATCCGGGGGTCATGCCGACAACTATTTGGTGGCCAATGTTGGACGTTGCATAGTCTCAAAGCGAGTCGTATGGATGGGAACTACTAGATTAGAAGATCTAAGTCGACCCGATCTACTACAGGTATATAGCGATCTATACCTATCCGATGTAGAACGAGAGAATAGCGTAGAGCGGGGCATTCAATCTGCTAATGTGAACAAACTTCGTTCAAAGGCCAGTAACGCAGTTACGTCTAATGCGGCTGATAATGCGACACTAGCGGCATATGGTAGCGTATATAAGATACCTATTGATCATGAAGTTATCACAACCCATGGCGTCTTTTATCCACATGCGATTCGAGATAAGATGTCATTTCATTTGACACTGGCACCGGCCATAGACGTCATAGTCGGATCCGACAGTACGAAAGTAGGAACGTACAAACTATCGAACATTGAACTAGAATATGAAGTCATCGAAAGTCTCGATCTTGCGTCGCAGGCCAATAGTACCTACGCCAGCGGTAAAGCCTTTCTGTATAACCACTATGAGTACTTCAAAACCGTCTCGATCGATCTAGGAACCGACACACTCGTATCTGAAAGCATAAACGTACTTCGTCTCTCTCTCAATGGCATTCTTCTTCTATTTGTGGATCCTCATGTGGCAGGCACTAGAGATAGTGAGAAATTCGTAAATCCAGGAATCACCAAGGTCGAGGTACACGTCAATGGCATTCCTAACGCTCTATATTCTTTTGGGATGCTACCAAAGGATTTATGGAAGTCAGCGAAGAATTGGTTTGTCCCGCGTTTCGGAGAGGCTGCCGCCGCTACATCGATGACGCATAAGAAGTTCTTTGAGAACAAGTTTGCCGCACTCATCGATTGCCGCACTTCTCAAACCAGTATAGTTCATGGAGATGGCTTAGCCCAACAAGATGCTGGAGCATCCATTCGCCTTAGGATTCATCGCAGTGGAGGCTCAGGTAAGGTGAACATGCACATATTCGTGCTTTCTGATGCACAAGCAACTATTGAACAAGGAATGCTACAAAATGTTTATCACTAACGTATTCATTAATGTACTCGTTAATGTACTCATTACCATGGACACATTAACAGAACAAATTCCCTTTAACGCACTCATAATTGGCCCCACAAACTGCGGAAAGACTCAGTTCATAGTTGATCAATTGAGAGGTCCATTTCGTTTTAAATTTGAATATATCGTATTAATTTGTCCCACCTATGCTAACAATAAAACCTATAAAGGTGTTGGTAAGGGAGATCCTCGCTTCATTGTCCTAGCGCCTTCTCAGAATGACATTGATGCGACCCTAGGCGACTGTGCATGTTTTTTCGAAGGAACGAATACACTTATTATCCTCGATGATTGTGCGGCAAGCAAGGATGTTAAGGGAAGGACCAATAAGATATCCGATTTAGCCTTTTCTGCACGCCACATTGGTATTTCGATTTGGGCCTCATCGCAAACACAAAAAAGTATATGCAAGAACTTTCACGAGAATTGCGCAATCATTGTGGCATTTCGCATCGCAAGCGCACCGGGATTGAAGGATCTATTCGATGACTACGGCGCTAGCATATCCTTAGATGATAAGAAGCTATTCATTTCAGAACTTGAGACTAAGTTCGCACATATATGTTTCTGTTTGCGACATCCTTTTTCAACCGTATTAGAGATACCTTCACCTATGGTATGTCACAATACGTTGAAGTAAGATGGATAAAGATTTTGATGATGAATTAATGAACATACTAACTGAATCCGGCAAAATAGATGTGACAGGTCCTCCACCAAAGGCTAGCGGCAGCAAAGCTGCCATCGGAGCTAGCGGCTTCGAAGGCAGCAAGCTGCCGCTACACTGCGCTACCACCGATGAAGCGGCAGCAATCTTTCATCGTAGCATAGAAATCATCGAACATAGGGAAGCTCTTTCTATTCTAGCCGTGACTGGTACGACAAAAGAATATCTAGGGAAGAATTTTTCTCTTGGGGACATTTCTAAGTTACCTGATAAAGACATAGAACGCCTATATCGTAGATACCAAGCCGTCTTAGCAAAGCAAATAAATGACTGCTTAGTGGATAGAGCACTAAGTCTAGCAACTTGTGTAGTCGCATATGTGAGGCCTCTAGATTCTCGACAACAACGAAGGCTGTTGAAAGCTCTAAAGAAAGACCGCTTAGTCCGAAACGAGCTATCTGCACTGGCTGGCCGATTGGCCTACAAAGCAGGTCCACTTGTAGCACTAACTAGTGCCCTTTGTCACGTTGTTAACCATTCTATGCCCACTAAACAGGACTCCGAGGCGGAACAGGATGCCGAAGTCAGCGAATATGAAGTGGATGCCCCACAAATCGATGAAGTACATGAGGCATATTCAAATTTTAAGAATCTTTAGCGTAATTAACGTATTGAAGTTACCTCAACCACTAAGTAATTACTATTAGCGAGATGGAAATTGATACCCATTCCGAAGATCGAAATGATCCCATCACGAAAGAACCAGTAAAACCCCCACCAAATCCAAAACGAGTTGCTGCAGGCAAACTCATAGCGCAAAGAAGGAAAGAAAATATCGCCAATGTGGCGGCAACGCAGGCGGCAACGCAGGCGCAGGTAGACAGTCATGGCAGCTTTGCTGCCACCGATAAGCCAAGTTTGATATCAACTAATACCACACTTGCTGTAATTGGGGTAAGCATAGCATTTGTGGGTTTGTACTATCAGTATGAGCAATACAAACAAACGCAACGAGTTAACCACAGCTTCAATGGCAGCTTTGCTGCCGCCACAGACAGCTCAGCTGCCGCTACCAAAGAAACCCCAAAAGGTCGTAACCTAAAAACTCAAGGTATGATATAGCATTTGAAGCCACGCTGTAGACACATATGCAACGTCCAACATTGGCCGGTGATGTAAACGTTGTTCCAATAAGATGGCTAAAGAACTTATGAACACAATACAGGAAGCTACTATATTGACTGGGCTTGCGGCAGGTATCGGTTGGGTCGGAAAAAAAGCAATCAAAGAGCCTTTGACTAACGATCCTTCATCTAGTATTTTGAACTTCGTGAAGTGGATAGCGGTTCTAACTGGTGGCCTTGCAGCTAAGAAATACCTAAAGGACAAAGGGTATTGGAAGCCTGCTGAGTAATAGGGGCGACTCTACCTCGCCTTCGAAGCCATGGCATCAATAATATTTATGGGATTTGTCTTCGCCATAACTAGTGCTGCCGCTAGTATTGCCGCACACGAAATAGAAAAAGCAACTAACGCACACGTTGGACTTAAAGATAGAATCGATGCAATGCGAAAACTCCATATATATCATATATTACAAATGAAACTGGAAGAGCCTAAACTCTCAGATTATTATCGACCATCTAATTCGAGGAAAACTGCCGAATTGGTGGCCTTAGGTGGTAGCGTATTCGCGACTGGATACGTTGCCACTAAATTCTTATGAGAATTGGTTATAGCTATGCTTTAAAAAACGAGCTTTTTTACGATTAACGTAATTACTAGATCACTTACTAGATTACTAGATCACTTACTAGATTACTAGAGTATTACTAGGTAATTACTCCGCATAAAATGCGACTAATAGGTAGTAACTTTTCTGCTTATTGAAGCTTAGAATGCACATATGTGTATGCACATATACATGTATGTACATATTAATGGACACTAAACTAAGTTTACGATACTATAGTCCGGAGGGTTATTGGAAAGGACTAGCAGCCATTAAACATCTTGCCAATTCGACAAACATATCTGAAGATGTGACTCGGATGTGGCTAGAAAAACAAGCTATATGGCAGATCTATTTACCACCCCCCAAATACGTTCCACGACCTAAATTCAATGTATCTACACCAAATGAGGTCCATCAAGCCGATTTGATATTTCTACCTCACGATCGACCTGGACGTGGAAGAAAGCTATATAAGTATGCGCTGACGATCGTGGACGTACGTAGCATCCAGATACAAAGAAGCCGAACCATTAGCCACTAAAGAATCTAAAGAAGTTGCTGCGGCATTCGAACGAATATATAAGCGAAGTCCACTAACATGGCCAAAACTTTTACAAGTCGATCCAGGACGTGAATTTATGGGTGCAATGTCTTCGCTACTAGATAAACATGAAGTTTCCGTACGTCGTGGTCGTGTGGATATTCACCGGGATCAAGCAATCGTCGAACGATTTAATCGTACTTTAGCTGAGAGATTGTTTGGATACCAATATGCTCAGGAGATGGTACTTACTTCGCAGGGGAAGGATGATAGATCTGTCGAATGGGTGTCTCGTCTACCTGCGGTCGTAAAAGCTTTAAACAACGAAGCTACGCGTTTGACAGGAAAACAACCATCCATAGCAATTACCAAAAACGAAATCGAATCGAACCCAGCAGAACCCGTGCCGGCTCGGGACGAACGGATACGTCTAGTTGGGCTCAAAGAGGAAAGACTCCCATTCGATGTCAGTGTTCGATATCTATACGCTCCTGGTGAGCTAGAAGGTGGACGAAAGCGTGCTACCGATCCTATATGGAGTTTGAAAACATATAGCATTTCGCGTAGTATGGTTTCTTCGGGTCAGCCAGTCCTATATTATTTGTATGCTCCGCAGGTTTCGAATGTTGCTCGGCAACTACCAACGCGTGGATTCGTGCGTGAAGAGATACAAGTCGTACCACTTGATACCGAACTACCTCCGAATGGGATCCTAAGCTAGTTCGTTTTGGAACAAACATATATCTTTATGGCCATGGGCTAATGTATCGATTCCATTTTCAGAAATCCAACGTTTTGTGTCCAGTGGTGAAAGGGAGATTTTATTAACTCGCAGACCATAGATCTGGTGCCCAATGCTTCGCAGCATATTCATTCCATGTCTGAATTAAGGTCTTCCTATCGAAAAGAGACTCCTTATACTGCTCGTGTCGAATGTGCTTCTTCACAACGTACTTCCGTATTCCTTTAGCCTTGCGAATCTCCTTAGTGTCTGCGCATACAATCGAATACATCTTCGGTCGAAGTCCAACGTACTCTACGATGGCAACTCCTGCACACTCATCCTTCATCTTTCCAAGAACCTTTTTATTGGTAGTGTCGTATAGTGGATGGTTTTTTGGGTAATCACTCGTATCGTATAGGTCTGCATTTTTGGCTATGTCGTCGTAGACGTCTTCTGTTTGGATCTCAAGCAATAGCGAATCTGTGTCTGTGTATAGCAGTTCGCATTTATTACCATATTGGAGCTTAAGTTGGTTGTAATAGAAATCATACATCAGGTGTTTGGATAGGTCTAGAATGCTCATACCAACGTAAACTGGGCGGTTAAGTACGAGCCTGCTTTTATGCATGTGTAGTGCTACGAGGCCATCATCAAAGATATTTGATCTAGCAAATGTTGGGCTTGATATCAGCCGTCGAAGCTTGTCCTCCTCTCTTGCACGCACCAGCTTAACATCTATACGCGCTTACGCAGATTCTCCATTGTCTTACCAAATACTGAGTTGTTCATCAGCTTGTAGAGGTCTTTCTCGAAATTGCTTGTAGCCAGTTTACGAAGATCCGTATTCATACGTATATATGGCTCCATCCAAGGACTTTGGTCAAATCGTAGTGCTCGGTGCACCTTTTTCAATTTCATACCAAGAGAAAGATATAACTGTAGATTTCTATAGTGTAGGACGTAGCGTTCTTTGTCGAATAGATTGGGCACAAGCTTTTCAACTTCGATTGGGAATACTTTTTCACCTAGTAGTCCGCATTGGTACTCTGACATCCATTTTTTCTGGACTTTCATACGCTCTGGAGCTAGTGGATACGCGTTGTGAGCGTCGTGGAGTCCTAGAGGATACTCAAGGTCGACCTCAAGGATATAACCTTTGTCCGCTTGTATGTTTACATACGACTCGATATCGATTACATACGACGCGATGTCGAGGTCGATAGTCTGTAGCTTTTCTACGTCGCACCACTCAAATCCTCCTGTTGGTAGCGCTTGGCTCATAGCCCATCCGTATAGGTTGTTCGCATCCAGATACTGTATGTACGTAGTGGGCTTGATTGGGTCGTATTCTGCCGCATATGGATTGTTGGCCTTTGCATGGCGTCGACTGACCATCGAAATGCCGCCTCGCATCCCTTTCTCGATGAAAAGATGCATATCGTAGTCTGTGAGCAGCTCAAGCTCTACACCAGTCTTCTTTAGCAATGCATCCCACGATAGACCAGGGCTCGTATAGTAGTGAGCTGGGTCCAATCCATAATTTTGCATACATGTCGCTCGAAAGCCTTCAAACACATCTGCGAGTAAAAGTACATCGGTTCTAAGATATAGGTCGTGGTAGTCTCCCATAGTTTGACAATCGAATGCAGCCCAAACCTTCTGTGCGTGAGTATAGTCCTCATCTGAGATTCCTTCATCAGAAAGCTTGCTATAAAAAGCATCGCGCGGCGGTAGCCCATCCTGAAACCGCTCCCAACTGTCCATGTATTCGTATGGGTAGACGCCCTTGCGTAGAAGAAGCCCGCGCTTATGTTCGTCTTGCTCGTATCTGGCTATGATTTGGAATCCTTCCGGGTTTTTAGCCGATACTAGCTGAGCAAGAGAGGATAGCAAAAACTGAACGCTGTCGATGAATCGCAGTTTCCCTAGGGAGAATGAAATGTACTTCTCCATGTTATTTGGTATGCAATTTATCTGCCCCTCTACTTTGGAAATAGACTGCATTAATAGATGAGAATCGTATACCCGCAAATTATGGAAGACTACTGGTATTATGGTCTTCTTTGGGTCTATCCGCAGGAGTAGATTACAGGCATTGTGTGCTGCTCCACGATACTTTCCAGTGATATGGCAGTGATCGCGAACTGAATCCCCATTAAGAGATTTCTGACAGATGTGGCAAATTGTTGCACTTCGGTGGGCTATGCTGTCCTCTGGAGTCATGCATAGGGCTTTACGTCTAGATAGAGCCGCTTCAACTTTTTGTTCTTCTCGTTGTATTGCCTCCAGGAACATTTCTGTAGCATTGGGCCCTCTATAGACGACTGGAGTCTCTGTATAGCCATCACATCTCACCACGATGTAGCCGAATCCGCAAGCCTCATGTAGTTGAGTTTTCTGGGTGCTGCTGCGCAGTTCTGGTGCCAGCTCTGCTGTCGGCTCTGGTTCTTCGATCTTAGTGGTCAATGCCTCAAAATCGGCGTAAATGACATAGGGAACCTTCATCTGTTTGTACCAGTTCTGGAAGGATAGCTTGTTCTTACCCTCTTCAGGCATCTCAACTCTCACTGCTGTCTGTCCTATACCTTTACATTCTGGAATGTGTTTTTCGAGTAGATCTTCTCTGCAGTATCCGTGGAGACACCTCTCGCAGAAGTGTTTTCGGTGCTCGTACTTGCTCTGATCGAATAGGAGGCGATTCAAATCCTTGATCCAAGTGTAGTGATACTTTCCGGACTTCTCTATGAGCAGCATGTTGATACGGCGGGTGTCCACACATTTCTTGCTAATTTTTCCGGATTTATCTATAATGCTAATCTTTCCGGATTCATCTATAATGTGGCGGGTGTCTACACATTGTTTGCTAATCCTGTAGACAACCACACCTTTCTCCCAGCCGAAGACATTGATTGCAAGATTGTTTTGCTTCTCAAACCTGCAAATCTGTGATATGGGGGTTGGCACATCGATTCCCTTAAAGTCTAGATCATCCTCTATAGGATACTTAGATGGTCTCTGTGGGTCTTTTACGGCTGGAAACAGTGCTGATCGGAGTGTCCAACGAAAACAGTTATCACCCTTATTTTGAACATTAATCACAGCCTTCTTGTTTTGGACTTCTTTAGGTAGTGGAATGTACGAGCCTCCTCGTAGTGGTTGGTATCGCGCTATGTCGAGCCAAAGCAGAACTACTCGGTCTACCACCCAACCTGAGCCTCTATGTGTCCATTTCTCTAGGGTCTCTTGGATCGTTGGAAAAGACTTATCTAGCGCGGAATCGATTTCATGGACTTGTAAAACGGCCTCCTGCTTGTGGCGAAGTATTGCGTCGATGGATTCTTCACTACCATCGAGTTTGTACTTTAGTAGCTGTACTCTCAAGGCTAGCTGGAACTTTACCCCCTTTAGATCGACAATCTCTTCCTCTAGCTTTTCGTGGATTATATGACGTACACCATCTAAGAAGGCCATTGGGTCGGCACCAAATTCGTGACCCTCTGGAATATCCATCTGCCAGCCTCGTAAGAACTTACCAATGACCCATTTAGTGCGTTCAAATGCTAGTGGGGAATTCTGAGCAGCCATGTTTCACACGTATCCCTGTGGGTTTTCGAATCTGTAGCAGCTCCTGCAGTACTTCTAAGAACTGCCGCCTTGCTGCCTTTTCCTTCCTGGATAGTTCTACGCGTAGTAACACAGAGCCGCACCCAACACAAGTATAAAAAGTGCTCTGAGTTCCCTTTCCGCACCCGCGACAAGGTGTTGGAATCCGCCTTCCCTGCCTTATTTTATATAAATGGGTCCTACAATATGTACCTATGCACGACTTGCTGCAGAATGCTTGCTCTCCAACCTTTAACCAACTACATAAATTCTCGCCGCGCATTTTTTCATATAATTCGGTATCTCAGATATACATTAGAATGACGTATCTCTAATTAGATCTAATTAGGTGGGTGGGGCCATCCGTGGGACTGCGGGGGCTTATATGGGGAGGCGAATTGAAACAAATTTCAACGATTTTTTAGCGGAGTAGGGATATACGATGGGAGAAAAAAGGCTTAAATAAGGATGTGCGCCAGAACCGCTATTGTATATACTACTAACTGCAAGGAGTTAGCGCTTTTCGTTTCAGTTTTAACTCCAAGATCACGCCTTTGAGGGAAATTTCTTGCCCCTGTATAGAAATCCATCCAGTGACGCGCTCTTATCCGCAAACATTTACGGGGCCAACAGGACACTCGCGAGTTGCTTTCCGCAAGCAGTTTAATCGTTTAGGCTATCACTGAAAACCGTTTAATCACTTTCCAAGATTGTTTAAACGTTTTTAGAAACCGTTTGCTCTTCAACCCAGTCCATTTAAACGTTTTGGTAAACCGTTTGCTTTCCAAAGCTGTCCGTTTAAACGATCTGAAAAATCGTTTAAACGTTTTGAAAAAGCGTTTAACCGATCTGAAAAAGCGTTTAAACGATCTGAAAAAAAACGTTTAAACGATCTGAAAAAGCGTTCAAACGATCTGGAAAAGCGTTTACACGATCTGAAAAAGCGTTTAAACGACCCCAAAAAGCGTTTACTAACCGTTTAAATTTGCCCGTTTAACGGAAAAGCGTTAGTGTACGTTTTCCCGTGTGTGGTCACATTTATTATATAAGTAACTTAAACCAGAACCCAGATCCTCTCGGGTCAACAAGTCAACACTTACATGAAGTAGTAACCCACATGGAATCTGTCATGAACTCCAATTTTTTTTGCTTTAGTTTATTGCTTCAAACAATCAATAATCATGTGAACTAACCAAATCCTACCCCTACATTTAAAAAAAAACCTAACCATCAACAATGTGTACTCACTAATTTGTTTGAGTCAAATTAAACTAGTTTGTTTTGACCAGGTCAAATTGACCTACAGTACAGCTCAAAAAGAATGCACGCGCAAGAACTTCTTTTTGCGGACGCAAGAAGTTGATTATTGCGCTTCTTTTTGCGCTTATAATTAATTATCAACCGCAAGAAGTTAGACCCGCAAGAACTTCTTAAACGCAAGAAGTTAGAACCGCAAGAACTTCAACCGCAAGAAGTTCAACTTAATTCAAACGGGTTGAAACTCTCTTACTTATTAACGCGAAGTCGTCCCTTCGACTGGAAAGAAACAATTAAGTTACATTTTGCAGACTGAGGTTCACGTTCTGCGGAAAACATCAAATTAAAGTACTAAAGAAATATATTAGAACAACAAATACAAACTATGCAGCAAATTTATCGCATTTTGGAAGTGAAATTTCACATCTTAAATCCAAGTGCAACTTTTCGCTAATACTGCTGTTGAATAATAGCTTGGTTGATTATATGAGAAATGGCCCTAATAAGAGACGTTGTGTTCTTTATTGAATCCCACCGCCGCTCATGTGTTCAGCTGACTATTAAATAAGACAAACACTTCAGAAATATTAAACGTAAAAACTCCGAGACAAGCAGCCCAAAATATGTTCGCCTTTCACACTTCTTTATAATATTTATCACCGCCGTTTGTGTATATCGGCGAAAGCACTTACCTCCTTGCTGCTTCACAGCTCGCTTATAACGCATCCTCCCATATATTCTGATAACCTTACTGAAAATCGTTACTTAAAATGTAATATGGAAGCCTGAGCTTTCGGCACAAAATAATAACAAACAACGGCCGCTGACGATCGCTTCAGTTCCCGTTATAAATACCGGTGTTGCGAGGCCAGCTTTATAATTTGCCGTGCAAAGCATAACATCAAATAAACTTTAGCGTCTGTACATGTAGTTTCACATTTATAGCACATCCCTGTGTTGCTCAAGGTTTCGGCTCAAATCATTGCAAATGTTCGCAGTCCTAATATAAGGCATATTTTCGAAATTAAAATCTCAAGTTCTTCCCGTCTGAATTTCTCCACGTGCAAATCAGTCAGGCGTGAACGTGTCAGTCTGAGTTCATCGCTGCACTTTCTGAAGCCAAGTTGGCAATGAAACCGTGTAAAACTATACTCTTAGTCTTACCAGAAAACTTCTACTGGGAAAGTGGAATCCTTTTGAACTAAATGCGCCTTAATTCGTAGAATAGTGAGTGACTGTCTTCCCAAAATTTTACAGGTCAAAAAGAAGTGGTAATTTGCATATTGCGATCGACTCAACAATAATCGCTAAACGCGCAAATCAAAGCAGTTGGATCGAACTGCAAAACCTGGGAAACCTGGCAAAACGAAAGAAACAGTTAATAAACACTACCATAAACGAATCAAAGCAAATTGTTAAATACATCTATGTCTTTCAAAATAAGTTTTTCAAAAATATTACCGAAAGTCTTTCTAAATAAATTTGCCGTATACACTTGTAAACAAACCACGATCGAGCGTGCATTGTACTCGCGTTTCGAAGTTTGGACTTGAAACTTTTTGTATTGTTTAACTTTGTGCGTGGTCTTGCAGTTGAGCCGCAAAAAGCGGATTATCCACTCTTTACTTCTTGCGCGTTCTTGCGGCTGAGCCGCAAAAAGCGGGCTATCAACTTCTTAAACTTCTTGCGTGTTCTTGCGGGTGAGCCGCAAAAAGCGGGTTATTAACTTCTTGCGGGTTCTTGCGGCGCAAGAAGTTCTTGCGGGACTTCTTGCGGGTGCATTCTTTTTGAGCTGTACTGTAGTTTGAATTGACTGGATCAAATTGAACTAGTTTGTTTTGACCCATGGTCAAATTGAACTGAATGGTCAATTTAAACTACAATAATTATATATATCAATTTATTTGAAAGATAGCTATATAGAGTAGCCTGGGGGGTGCACTCCTCTTTATGACATAAAATTATTCTGATGATCAGTAATTTATTCCATTGCAATGTCCAAAAAAGCTTGTCTGCACTACTGGCTTAATTAGAAAATGTTATTATAGGAAAATATTGGAAATTGGGAGACTCAGGGAATTTACTGGCCAGTGGGAAACAAGAAAAATTGGGACATAAAAATTATTATTGTCTTTGGGAAATGCACTGTAATATTATTTACTTGGGACTGGATAAAACCAAATTCAGGACAAACTTGAAAATAAACCAGGACAACTTGAGAATACATGTACAATGTACAAGCTTTGTAAATTAAAACAAATTTATGCTCATTACCATGTACGGTAAAATGAAAAGTGGCTCAATACTGCAACTTTTTATTTTTAACACCTCTTACACCTAAATGCGCCTTAATTCGTAGAATAGTGAGTGACTGTCTTCCCAAAATTTTACAGGTCAAAAAGAAGTGGTAATTTGCATATTGCGATCGACTCAACAATAATCGCTAAACGCGCAAATCAAAGCAGTTGGATCGAACTGCAAAACCTGGGAAACCTGGCAAAACGAAAGAAACAGTTAATAAACACTACCATAAACGAATCAAAGCAAATTGTTAAATACATCTATGTCTTTCAAAATAAGTTTTTCAAAAATATTACCGAAAGTCTTTCTAAATAAATTTGCCGTATACACTTGTAAACAAACCACGATCGAGCGTGCATTGTACTCGCGTTTCGAAGTTTGGACTTGAAACTTTTTGTATTGTTTAACTTTGTGCGTGGTCTTGCAGTTGAGCCGCAAAAAGCGGATTATCCACTCTTTACTTCTTGCGCGTTCTTGCGGCTGAGCCGCAAAAAGCGGGCTATCAACTTCTTAAACTTCTTGCGTGTTCTTGCGGGTG
The DNA here is from genome assembly GCA_030867875.1 of Actinernus sp. WN-2022. Taxonomy (NCBI): domain Eukaryota; kingdom Metazoa; phylum Cnidaria; class Anthozoa; order Actiniaria; family Actinernidae; genus Actinernus; species Actinernus sp. WN-2022. Next base: position 3,082,500 of record JAOWCC010001634.1, read on the forward strand.
AGCCGCAAAAAGCGGGTTATTAACTTCTTGCGGGTTCTTGCGGCGCAAGAAGTTCTTGCGGGACTTCTTGCGGGTGCATTCTTTTTGAGCTGTACTGTAGTTTGAATTGACTGGATCAAATTGAACTAGTTTGTTTTGACCCATGGTCAAATTGAACTGAATGGTCAATTTAAACTACAATAATTATATATATCAATTTATTTGAAAGATAGCTATATAGAGTAGCCTGGGGGGTGCACTCCTCTTTATGACATAAAATTATTCTGATGATCAGTAATTTATTCCATTGCAATGTCCAAAAAAGCTTGTCTGCACTACTGGCTTAATTAGAAAATGTTATTATAGGAAAATATTGGAAATTGGGAGACTCAGGGAATTTACTGGCCAGTGGGAAACAAGAAAAATTGGGACATAAAAATTATTATTGTCTTTGGGAAATGCACTGTAATATTATTTACTTGGGACTGGATAAAACCAAATTCAGGACAAACTTGAAAATAAACCAGGACAACTTGAGAATACATGTACAATGTACAAGCTTTGTAAATTAAAACAAATTTATGCTCATTACCATGTACGGTAAAATGAAAAGTGGCTCAATACTGCAACTTTTTATTTTTAACACCTCTTACACCTACTTTCAATTTATGGTACTCCTGATATGTATAGATATCAATGGCCATTAAAAAATAATCTGCTTCAGAATAAATATAGAGGTAACAGTGGTTTGTTGATTTAATTATCAGCTTTGTGCTTGCTGCAGTTGGTGTCTACCGTAACAAAGAAGATGCACTGAACTATGTGGCAGCAGGAGGTATGAAATATTAGATACATATATATTTATTACTTAAATTTTTTTTTCTCGTAAAAGAAATTATGCCACTGGGACCTTAGGGTCTCTTAATAGGAGGTAAGTTCATGTGACATGTAAATTGGTCAGTTGCTAAATGTTGCTGTCCACCATTCTGACCTTGTCTCCTGCCCACCCTAAAAGTCAAGTTTCTCAGAGAAGTATACAAATATACCTTAGGACAGGTTCTACAAATTTCGGCAAGAACACAATCAGGGCATACAAACAACACAGACCTACATGTTACCATGCTGCAACTTCCCTGCAATGTATTAAATATTCAATGTTAAATATACCTTTAAACACATCTAACAGACTAGTTCTTTATATACCTGCAAACCATTTGAGACTTTGATTCTGTCATTCTTGTGTTAAATTGTGCTGATTAATAATGACAAAATATAGCAATTTTGAAGTGTTATACATGACCATATGCATGTTGCAACCCCAAAAATAGGTAAAGGGTTAATAGATTTTAGTGTGTAAAATGCAAAAGCTGGAATGTTTTAAACCTCTGAAGGTGCAACGTTACCAGTTTTCAATTTTTGTTGGTACTACCTAGCAAAAAAATTTATTTTGGAATAAATTATAACATGATTTCATGTTTTTCTTTTTCGCTTTTCAAAAGGTCATGTAATGACATACTTAGGTAGTTAAAAAGAGCCACTTTGACAAAATATTTGATAATCCTACTGTGTGAATTTTGGCATTGAAATACGATTTTATGGTGTCCAAAGATTTTTGTAGTGTCCGTAGATCATGCCTTGTACACTGTATACCACATAATAAATAATATGGCATTCATTTAACTGCCTGGTGAAACAACTAAGTATATATGCATAACTAATACAGCAATGAAAAAAGCTAGAGTTACATGTATATGCAATTTAAAGTGGCAATCTAGTGTCCATAGATTAGTGTAGTGGCCGTAGATCGAAATTATACTGTATATACTGTATATTAATGTATTAATGTATTTATTTAAAAAATGTATATTGAAAAAATACCTTAAGGTTATCATAATAATTTAGATAAATTGTTACATGTAGGTGTACCCAAGACACAAATTCTTATTTATGTGGTTAAATAATTATTTAGCTAAAATTGGTAGTCAGAATACTAGTATTCAGCATCACGTTTAAAATACTGGTCATTCACTAGCTGGCATTGTGTACATAGCACATCCGGGCTTTCTGCGCAAATAAAATTCCACGGAATGCCCAGTAAAATCTGGGAGGTTCTGGGAAACCACGGAATATAAGAAAACCTGGAAAATCTATGGAAAGCCAGGAAAATCCCTGCCTATCCTGAGAATTTTCCGTGCTTTCCCAAATTTATGAATTCTAGAAAATCCACAATTTTCCAGGGGAAATATTATTGGCTTTCGCAGAGTTCCCCCCAGCTTTGCAAGTAAAATTATTTAACCTTTTTTTGCTGGAATGAGTAAGTTGCTATTCTTCTTCCAATGAGTGGCCAAATTCGCATTTCTGTGATAGTAGGTTAATGATGAACAATTGCTAATGTGAGTACTCAATAACGATTAGGCAGCAGAGAGGGAAAACACAAATTAAGAGCAGTATATGATCTTAAATAATCGCTTCTCTTTGAATCTTTCACTGGGACAGTTGCATATTTACCGGTAATGTTTGCATTCATATAAACTCTCGCCAGTTATGTATCTTGGGATGGTGGACTTGATTTTTGACTTGATTTGTGCTTGTTATCAGGTTAATTTGCATCTTGTAATTGAAGGGCTGTGTGCAAAAAGGGCATAAGTGACTCTTGATCATGTTCTAAATTCTCCCTTAGAAAACAAAGAAATTATAGCCAGTTTGACACAGAGTAGGGCATCCACTGACCATGAAATGCATCTAAAAATCAATATGGCGGCCGTGTATAAATGTGTTGTAAACATGAAGGACAACAGTTCGTTTCTGGAAGATTTATATATACGAAAATCTCTTCAATGTTTTTCTTGGTATACCAGTGACTTGAAGAAAGCTTTTTTATTGGGCACCTACATTGTAAATGCTTGTCAAGAAAAATGCCTTGGGTAGTGATAGAGCCTTTGGAGGGTAAGTTAACACCGTTCAGGCCTTTTTTCTTCATATTTAATAATAATCTATTAATAAAAAACTTCATAAAGTCTGAGTCTGACATTCAGCTATGAAAGGCAGGAATCCCGTGTTTCGTATAGCTTTAGATAAAGTAAACAATTTTTGGAAAGTCTAGAATGTTTTCCAGCTTTTCTAATGTATTTTCGCAGCACTAAATATAGTTAACAGATTTTTTCGTTTTTCCGTGAAACTGAAAATGCAGGGAGAAAATATGGAGAGCTAGGTTTGGCGCATGAGTCTTCTCGACATGTATTAAATCAGACATTTACATGTAACCGGGAAAGTCTGATTTAATTCCCTCCCCTGAGTATTGCCATGAATATTTTTCCAGACGTTCCAGGAATTTTTTTCCGGGCTTTCTGTGAAAGGTAGGAAAAACAAGCTTTCTGGGCATTTTCCGTGCTTGAGGCTTCCCTGATGAATCAGACATTACTGGGAAAGTCTGGATTTTCCGGGCTTTCTTGGCTTTTCAGACTTGCCTGGATTTTTTTTCCAGGTTTTATAATAGTTTTAAAGGCAAGAAAAAAATGGGCTTTCCGGGCGTTTTTCCACGTAAGTCTAATGCAAAAAGCATGGTTAATAAGTCTGGAAAGCCCAGTAAATCCAGGCTTTTCTGGACTTTTTACCAGGCTTTTGGTGCAAGGGAAGATACACCATTAAAAAGTTTTTTTTTTAATGAACAAACCAAGGCATTGTCTTTTCCCTATTTTTCTTGATGGTGTTGCATTGTGTTTTGAATAAACTTTCTCTCCTTCCACAAAAAGAAGTGTGAGAAAACTTGTTCATTAGGGTGCCTTACAGGAAAAAATGGAAATAAACCAACCAACAGTTTAACTTTACAACAATAACAGCATTTGAAGTGATTTTTAATTTTGAGAAATCTTTGTGGAACACTTGTCAGCTGTATAACCCTGATTGTGATCTTGCCCAGTACTATATTTGCTCTTCTTGTTAATGCAAATAGTCAAGTGTTCACAGTTGAGCAAGTAAGAATAATTATTGTTGTTGTATGGTCTTCTATTTTTAATTTCAGCCACTACAGGGGCCATCTATAAAGTGTTTGGGGGATGGAGGAGTATGACTGTGGCAACTGTTTTGTGTGCTGGTTTGAGGTAATGAGACTTGCAGCTATTAGTATTGGTAATCATTAGTGTGCAAGTTAAATTTATTAATGATTAATAGTGTGAGTGATGTTTGAAGATTCTAACAAAATAACACAAGTCTGCAGGACGAGTGTTATTTTCAAAAATCACAAGCACTATTAATCATTAATTGAATGTTGCACACTAATGATTACCGGTTAATATTGTGCAAAAATGAAAAGGAGAACTGAATTAATTAGTTTTTGCATTGAATTAACTAGTTTTTGCATCAAATTAACTATATTTGCACCAAATGAACTATATTTGCACCAAATGAACTAGTTTTGCACCGAATTAACTGTTTGCACTGCTGTTAGTGATTAACACGTCTATGCTCAGCTAATCAGAATTGAGTATTTTGTATTTATGTTTTCCCTCTGAGCTACAATGTACATGTATATCATACAGAACTTAAGATGATTGGGGACACTGTTTTTATATGGCTATGTCTACCAAGGGTGGTTAGTGTGCCAGATATGCTTTTGTGTTTTCAGTGAGAGCCTATGATTTAACGTCCTGATCCCAGAAGACACAAAGTTATAACCATATTATGCAGAAATCAGAGCAAAGGCAGCATCTTCTCCCAGTTATTTTAAGACCCTGAGTGGTGGTCCGGCTGGGGCCTCCCACATGACAGACTGACACTTAACCACTGAGCTAACTGGGCACTATACCTAGTTCTGTAGTTATGAGTTTCTGATCTAGTAGACAGTTTATTGGTTAAATAATTAATATTACAGTCATATACATTGTGTACATGTACAGACTGGCGGTCAGGTATTTGTAAACTAAGGAGCTTGATATATGCTGTGGTGAGGAAAATGAACTTAAGAAATTATAAAGATGTATATAAAAATAATTGTTGTGGTTCAATTTTAACTCCTGGTTCAATGCAATAAGGGCGTAAGTGACTCCTGATCATGTTCTAAATTCTCCCTTAGAAAACAAAGAATTTGAAGGAGAATTTAGAATCTGATCAGGAGATACACACATGTACTTATGCCCTTGTTGCACATTTATTAGCCCATCAATAATTTGAACTGGTTCAAAAAGAATAAATCTGGTGCAAAATTATTTTAACTGGTTCAAAATAATTAAACCAGTTAAAAAATGGAACCAGTGCAAAAAAATGACCCAGGGGTTAAGATTGAACTACAACAAACATGTATATCTTATTTACACTGTCTTCATCAGTTTACCAGTAGGCTTGATAGCACAAGTGGGAAATACATACCTTATACCTGATGAATACAAACAAAAACAAATTGAGGAAAGTACAAGAAAGAAGGAACTTTGGTGAGTATATGATCATCAGAATGTTAAATAAAAAATGTTTATTGTGGAAACCTTCTTGGGCTGCATGGCATAGTTTTTGCATACACACCCCTCATAAGGTCCACCCAATCAGGGACCAACAGATCGATAAAAATGTAGAATACAAAAATAACTTTCTCAAGGTAGCGCAGACCAATTAGTGTTTCTTACTCTCAAAATGTAGGAAATGCCATTTCAGAGACCTTAATTAATACATTCTCAAAACCCCCTAGCAGCTCACGCTTGCAGCACTCATTTGTGCACAGGTCTACGGTGCTCATGCCCCCATATAAAATCTTGGATATGTGCCTCTTCACTAGTTAGCTAATAATACTGGGACTCAGTTAAAGTTAAAAATAAATGTGATATAAATAACTTAAGAGTTCTCACTGTCTCAAGTGCACAATGCGACACAATGTACAGCAATTGCATTTATTTAATAAAATTCATGTGCAAGTGCTACATACATGTACATGTACACGACTTGTATGCACATCAAGTCAGCCTAAAGCCTTCACAGGTACATGTACAAAATGTAGCTTGGAGCCTGCATTGATCTAATAGCAGGAGTGTAACAGCTGTTTTGAAAGCCTGCAGGCTATAATTGCTACTTAACTGCCTTGTCTGGAAGCACTCTGGTTCCACATTATTATAGAACTAGGAAAAAGAAATAACTAATGATACATCGACTTGAAGTTGATATTATACATTATTATACTGTATGTGGATGATGTCTTGTACATGTATGTCTAAGAGAAGGTATGACACAGTCTGTAGAAAGGGGATTTATATCAGGTTATTACAAATATGAGTGGTCTGAACTGTAGAATTCTGACTGCACGAAGAACCAACCAGAATGCTTCATGGACTTAGCTCAACCAGAGCTTGACACTAACAGTGTTTCCCTGTCACCAGTGTAAAGTAAAATTTTCATGTGGAAAGTAAAAAGTTTGGTTTGGAAAGTATATTTTCAAGATATATTGTTCAATATTTACTCAGTTTACATGTACCTTAAATCCACAGTTGCAACATTAGTCTTAAAAGTTAGTGTTGAGCCCTGTCAACAATAATATTCAAAGTTTGATTTTTTTTCTACAGGAAGCAACAGCTTGAAGCAACTGATAGTTTAATAGAAAGCATGGAAAAAGAACTGAACACTGAAGCAGAAAAATAGGAAACTCTGATATTCACCAAATATGTTATTTTTATTGTGTACAATTGTAAATACACAGCTGGATTAAACTGCTGCTGTTTTGTATGCTACAAACAGTAATGTTGTACCAAACATTAAAAACCCCAGGCTTATACAAATGTAATGTGTCATAATTGACAAAAACCTGGTAAACAATTTTGGTTTTCAGATAGCAGTCACAATAGACAAGTTGTGTATTCTCACGGACGAGCTGGAATGAGCCCCCAATGGAGACCATGAGGGGCAGATTATAGTCCTATCTATAGTTGGTGATATCAAAACTGGAGTTGAGACAGCTCGGTTCGAGGCTTGTATCTACATGTACCGGTAGTTAAGCATGATACTCAAAAGCTACATGTACTGTATTCATAGAAAGAGAGTTTGTATCAGTGCAGGGTCAACTCCATCCTCCATACTGTAAAAAGGTCTATTGGCTAAAAGCTTATAAATTATTTACATGTAACATTAGAAATTAAACATTTTAGCCTCCATTCAATGCGCATTCCAGCTTGCATGTCCATAAGAAAACAACTTGTCTTTTCAGGTTACATGTTTGTTAAACACTGTGCCTGGGCATGGCTCACAGGCTCTGCTCTCAACTACAGCTAGAATATATAGTACATCATTTTTTGTACAAGAATTGTCTCGGAGTTCAAAGTAGCCAGTACATTGGATAATTTGTTTTCCTTTGTTGAAATCAATCTTTACTTGTTTTGTTTTGCCATTTAACTCCACCAAAATACATGCAACACAGGCTAAGTAAGTTTAAAATAATTAAGTTATATGCAAGTTGACATATCAGGGCCCAGGTACCATTATTGGATACCATGACAATTAGGCTCAATTACTTTACTGATGTGCATTAATTTACTTGCAAATTTCTCTCAGTCTTACAGAGTTTTAAAATATACATGTACATGCAAGCTTACTTTTCTTTTTTTAAATTCCATGGTACATGAACAATTAAAGTGCTTCTTTGACAATGGCTGTTAGAAGAACTTAATGTTATTGTGACTCGATCTCCACCTTTGTCTCAATACACTGTAATATTATGTAGGTCTACTAATAAAAGTGATATACTGCGGACAGCCATTAATTGCTCCATAATCATTCAGGAAAGCTTGTTTCAGCTTTCTTTTCAATAAAAAAATATTAATTATATGTTCAGGGCTGGAAATAATTATTATCATTATTGTATTTGTGTCCTTCCAAATCTTTATTTTGTTCAGACATTACAAAATAATGTGAATGGCTCACTTCTCGCAAGATCAAATTTTATATTCTTTTATTTTATTTTATCCATTGTTGTAATTGAGTTCCCTGCAAGCAGAAGCTCCTTTTCTTCCCTTTCTTTTGTAATTGCTTTCAAACTGGTGGAGGGAAAAGAAACCTCTGCCCCCTGAGTTACAACATATTGTTTGATCTAACCACCATCCACAACCATGGACAAATAAATTATAAAAATATATAGTATGGTGCACCTGCCAACATAAATAATTAGTTTGCATTCTAATTACCATGGTCATTAATCAATCCATCCAAGCAATTGGATTGTCAAGTCTTTTCCGTGTCGCTTAATAATGCAATGCACAACAAACAATGTTGTGACGGAGGCAGAAGTTTCTTTTCCCCCACCAGTGTGCAAAGTGATTACAAGAGAAAGGGAGGAAAAGGAACCTGTGCTAGCAGGAAAGTTACATATACTTAGGAAATTCTAAGGAAATTCTGCACTTGGGGACTTCAAGGTTGGAGACTTATTTTCATTTGGGCTATACACAAGTGCATTTTGGAACTTCCTTCTTAGAGCTATGGTGATCAAATCAGAAGTGTCACTTTCTGACAAGCGCCGTTTTTTCTTAATGGGTGTTCCACCTGGAGATCTTTTGCATGGTGTGCTTTTGAGGTCACTTACACAACCACTCTGGATCCGTTTTAGTATCTCTCTGTTAAGTGACTGACCAGGAATAGGAGTATTACATGTATATTTGTTAAGTGTTGAAGCCAGACCACATTCTTTTTTGGGTGTGCACTGGGTAATAACCCTTTGTTTCTTTGTTGGCCGTGTGAGGTTGGTGTCTGCCCAAAAAATGCAAGGAGGAGGGGGTGGTGGTGGGGGTGGCATTGGCTTTGATATTGACAGCTTGTGATGATATGAAGATGAATCATCAGAGTTATGCTTTCTTTCATTTTTATCAATTGTGCCAACATCGATATCATTTCTGGTACAGTATTTTCCTACTTGGTGGAACATTTTTGCTAAATTTTTCCTGAGTACTGCATCACGTTGGTTTGTGAAGTCAAATGTTCCAAGTGCTTGGAGTGTGTTGTAAAGTTGTTGTATGTAATTTCTCTTGAGCTGTTCATTTTCCTAAAAAAAGCACGGAGGAAATTACTCTGTGATCAAAAGGGAATAATTTTATTATTAAATATCAAATACTTACATGTAATTCATAGTATTTTTGATAAGATCAATTTAAGCATTTGAATTATAATAATGTATTAAAGAATGAAAGGAACATCTTTGAATTTAGATTATAAAATGTATTGCATCCAAAGTTCAAGTATTTTTATCTTATACATGTAGCCTATCAAATAATTGTTATTCTCTCTCCCATGTGATTGGTGGATTTTTATTATGCATATATACATTTACATGTACATGAACACATACATGTACATGTATGTCATTCAATTCAATGACTTCACCTGATGGTCATCTTTGATTCAAAGCAAGGCTGAATCCTTTGTTTTCGCTAGGTTAGCCTCACACTGAGGGATATCAGAATGAGTTTAGCCTGGAAAACATTAAAGGATTGCCTCGCTTTGAATCCAAGATAGCCACCAGGTGACAAGAGTGAGTAATGAATAACTCTCTGTCAGCTATTGGTAAATAAACCCCGTGTGAGCATACATGTACACGTACATGTAGCACATGTAAGGGCTCCTGCCAGTAAAAGAATAATAATTGAAGAATTATAGACTGAGACTATAACCTACATGTACTTTGTGGGACATTATCTGTTCCTCAAAATGCACATTTTCCACTGTGCTTCGCTCTAGGAAACTGTTTAATAATTATTATATTGCCTCTCAGAACAGATAAATATCTGAGTGTGGACAAATTACAGGGCATACAATAATTGTATCATGCTGGGCAGAAATGACTGTAAAAAGGCTGGGGTTTTCAATATTTTAAAGACTGTGGCATAAGAGGAATGAATTTTAGTAGGTGTAGTAGTGTCAACAAAAGATAACCTGAAGTTAAAGTGCAACTAACCCCTTTTGCAATTTTGATACATATGAATCTTTGAAAGGTTTTGGGTACTTCTGTGAAGAAATTTTTGGCTTACATAGAATACTCTGTTCTATGCTTGTTTGAAATGGTGAAAATTTGACCTTTCCTGACCCATGACCGCGTAAGAAAAAGACGGTTGATTCTTGATCTTACGTCACCTCATTAATGCATTATTCTTCATGGCGCCTTTCTATCACAACAACATTGATATATACATGTAGATAATATACACAGTCTGTGAGTTGTTAGTAAAGAAAACAGTTATTTTAGACAAGCTGCTAAATATTTATACAAATTATTGCAAAGTGGAATGAATTAGATGACATAAGATCAAGAATCGACCCAGTCTTTTTCTTACACGGTTATGGGTCAGGAAAGGTCACATTTTCACCATTTCAAACAAGCATAGAACATAGAGTATTCTATGTAAGCCAAAAATTTCTTCACAGAAGTACTCAAAACCTTTCAAAGATTCATATGTATAAAAATTGCAAAAGGGGTTAGGTGCACTTTAAGCTAATGTAGCCATCATTATGACATCACAACAATGTCATTTGTCCATTTCTAATAGGTTTCTTATAAATTTTAATTACCTCTGAAATGTTTTTAAAATCTTGTTCATGAGAATGAAGGGATCAAAAACCCATTCTTGATTGGTTGAGGTAAACAAAAGTTATTCAATTTTAAATTTTGAGAATTTTCCTTTGGACTTTGACTTGTTAATTAATTATTGTTACAGACAAATGTATGGAAAACTGAAAACATGATTGCATGCTTCCCAGCACAGCTACACCCTTCAAATTTTGATCAGTTCATATTTTACCTCGTATCTTAGTTTGCAGACTGTGAATATTTCAGAAATTCAATTTTATGGAAATTATTTGGCAATATTGGATTCCCATACAAACACTGTATTTTCGTGCTATGTTGCCCCCCACCCTCCCCCCACTTTTGCAAAAAAAAAAATTGCCTAGTACTCCCCCCCCCCCCCCCCCCCCCGTTGAAATTTCTCTCTGCCATCCCTCCTTACGATCTCCTTACTGGTAATTATTATAACCTACACCACACCTCTTCAATCCTGTTTCTGAGGTTCTTGTCCTTTTCAATGATCAGAGAAATCCATTCCTCCTCCAGAAGTTTCTTTTCACCTGTGGTATAATATTTGGGATTCATGTTATTAATTAATAAAACTATTGTTGCTTGGAATTTTGTGCTTCATATAAATAATTTATGTTATATTATCTCATGAGTGCAAGTAATTATAACAAACTACGGTATTAGTAAATCAACTTCAAGTTGTCAACTTATCAACTTCAACTTTATTTCACTAGTATTCTTCCTATAGCTACCTATCAAAGGAGCAAAACCTTTCGGGTTATGTACCAGATGTGTAAAGACGGGGTAAAGAGCACTATAATCATACCGAAGTCCATCATACCGATACTTAGAGCTACCAAGTCATTGACATACATGCATATGGCTGATAAAAAGATCGTATGGAGTTTTGTGACACTTTAAATGTTTCGGATCCAAGCAAAGAAGAGGAAGAACCAATTAATTTTAGGCTCCCCAATATTTATACTCGTTTCCCCGACATACATTACCCTGGGCCTGGGTGCCAGAGGTTCTTAACTGCCCTCTCTAAGCCAAAGTTTAGATCGACGAGAAGGCGGAAATTAACGCATATATATGGAGCTATAGAGTGAGACAACGAACGACAGACTTTAATAGTTCCCTGAAATGCAACGAGAAAGAACCAAAGAAGGAAAAAGTTATCTGAGAACCAGAAAACGCGATTTGCAAACCAGCTGGTTTTGCGGTTTAATTTTTTTTAACGATTTCATTTCAAGTCTTTATATTTTATGTTGAACACAGAAGCATACGGTTTCCTCCCTTTGCTAAATTAGACATATATAATATTCTATATTTAAGATATCTCGATGCACTTACCTAAATCAGACACGTTTTCGTAAGTTTCTCGAATCTCTAAGCTTCGGTCTTCGATGATCTTCGCCATTTCGTTCCGATCTCCGGCATAGTTCAGTAGTTTTGACTTCCATGAGTAGTGTCTTGACTCTATGGATAAAAAGTCAATTTGTATTGGTGAAATTTTATCTAATCAAGTAGACCAAGGCAATCCTGAGAATATTTTATTACCTAATTCACCACAATTTATGGAAAAGAAAGTCGCCAATTCCCGATCGGCGAACTTCGAATCGATCGCCATGTTGATTTCTGTTTCCAAATTCAAATTTTGGATTAATTTGCGTTCTGGTCTCTGATTGGTGGAAATCAGTCGGTAGACACCAGTTCTTTTCCAGTGTCCAGCAATCGCAATCTGTTATTCCACAGGTAGCCCAAGCTTGGGATCTTAACAGCTTTTTAGTTTTCCATGTAGAACGTAAATCCCGAATAAAAATCGACAAAAACCTAGTATCTTCTTGTGTTCCTTAACTATATCCGTGCCCTGTTACAGCGCATTTCAGCAACATTTTCCCTTAAAATCCTTGCTGAAATTCGCTGTAACGTGGCACAGACATAGTCAAGGAACACAAGAAGACAACTAGGTTTTTGTCGATTTTTATTCAAGATTTACGTTGTAAATGGAAAACTAAGAAATCCCATACAATGCTGTTAAATATTATACAGACCCGAAGCTTGGGCTACCACTGTACTGAAAAAAAAAACTGTCGCTGCTGTTTTCATGTGGTCCTACGGAAAACACATTTTCTACTCACCTGCTGATAGAAGAGACTAGCGGAATCTCTGAGTATATCCGATGATAGCGTCAATGTGGTAGTTGATTAACATCATGTAGGTCTAATTAAAACTTGTATAATCAACTAATTGAGGTATGCTAACCGCCGTGGAAAGCGAGTAGCAGCTGACGTTTCGAACGCTAGCCCTTCGTCAGAGCAAAAGAGGATTAAAACTGGTCTCCTACGAAAGAGTACTTTAGTAGGAACAGGCTTATTACACCTCGTTTTAACCCATACTACATGAAACATTTAATTCTGTGGCCAGAGGTGCCATCTCATGGAACACCATATCGGAGAACATTGATGCAGCAACATGCACTATAAAGACATATGGATAAGGCTCAGAAAGGTAGATATATTACATCAGGAGCCCATTACCAGGAGCGTTCCTATGTCATGGGCTGGGCCCCCAGCACAGGAGTAGATGTGGCTATATTTAGAATTGCTGGTTTTCACTTGACATCATAGCCGCCATGTTGGTGCTTTTTCGTTAGCTTCTTTTGTTGGGGCACCAACATGGCCGCCATATGCCCTTTGTCATTTGAATCTCTGGGGATTGAGTGAAAACCAGCAATTCGAATTCCCGCGTTGAAAGTGAGAAGAATGATAATGAATAATAATGAGAAGTGACGTTAGCTATCTGATTGGCTAAGACAACATGGCCTTTGTTTATTTCGCGCGAAATGCAATTCTAAATACTCATATGGAGTCACATCTACTCCTGTGCTGGGAACAGACCCAATGGGGAAGATGGACGCTCCTGGTAATGGGCTCCTGATAACAGAGATTTTAACTTTACATCAGTGCAGTGCATCACAGGAACTAAAGATTACATATATTATTAATAATTAGGTAAGTATTATGATAGATCAATTATGAATTTGCACCTATAGTATACATGCATCAGGAGTTCCGGACTTCCGGTTGGATCACACTGCATTCTGGGTAGGTGGGCTCAGAAAAGTGGGCATCAACTTCTAGATCGGCCATATTGGATTTGAGTGCAGTCAATTTTTGCTCCTTTGCAAGTTCAAAAACTTACTACCTAATACACGGAATATCTTACCTTTACAGATTCTTCAGTTGGGAGTTCTAAGTCGATGTTTAAGCTTTAGAACGGGATTAATAAAGTTTCCAAGTTGACTGCGCTCAAATCCAATATGGCCGCTCTGGAAGTTGATGCTCACTTTTCTGAGCCCACCTACCCAGAATGCAGTGTAATCCAACCGGAAGTCCGGAACTCCTGATGCATGTATATGGAACTATTCGAATATATTTTTTTAGATATTGTTACATTTTTAACATTTTTAACTTTTTAGACAGTTTATGATTTATAAATGATTTAGCCACCTTTTTAATGTATATATTAATGTTACACACCATTTTAATGTATATACTAATGTTACACACGACCCCACAAGCGGCGACGCTGTAATGTACCTTATTATACTTAATTTTCGCGTCACTTTAATTTCGCGTTTTTCGCGATTTTAAAGAAATTGCGAATTTAAAGTGACGCAAAACTTAAGTGTCGCGGGTTCACTTTAATTTATAAGTAAAATGGCGAATGTAATGATTGGTCTATCGACGAAATCGTGAAAATTAAGTGTTGCGAAATATGGCCATCCAAAAATCGCGAAAATTTGATGTCGCGAAAATTAAGTGTAATAAGGTATATCGTGTTTAAATAGAAGTTGTTGTATTGTATTGTACTTAAAGCTCCATACACCGTATCAACACTGAAACGAATCTTACGTATACAGTATTTATGTTTCTCGTGTATTCCATATTGTTTCTATAGCCATCATTATAACTCTTCGACTATAAATGTGCAAGCTAGTACGAAATATTTCAAACAAAAGTCTATCACAATGTTTAAAATACTGAATGGCCGGTGGTCCCTTCATGTACCAACACATGAATTGCTATCAAAATACAATAGAAGTAACGCAATACAAAACAATAGAACGAAATACACAATACAATAGAACACGATACACGATTACAATTTGGTAGTAATTCATGTCTGCCTACATGAAGGTAGAAACGAATGGCCATATGCCTGAATATTTAAAGATCAAGTTTATTTATATCAGTGCTACTATGTACAGAATATAATCTATTGAGAGGGGCTTGTATAAAGGCTGGTATGATCAACTAAAAGTCGATTAAGGTTAACCACCGTGGGGAGCGAGTAGTAGCTGACGTTTCGAGCGCTAGCCCTTCGTCAGAGGGGCTCTTTTGCTCTTACGAAGGGCTAGCGCTCGAAACGTCAGCTGCTATACTCGTTCCTACGGTGGCTTATTAAGGACATGAAGTTTTTTTCCTTGAAATAATTCACAATTCGGATTTTTAACACAAAAATCCAAGTTGTGCGTGAAAATAATTCACAACTTGGATTTTTAACACGGCGGTTAGCATACCTTAATCGACTTTTAGTTGATCATACCAGTGTTTATCTTCCCCGCCGACGCAGATCAACACTAGTTTCTACAGGAACTAGTCACCCATCGTATCTTGTATCTCCTGCTTGTATAAAGGGCCAACGAGAATACCAATACAACATTTTGGCTCTCTCTGGGTGGGTCATAATTTATCGTCCTTCGAACCTAGTCGCAACTCTCACACACTGATCCTTACGTTTGTTACAGCCTTTATTGAGAAAATTCACATGCACACAAAAGATTATAGCGACTGTTCTCCGAGTTTTCTAGATATCACTTTGAGCTTCATTTTTTAATTGACCAAACTCAATAATTCATGAAGCAAAAACAAAGGAAAACACAGAGCGGTAAGTAATCTGTAAATCTGATACAGTTGCGTCCTGATTTACACAAATGTTTGCTTCGATTGTCTCAGCCAAAATAGGTCGTATCGCCAAAATAACTGAAAAACATGACTCTATACACCTAGACGTTTGATAACTCATATATACAGAATTCGTGTCCGTGCATTATGAGACTGATTTACAAACTCTCGCTTTCAGCTCGAGTTTGTAAATCCCATAAAGCACGGCCACTCGGCATTCTGTATCTATTACTTAAAACTGTATCTATTACTTAAAAAATAGCTACATGTATTCCAGTCATTCTGAGCAAATACAAAACGGACGAGTGAAACTAACTGAAAACTACTAACTTGTTGTTTCACCGTTTACGGTGATTGGCTAAATGGCTACCATGGGTATCAGATATTCTCTAGGACGAGAGGTACATTCGTCACTGACCTTTGCCGTCAGTTACGTAAAAATCACAAAAGTAACAGTGATCGAAGCGAGGCCATTGTTGTCCCAGCCGGCTTATCACCAGGAAGAGAACAATCTACAGTCGATGGTGGAATATATATAACGTTAATTTCCTTATGACACAAAAGACCAGAACAGTGACTGGATCAAATGGCCTTGCTCTGATACCATTGTACCAGAGCAGGAGCCCATTACCAGGAGCCCATTACCAGGAGCGTCCATATATACTCTACTCCGCGTGAGTCAGCGTATGACCGGTTTGAGTTATTTTTAGAACATGTTTCCCGGGTAACTGCCTTCTGACTCTGCTGCGATCGTGCATATGCTTGC
The DNA here is from genome assembly GCA_030867875.1 of Actinernus sp. WN-2022. Lineage (NCBI taxonomy): Eukaryota > Metazoa > Cnidaria > Anthozoa > Actiniaria > Actinernidae > Actinernus > Actinernus sp. WN-2022. The sequence continues at coordinate 3,098,743 of JAOWCC010001634.1, forward strand.
CGTAATTATCGAGATTAAGAATGATCTATTGTTCTTTGAGGTGATTTTACTAACGCTGCATTGTCCTGACTATGGTTTGATTGGATTCCCAAAGTGTGGGCACGTGAACTCCCGTGAGATCTGTTCTAAATATAGCTCAATCCGGTCATACGCTGACTCACAGGCCTAGTATAGTATGGGAGATGGACGCTCCTGGTAATGCCTCCTGACCAGAATTCTTTCCGTGCGGGCATGCATGAGATTTTTACTGAGAATGACATTTTACGGTTTTCCAAAAGTGTGGCGCATTCGCGGAACAAATATATGGGCTGAAGGATACACGATCAGTAGAATTTTGAAATTCAGTTTATATACACCAGCAGAGATAGAGTTACTATTGCGCATGCCGGACTTGACATTGTCTCGGTATAAGGTCTGTACAGAAACCTAAAAAGAACAAACAACAACAACTATATTAATACTATACTCTCACATATGGATAGATAGATCTATAATAATTATAGATACATGAGTATGAATAATAACAAAACAAGTAACTAAGATATAAGAGTAATGAGTACCTGTAACAACCATTAAATAGCTAATCTAAGGGCGCTTTCCATTTACACGAACTGACTGGTCTGACCGTCCAGTTCTTAAATGGAACGCATCAGTTGTAGGAACTGGCTGGACCAGTTCTCAGAAACTGACACGTACCATTTAAGAACTGGCCGGTCAGACCAGTCAGTTCGCGTAAATGGAAGCGCCCTAAGTCAGTTAACTCTTACATAAAGGCTTAAATAGAAAAAATACTAACGAAGAAAGGCGGCCGTAATAAGCAGCCCAAATATGCAGGGAAAACAAAACGAAACAAAACGGGTAAATATAAACACAACGAAACACATGTATATAAATTATGTACTCTGTTTTGTTGTTTAAGTATAATTGTCCATGAAATTATATAGATTTAAACTTGCATTGAGTTTAAAAGAGGTTTCACTGCCGGAGGATTTAAGGTCTTTATGGATGTTGTTCCAGATCAGAGAAGATTAAACTTGCCGTAGCATAGCGTAGCATATAGCATAGCGTAGTGTAGCATATAGCATAGCATATAGCGTAGCGCCATAGTTATGAATTATGACCTTACCAATATTAAGAAATGACTCTTGGCAAATAAACTAAGTCTGAACATAGCTAAAACAGAGTACATCTGGATTGGATCTAGACATAAAATACATAATATTCAATTCCAGTAGTCGAGTAGAACCAAATGTTATTGTTGCAGGGTGATTCTGTCAAAAGAGTTACAGATTGTATGGTACTCTGTGCAAATAGACGAATTTCTCACATGGGTATAACATACTTGACGAAATTACCAAGAAGGTATCATCTGGAATCGGTTCTATCAAATTTAAAAGGCTTAGAGATTTTGTAGACCGTGATACGCTGATATCTGTATTTATAATACAACCCAGATAGTACGAGCGCGCTGATTGGCTTATAGACTCAAAACATCTTAGTATGGTCTATTGTGCCGGTAAACACAGAAATCGGCACGCCTGCTTGCGCTGTGTCGCAGTTATATCATGAAAACGGCAATACACCACATATTTCAATATGTTTACTGACGACATAAAGCACTTGGGATGTTGGGAGAACACTTGAAATGCTAGAAAATCACGCGCCTTCGGCTTGTGATTTTCTAGCATTTCTTGTTTTCTCTCAACATTCCGTGCACTGAAATGTGTGGTCTATTGCTTAAATAATGCCTTAGTTTAGGTCCACTTCGACTACTGTTGTGAGGTTTGGGACTCAATGGGAAGTGGCCTTGCCCAACGTTTGCAAAAGCTTCAAAATATGCAGGTGCGCTAGGTTAATTATGCGCTGCAAATACAAAACTGGCCAGTCAAAAATAGCCCTACGCTCTCTTTGTTGGATTATTCTGGCTGAACGTAGAAACCAAATTAAGGCTAGATTAATGTTTAAGATTCTTCATAGTTCAGCACCAATTAAGTAGATTATCTAATATATTTAGGGAGGGCTGGGGCTTCAGAGGGGAGGGTCATCAGAAAAATTTGGAACTTTTTTGGAGGGTCAAGCCTTTTTATTTTGAAAGCCAGGTGAGGGTCAACCTTTTTTCCGCGAGATGTCGTTGTCTTTTTTAAAGTTCGGCTGTTAAATTTGCCAGTTCTTAAGCTGCTTCAAACAGATAGAAAAACAGTGAAAGTATCCCACATTCATGACATCCAGCTGAGCGCTTCATCTTTCCAAATGTTGCTCCCTGTCTGGTGCTCGTGCTCGATATTTCACTTTCTGCTTGGCATGTCGCGCTGGAGGACAACCACAATAACTGCAAGACACTCCGGTGTCTCTTTCAAACTCCTCGCACTCGCCACAAGCACATTTTCCCTGATCAAGGCCTCGCGAATCTTTGCCCATAGTGAATTGATTCTTTGAGAATCCCACCGATATGTTAGCCAAGTGGCTTCCGGGCAGTAAAGTGACCGATATAAATAACGTTAATTAAACATACGTTTGCTATATCGTGGTATATCATATATATCGGGGTTTGGACGATTGTTTCAGGAATGACACCTGAAATATATTCTATTCAAATATGTTCTATTCCACCTAGTTTTTGCGTAGTAGCCACGTAGCGGCCCTAAAGGAGGGAGGTAAAGATTTCCACCAAGAGACCACACATGGTTCATAAAAAAATGTTTTTTTGGTGGGGGGTAGGGTCACATGTTTTCTTGATGTCTTGAATGGAGGGTCATGAATTTACCTACTGATTAAAAGGGGAGGACCAAAAAATTGTTGCAAATCCCCCCCCAATAAAAAACGTACCTTCCCTTAGGGAATCATATGCAACCAATAGTAATTACAATATATGAAATTCTACCAAAAAGGTTGCTACAACAATATGCTTTATTTAATACCACTAATGTTTCAGTTTGGTAGAAGAATGAATGTAAATTAAACGATTATTCAGGTAAATGCTACCCAGAATAACTATGAAAGCTAATCTAAGCTGGGTAGCATGAACAGTGTCATGATAAATATGTTTATTGTATGCTGCCGTAACAAGAGCGGAGGAAGAAAAAGGAAATGGAACGACACGAAAACAAACAACAAATACATGGTGTAACTTCGCGACAACAGACAGACTATGCCAGCAATAAAATGTTTCAATGGGCTATGAACAAAAATTCAAACTATGAATCAATATAACAAGACGAGATTTCGTTTGATGTTAATTTTAAATAAGTGCTGGGAGCAGAATTTTGTGTTTTCGTCAATTTCATTCCAAATTTGAGCTCCAAGAAAGCGGAGATTGAACTTTCTATAATTCGTCCTAACTCTAGGAATGTAACAGGTTGCTCTTCCCCTACCAAGAACAAAATTTCTAAAAAAAATAGCTTAAGCTTTAATGGACGGTGCAAAATTATGGAACTCCGTACCCAACGAAGTGCGTGGTTGTGAGCCGTTGGCTTCGTTTAACAACAACATTTTATCCCTCAACAGTGGCTCTTTCTTATGATCTTCTTATTGATAGAATTCAGTAGATTAATTTATTAGATACATAGACTAAGTATAATATCAAATATTATTTGATAGTTAGTCAAAAAGAATAATTAAATTCATGATATATCTTAATGCATCACATATTTGAGGAACATATTGTAATTTATCATCATTGTATTTTTTTTAAAGCACGCCCCTATTGGAAACCAGCGTTATATATGTTGAATTAGGTTAGCGTGGATAAATAAAGTTGTCTTATCTATCTTAGTTGGTTCGAGCATAACAACACACAAATCAGACCTCTAGAGTAGTGTTCCAGTTTGATTACTATGTATATGCAGCTAATTCAAAAACGTCGATAAGATTTAATTACACTGAACACTGAAATATTGAAAACAGTTACCTTCGACCTCTATGGATGGTGGTTTGTGCTTCACGCGTCGAAACTAAGTTATTGATGTAATTATATCTCTTTGTAGAGTTTTATATGAACGTGGAACTAGCCTCGTTTTCATTATTTTTCTAGTTTTTGAATGCTGATATATTTCCACAATCAGAAATTTCAGTCTTCCATTCATTTCTTAGACTTTCTCAAAGTCCTCCGCCGGCCGTTTTTCATTTTACGTTTGTTTCCCGTCAAAATTACCGACGGTTTTTGGTCGGAGAATTAATTATAAGAGTAGCCAATCAAAACAGCTTTAGTGCACACCTGTCAAACATTAAATATCAAATCTTTGTGTAGATTCGCGCGAAGACTACCAAAGTACGCCAGACTCCGTCATCTCGACATTTTTTTAGCGCGAAATACAAATTGAATTCCTACTTAGACGCTCGCACAAGCGCTCGCCCGTCGCATGGGGAAAAGTGGTTGACTTGACTTATTTATTCATTTCCGTGCGTGTTTCTTTAAAGTGTGGCTGGCAATCGTTCTGATATCGAACCATTTGATCCAGTACTGATTAGCGTAAAAAAAAGAGCTTAATGCGTTTTAGCGCCCAAATAAATACGGCATGCGTGCCGATACCGGCGCTCAGTATCAAGATGACGAGTAAACAGCTATTTCATAAAAGGTTGTCCTGGACAAGCGGCTGTATATCAGCAAAATAATAAGGAGCTGTCTTATATAGCGCTTATTTATATCGGTAATGAGCAATTAGCAGGTCTCGTCCAATCGATCAAGCAGATGACAGATTAATGTATCAGTCAATTCCAAACCCGTGCACCGCCCCCCCCCCCCCCCCCCCCCCCCCCGGGCCACCCCCGGGCATTTGATCAGAGGCTTGCTTCCGAGGGTGGGGAATTTGACGAGTATCTAGGCCCTCAGGGACGGGCATTTGGTAGGGGGTGGGGCATTTGATCGGTGTTTAAAAAATACATTAGTCGCATCGCTCGCGTCGAAATGGCGAACGTACGTGTCTTCGAGGACTTCCAGGATAAGGATTACAAGTGCATTTGTAGAGGCCTGGCTTGAAAGAGTGACCATGCCAAATTTGAAGGCCACTTTCAGAGGTAAATAGTTATGTTTAAACCTATAAACTATGTTGTTTTGCTTTGCTTGGTGAACTTTGTCCGACTGCGTGATATTATTAATAGTTGGAAAAGACGGGCCGATTGGTGCCTGTAGTTAATAACAGGCCGACCCAGCTGCTGAGTTGGTCAAACGCTGTTACATACTTTATATACCAACAACATAAGCTAACATATTCAATTTCAAACCATTACGTTTATTATAAAGTACATAACGGAAACCAAGAACGATTGAGCCGGTAGAAATGATTGTTCTTATCCCTGACCGGTTGAAGGTGGTTTTCACCGTCGGTGTTTCCTGTGAATTGGTCGAGTCAGAGTTTGTCAATAAAACAATGATTTCATTTATTTGTCAATAGTCTTTGCTTTAAATTGTCTTGGTAGAAAATTTTTGGAAATTTTTCTGAGCCGGTCCCCGATGGTGAGGCATTTGAACAAACTGGATGAAAAACTGGTGGGGCATTTTTTTTCTTCAAAATGTTCAAATGCCCGGGGGTGGCCCGGGCATGGGGGGGGGGGGGGGAGGGGGGGGTCATGCACGGGTTTGGAATTGACTGATACCAGGAGCCCATTACCAGGAGCGTTCCTCTGTTATGGGTTGGGTCCCCACCACAGGAGTAGATGAGGCTATTTTTAGATTCGAAATTCCGGCGAAAAGAGGTTGCCGCCAGGTTGGTGCCCTTAAACAATAGATTCCTCGTTAGCTTCTTTTGTTGGGGCACCAACATTTGAATCTCTGGGGATTGAGTGAAAACCAGCAATTCGAATTCCCCGCGTTGAAAGTGAGAAGAATGATAATGAGAAGTGACGTTAGCTATCTGATTGGTTAAGAATAGCCTACCTTTGTTCTTTTTCGCGCGAAACGCAATGCTAAAAATAGCCTCATCTACCTCTGTGCTGGGGTACAGATACAGTGGGGAAGATGGACGCTCCTGGTAATGGCTCCTGCTGATACATAAGCACCCACGTTTTATCGTGGGAAACGTCAGATTTTGTTTAACTTTCTTTAAAGTACTAAATCAATCTATAATAAAAATGGAAAATAATTCCCACGTTCACAACAACCTGGAACTCACCTTTACGTAGAAACTACGAACGGAAAGCGGCAGACGCGGAAAAAAACGTGGCCAATTCGTCATTTTTGCCGTTCGTGGGGAGAAAACGCGATGCTTAATTTATCTAATTGTTAGTTTGGCGTGAGTTTCACACAATTTCTACTACAGTTGAACCTCCCATAAGCGACCACCCTTGGGACCTGGAAAAGTGGTCGCTTACGAGAGGTGGTCGCTTACGAGAGTAACCACCCACAGGAAGCCCAAATTTTAGTAATATGATATCTGGTCTCTAGGGACAGGGAATATCAATACAACAACAGATTTTATCACTACCAGTTTATTATTATGGCATTTGTAGTGCTCCCAACCTCAAAACCTTTAAACTTTTCAGCGAACATGAACATGAACTTCAACAGATAAACGGGGCTTGATAGTGTCAAAAAATATTTAGTTTATGGCTTGAAAAAACCTTTTAATCGAGGATTGTGTGAACGATTTCAGTTGTACATCTAATAGTACGTCACTAACCACGGGGACAGAAGATGTTTAAGGATACTGTACAGCAAGAATCAAAACTCTACTGGTTAACGTTACATCAGTGGTAAATGTAACCGGAAATACGCTATTTACTGATATCGATTGTAATAAAGCCATGATTGTAATCAGCTTATTGTAATGTACTGTATTTGCTGAAAATATATTACTGTACTTGTCCTCTGGGATGGTCGCTTACCGGAGGTAAAATAACAAAGAAAAATCCAACTCCCAAGCCCAAAAGGTGGTCGATCGCGTTCGTTTACGAGAGGTGGTCGCCTACGAGAGGTATTAAATGCTGTGATTTGACTGCGAGGCAAAACGGGCTTTTGGTAAGTGGTCGCTTAAGAGAGGTGTCGCCTACGAGAGGTTCCACTGTACTCGTCACCGGATTCGATGGAGCTTTCAAAATCCTCGTAAGCAATTTCACGCGGATTTTGAAACCCCGTCGAACCGGTGACGATTAATATGAAACATTACTTGAATAATCAATAAGTGCTAATAAGCTCCCAAGTGATAATAGCCCGTCCCAAGAGACCGATCTCCCGCAATGATGCTCATTACCAAATGTATTTTTGGCTCAGTGGGCGTGAGGATGCTTCTTTAAGATTCGGTTCGAGCTTCTCGGGGATTTTACTCGCTCCAATTCAATGTATTCAAGCAAGAGACCATCACCTAGTGATGAAAGCAGACAAAGGCTAAAAGCTTTATTAAAGGGGAAAAACACTGATAAAAAATCTGATGCGTCAGAACAAGCGTTCCGTGAGACGTTGCGCTCCACTCGCCACTCGAATCATAAACAGATAAACGGACCCTGCGTTTGCAGCGGCAAGGGACCGTGAATAACTCAAACCGTCCTGAGTCCCTTCCAAACAAATACGACCCTGTTCCAGACCAAAACAGTGATTTATATTCCCTGACGATGCCCTGTCGAGCGGCACGTACCCGTATAGCCTATATATGGGCATTCAAAATACAATAGAATTAACACAATACAAAACAATAGAACGAAATACACAATACAATAGAACACAATACTATTTGGTAGTAATTCATGTCTGCCTAGCTATATAAAGGTAAGGGAGAACCGTCAAACGGTTTCAACATCATCGATATACATGCACAATATAAGTTACTTAAATGTTGGACAGATGTTGAATCACAGTTTGAACGCATTCAAACTCTATTCAACGTGCTTTCAACATCATTCAACACCTTTCAACAATGTTGAAAGGCCTGGCAAACGGTTTCAACATTGGCTTTCAACAAATATTGTACCGATGTTGAAACCGTTTTACAATGCAAGGCTTTATAACAAACTGAATAACAACAAAAAGTAAGTAAGTGACTTTATTTAAGTGTCAATGTATTTAGCTTTGTAGCTAATTGGGGACACTAGTCCTACGATTTTACGTTATTATCCGAGAAGACGTGAAGATCTAACCGATTACGGCTGTATTATGTAAAGGCATCACCTTCTACTCAGTTATTTTAAGACCCTGAGTGTTGGTCCGGCCGGGGTTTGAACCCGCGACCTCCCACTCTACAAACCGGAGCCGCTCGACACCGCTGTTCGCGTTCTTGTTAACTAACGAAGCCAACTGCTTCTAAATAAAAAAATATTAAGACACGGCCCGCTAGCAATCTTCGCCGGTTTAACTTTTATTCTCGTTCACACTTCTCGAGTTGTCTTTCAGTACTCAAAACCGCTGTTGGCGTTCTCATTAACTAACGAAGCCGACTTCTTCAAAATAAACATTATTTAAGACACGTACGGCCTGCTAGCAACTTAACTTTTTCCTCTAGTACTTTGAGCAGGGTATTGCATTGCTAGGAGACACTTTAACCTCTGTCGGCATCAATTCTATTTCGAACCACCTGTTCCTTCGATCTTTGCAGATTTTCTAGTAGCCTGCGTTGCGGCTCTGGAGTATCGGAGCGCATCTCCTCCCCACCCCGTCCCCCCTCTCTTTTTTCTCTCGCCCCAATCCCGCTAATCTCCGCTCGCTGCGCTCCGATACTCCAGAGCCGCAACGCAGGCTAATTTTCTAGCATCTTGTTGCTTCGACGGACTTTACGAATCGGCTTATTTTGGCGGAGAGCAAGTTTGTCAAATGTGCCTTGGCAATGATATCAAGCTGGCAGCCAATGGCCCTCAAGTTATCTTGCAATATTGAGAATAAGAATGGTTTATATCTTGGCATCTTTTGCCATGTCCATAACGCATTTCCATGAATTTCTAGATAAAAACACGGATCGCATCCAATGTTGCTGGGCTCGCGTACGTTAATCCATAAAGGATTGACAATATCAGGCCACTCAGTGACAGCGGATTCGGAAGGTACCTCAAAACTATTTTCGCAGATATTTGCCATGTTCGTACGATCACATATCTTTTAAGAATCATCCAGTCTTGATGTGCTACCTGTACTCCGTAAAGTTCTGCATGTTTACGGTTTCTAAGCAACTACAATCCCGCCAATTCTACTCGTTATTAAATTGATATTCAAGTTTCGCGCTCTATCCTGATTATGTGTTTCGTGTCCCAGTGCAGTTGTTGTCACTAACTAGTACTGAAGTTAACACACGGAACTGATTATAATAACCGTGAAGAAATCACGTTTTATTGCAGGTTTATCGGTTTTTTGAACAACATCGTAGATTTTTTTCAACCAATTTCAAAGCCGGACTTCAACATCATTTTAAAGTTTAGTTTCAGAGCTATAAGAAGCCGCTTGTAACTCTGAGACTCATACGTTATGAGAAAAAAGTCTTTGAACTTTATCGGCCAGACGTTTTCATACAAAATTTGACTAAAAGTCGCTTATATTCAGAAGGCTAACATCGTAGGTTTTTTTAAGCTCACGACCAAATAATATAGCCCGACGGGTCCATTCGTCGTACGTTATTTCAAAATGTAAACCAAACCCATACCAGCCATTTATAGCTGGCATCCTAACGCACATTCGGCCATTTTCTCTGTATTTCAATCTCTCGCTTAGCGGTAATGAGCTTGACGCATCATTGATTTCGGTAGTTAATGAGATGTGCATATCCCATATGTCCCGTGATTCTGGGCGATGCTGGTGCGGCATTTTTGAACTGAATGTGGGTTGATTGTTTGAGTGGCGCACATAGTTTGTGTGTACTGTCAGCTTATTTATAGCGGAACTTGCGCGCGGGCCTGGAAAAGTGTTGCACCTGCGCATGCACTGTTGAAACAACACATCCTCCCCGTTGAATTCACAACTATCCTTAAATGGACAACACGCTTGAAATAACGATAATCGTAATGACATTCTGAAAACCAGTCAAGGATAAAGATAAACATTTGTTACACTCCGAACGGCGGTAGACCGGCTTAGTGTAGTCGTGAAGACGTCTGCACTACACTGTAGTACATGCAAAGGGCTATGAGTTCGAGTTCGAGTAGGAGCGCTCAAAAAAAAAAATTTCTCTCTTTACCTTCTCTTCTTGTTTACCTGTGAACCCTAGCTCTAGGTGAGTGAGAACCCGTCGTTTACCCGTGAACTCGTCCGATGGTTAGGGTTTGGTTTGTGGTTCGGGTTAGGATTTGTCGTAGAATTAACAATTATCATTGTTCCAAGCGTGTTTGCCATTTCAGGATAATTGTTAATTCAACGGGGAGAATGCGTTGGTTGAAACCAGGCGGCCCGGACCATTCTCGTTCCCAGTGCCTCTTCAGTTAGTTCAGGAGGCACTGGGAATGAGAATGGCCCGGATCACGTGGCTGATACTGTGCGCAAAGTTAGTAGTCAACTTCAGGTCATCAAACGGCACAAGAAATTAATTGATACCAATACCAAGATCAAACTATATAATGCTTATCTTCTTCCACAACTTAACTACTGTTCTGTGGTCTGGAATCATTGTGGTAAGCGGAATTCTACTAAACTAGAAAAGCTTAATGAAAGGAGTTTACGCTTTGTTTTCAATGACTTTACTAGCACATATGATCACTTACTCCAACAGCTAAATCACCCTACCCTCCATAACAGAAGAATTCATGACACTTTAACTTTAGTATATAAATCCATACATGGAATTGCTCCCAGCTATATCACAGACCTCATAACTAAACGTTCATTAACCTGTAATCTCCGTGGTCATCTTTCTGTTGATATACCAAGAGTACAAACTACCAAACATGGACTACATTCCTTTCATTATAATGGCAGCAAACTTTGGAACTCCTTAAGTGACTCTATCAGATCCTCTCCAAGTATAAAAACCTTTAAAACAGCTATTTCTAAAACTAACTTTACCAATGACTGTTGTTCCTTCTGTAGATCAGATTAATTATATATTACCTTTAATTTTATATTTATCACTACATCATGTATATAGCGTTATATACTAGACCTTTATTCAGCATACTATATAGCTTCATTTATTATTACTATGATTCCACACATTGTATATCTTATTTCTTTAGTAATCATTTCATTGAATTTACAACTTAAATTTATATTTTGTAGTTAATATATCCAAATGTATATATACAGGAGTAAATGTATCTCTATTTTATTTTATATTTATTTTAGTTATTTTATTGGATTTCGGAGATATTAGCATCTTGTAATTTGCTACCTTAAATTCGAAGAAAATAAAGTTTATTGTATTGTATTGTATTGTATCGAAACCTTGGCAGTTGCTAGTGATATTTTTTTTCCCGTTATCTTCTTTATTCTTCTAAACCTTTTGCACTGATTTCCCTTAATTCTATCAGTTATATTTGTGTTTATATATTTGTTTTCTTTATATAATTTATCGTTTTTTTCGGTCGTTACCTCAGTTCAAATAATCTGGAGCTCCGCTTATATATATACTATATATATTATTAAGAAGTAAGTTGAAGTCCTCATCGGTCTATCTAGAGTGCTCAATACCAGGTAGAGCGATGTATAAGAGTAGGTAGATTTGGGGAAATGTTCGTCGATTAGGGCGAGAAAGCGTTTTCCTACGCCCTAATCGACGAACATTTCCCCAAATCTAACCCGCTGCACAAAATATTTAACAGAAACACCTTAAAGCTCAGTTACAGCTGCATGAACAACGTCAAAACTATAATTTCCAGCCATAACAAAACAGAACTAAGCAAAACGAAAACAACCGAGATGAAAGAACCCAACTGCAACTGCCGAAAACTACCATGCCCCATGAACGGATACTGCCAAGACAAAAAACATCATCTACCAAGCAGAAGTCATCACCCCCAACAGCACAGAAACCTACATTGGACTATGCGACACCACATTTAAAGAACGATACCGCAACCACACATGCTCATTCAAATTAGAAAAATACAAGAACGTGACTGAACTGAGCAAATACATATGGAACCTTAAAGACCAAAACATTGAGTACAAACTCAAATGGCGCAAAGTCAAACAGACCAGATCATACTCTAATACTAGTAAGAATTGTAGTTTATGCTCGTGGGAGAAATTTTTTATTATATGTAAACCCAACATGGCCACTTTGAATAAGAAAAGCGAATTAATGTCCAATTGCAGACATTGCAAATTTTTTTTACTTAGCACACCGATAACTTAACATCTTGACTGTAACGCGTGACTGTAACGCGTGACCAAACCATGCCGCTTAGGAATGCATTGTTCTGTATTATCTATGTATACCCCATATTTGTGATTTGTAATCAGTTTCACCTGAAGATCGATCGAGAGATCGTGAAACTCTGAGTTGTGATTAAAATGTTTTTACATCAACGTTAATCGTCCCATATCTACTCTTATACTATATATATATATATATATATATATACAGCCGCGTGCAAAAATTCTGACCCCCCCATGGAAATTATATACTTATATACTTATATCGGTTGCATTAAACTAAAAACGTTCACGTTCCCCTTTTTTGTCCTTAGTTGACGAACTGCATTCCGGTGTCACAGCGATCCCCCCCCCCCCCCCCCCCCCCCCAGTGAATTCGCCCCCCCGGGGCGAGATCGCTAGTGAATTGTAGTCGTAATTCTTATTGAAATCGCCCCGCCTCAGAAAATAGAGGCAGTACATGCCAACGCACTTATAAATCTAAAGTTTAAAAACAAATTAAGTGAAAGACCTCTTTAGCTACTATTACTACTACTGACTATAAAAATAGGCGAGTCGGTAACACTCCTTTTCTTCGGAAAGTCATTTAAAATTCTTTCCGAATTTGAGTTAATTACAATGCTAGAAAATTGCAAAACTTACCGCCGTTTTATCTTCTCATTAGTTAATAAGCTGTTTATCCAGAAAGGTTTTCCTAGTTAGAACTGATCTAATTACCGAATTAACAAGCGCCGTTAGCTCAATTGAAATAGAACAAAGCACGCGAGTCGGTAACACTCCTTTATTCGGCAAAGTTCTTTCAAAATAGATGGATGGACGCGAGCATTATGGGTTATAAAAACTTACATACCACGATAATTACGTCAACTTCATTATGGTTTTCATACATGTAAAAATCATCAGGCTATTTGGCAGTTGTTTCCAAATACGGGCCACTCGCTGCAAGCTAAGGTAAGTTTTAAAACTTCCGCCGTTTTAGATCTTAATTAGTTCATTAGCTTGTTTATTCAGGAAGTTTTCACGCGAGTCGGTAACACTTTCAAAGTAGGCGAATAAACGGGTTATCAAAACCTTTAAGTATCCACAATAACTACTCATCTACATATTGGCTTCAGGCAAGAAATACTAACAACTAATCATTCGAAGATTGACGAAGATTGTATGTTGCACTGCTCGCGCGAATGAAAATTGCAGCGTTTACCGTAGCTACCAACACGAATTTTGTCTAAGAAAAGTGAAGCGTGGATTTTAAAATAAAATTGAATTGCATGCTTTTATACACATTACGGATAGTTTTTTGTAATACTATTCTCCACGTCCAATACATTACAGTAATAAAAAGAAGGAAAACTTGTATTCATAACTTTTTAAAAGGTTAGAGGGAGGGGGGGGGGGGGGGGGGGGGCGAAATCGCTAGAGGGGGGCGAGGAGGGGGGGGGGGGACTGGACTGGACTGGACTGGACAACTTTATTTACCCACGGTAGGTCCCTCAGGATATAAATGTATAAAAATATTAAAATGTATAATATATATTAATATATTATAAATATATACTATAATAATATAATAAATGCTAAAATCAAGTCTAAGCTACGATAATAATCTATATTAATTTATAGTAATATTCTAATGTAGTAGATATGTATCTAAAATAAGAAAGAAAAAAATCCTGCTTTCCAAGGACGCCGTGCTGAAACTGGGTTAAACACTCTGAAAAGTGTGGCAATGTATCTGTGACTTAAAGGTTGTCAGTGACGACGCCTGTCTTAAATTTAATGGTAAGCTATTCCACAGCACCGCTCCGCTGTAACTGAAACTGTTTTTATAGTAATCTGTACGCGGAAGCGGTACTGCTAGCTTATTTTCAGCATTTCTCAAGTGATAAGACGTTATGTCCATTCGACTGATGAATTTAGAGCTCAAATATTCGGGTGTTTCGTTATTAAGAGCTTTATACATTAAAATGGATTTATCAACTATACGCTGATAATCTAGTTTTTTCCATTTCAGCGAATGGAACAGTTCGTCTGCGTTAGCATCATAACTTGAGAAATTAATTATGCGTGCAGCGCGGTTTTGGAGTTTTTGGAGTTTTAGAGAAAGGCCTTTGTTACAGCCACCCCAAACCGCACTGCAATAATTAAAGTGAGGTTGTACCAAGGCATTGTACACCGTGAGGAGTGTCTCGCGAGGAACGAAATACCTAATGCGTTTGATTGCACTTATCGCAGAGGCAATTTTTTTTGATATCATGTGAATGTGGCTATTCCAGGTCAGGTTTTGATCTATTTTTACACCAAGTGATTTCGATACCTGGACCTGTTTCACCGGGTTTCCTTTTATTGCGATGTTTGGAATTTCTGGTAGATTAGATAGCCTCTGTCTGGAGCCAATAAGTAAAAACTCAGTTTTTGTCATATTTAAAGTGAGCTTATTTGCTGCAAGCAAAAATTAATTCGTTTATTTATATCGTTTATATCATTGCTGGCGTATGTTATGCTAGTGTCGTCAGCATACATTCTTGGCTGAGAATAGGTTAGACAATTGGGTAGATCATTAATGTATAACAAGAATAACAAGGGGCCTAGGATGGTCCGCTGGGGCACTCCACTTTTAACCAATGTCTTGGACGACTTACAATTATTTACAATGCAGGTTTGTGTACGGTCATTTAAATATGAGTTAAACCAATCTTGGGTATGACCGGTTATTCCATAGTATTCCAGTTTCGATAGCAAGATGGTATGGTCTATTGTATCGAAGGCCTTTCTCAAATCAAGAAACATAACTGCATTAATATTGCCACGGTCAATGTTTAATGACCAACTGTCAGTCGCCTCCAGTAGCGCAGTCACGGTGGAGTGAACTGAGCGAAAACCAGATTGATGATTTGAGAGTAATTTGTTGTCGGTCAAATATTTATAAAGCTGATCATAAATTATGCGCTCAAACACTTTTGCAACTACTGGAATGATCGATATCGGCCGATAGTTGGTCATGTCACTACGTTTCCCGGCTTTCTTATAAAGCGGAGTAACTCTTGCGCTCTTCCACTCATCGGGAAAGATTCCTGTTTTTATGGATTGATTAAATAAGTAAGTCAGTGAGTCAGGGGGGCGAATTCACGGAGGGCGAAATCGCTGGTACACCGGCTTATTCTCCACACAGCGATTTTTTTTTTTCGGTACTGTAAAAAGGAATTTTATTTCGTAATATTGAAGATTCAACCTAATTTTAATAGCTTAGGTCCCTTGAGATTTGAACTGCTCAGTCGGTAAACAACTTATATCATCTTCTAAATATAGCCGTAGCTTTTTCCACGACGATGAAAAATATTGTAGTATCTCAGTAAAAAGGGAAATGACTCGTTTCTTTTGTATAACTGCGTAGTTTTTGAGAAAAATCCAGTTATTAGTGTATCACAGGAATGTTAGTATGCAAGCGGCGTCCCAACCTTTATTATGTTTACCGAAGGTCCTGACACTTGCTATTCCCATTTCTATGGTAAACCATGCCGTCATGTGCTGAACCACCCAACTCCCAAAACAGTACCGTTTCATTTAATCAAAAACTACCTCACTAATAATTATTGTTAAAGCCATGCATACCTTCAAAGCACAGACTGCGGATCAGTCCTCCTTCTCATCCAGTTTTTCATTAGTCAGCACTTCCACACTACTAGGTCGCAGTTTACCGGTTAACGATCTTAAAGATCTCAAGTGTTCTTGCTCGTTACAGCTGCCCTCGAAATGGTCTCTAGACCTGCTCAGTCCATAGTAAGGGCCGGAATAGCTTGGAGAATGTCCCGGATGTGTGCTTGTCCCATTTCGGAGCATGGAGGTTACAAGAAAGCCTTCTGACGGTGGTCGATAGTCACATTCGGGAGCGAAATCGAGACAGGGGTACTGGTGGCTTGGACAAACAGGGAACGATGTCTTTCTAGATGAAACGTTTCTGTTGATATCAACCTGCCTATCACTTACGAAGTACCCATCACTAAGCTTGCTATGTTCAGTTGGTAGTTGTTGGCGTTCAGAACTATTCGTAATGTTTATTCTTTGATCACAATTTTCTCCAGTCAGGTCTAGCATTTGTCTTTCCTGGAAGAAGTTCGTACACGTTTTACTGTAACCGTTATCACTAGTCCATGACGTCCTGTGTGGGTCAATCGGCTCTCTATTTGAGGAGTACGTACGCAGATAACAACCGCTATCACAATCTAGTGCCGTGTTTTCCGTGAAGCTTTTCTGAAATGCCTCATTTTCTGAGAACAGTGTCTTTGCACATTCAAGTGAATTCTCATAATCCCATTCTGCTTCGGCCGGCTCGACACAAGCCTGCGCCGATTTGATTGGCTCAGAAGTACAAGTGGCAGTATCCTTAATTAAGTAAACAAATTCAGTCACTTTTACATTATCAGAAGGACCGAGGTTTAGTGAATCATACTCTGTTACTTTTGTCATGTTTTGTGGAACAAAAAGAGGATCCATTTCTTTTGGTTCCTCGTCATCGCTTTCAATCTCTGAACGTGTAGAATGATCAGGTTCATTTGAATCACTGTATTCCAACCCATAAGAGTCCTTTGTATTTTCGCTTATGCCTTCCTTAGTCATGCATTCTATGTTGGACGATCTATCGAACCTACTGTTGCCTTCCGGGGAACTGCAATCACGATTGGACAAATCACGTTCGTTTCCTTCCTCGATTATTTCAATTTGTGAGTGATACGGTAGCCCCATTTTAATATTTTCCTCAAGACTCTCGCTTTTCAGCAAATCCGGACTCAGGGAAAGAGACCTACGTGTTTTCTTAATGTCATTTTTGTATTCATCAGTAGATAACTCTATTAAGGGTAGTGAATTAATCCGCTTGACTCTCGGTCGACGCTCTCTCGCCTTACCGTCCTCGGAAAGGGTTCCATGGGCTATACTAAGCCTCCGAAGGAAAGAAGCCGTGGGACTAAGGGTTCCTAGACGCAGCGGTTGACTCCTCGGCTGCATGGGTACGTTCTTCTCCGGTCTCCACAGGATTATATACACCTTGGGTACAAACATGCAACCCAGAGATGCCGATCCGCCTATTATAAACACGAAACAAGTAAGCGTTGTTCTGTATACGCCACTGGTACCAATATACGTAGGAACAAACACAGCCACGACGATACAAATCGTCAATACAGTAAACGTGATAAACTTTGCCTCGTTGTAGATCTCGGGGAGTTTGCGAGTCAAGAATGCCTGGTAAGTACACGTGACCACTAGCCCAGCATTATACGCCCACCAGATTGCAAGACCTATGTCTGGTAGGTCTTTACACTCGATCAAAATCTCCTTTTTAGAATCCGAGATAATTAATGTACTGCCTGTATCAACAGAGAAGGTACACCCAGCACAGATGGTGATTTCCACAAACGTGAGACACGCCACCATTAACACCTGCCACCTTTTGGACAAGCAGTTCGGTGCACCCGTTTTCCTTAATTTCCGGTTGAATATCCGAGAAATGCGGTTAGTCTTTGTTAGAAGTGTGCCAACGACAAGCGCGGGACACAGCCCTGTTATAAGTGGGAGCGCCCTGCAGATATGATCCGAGGGCTTAGCGATGAAGAACAACGGCGTGATAAAGCACCATGCGATCCCAAGGAGCAGGACATAACATAGTTCTCTACTAGATGCTCGAACAACCGGAGTTTCTCGATTCAGGAAGAATACGAAAAAAACGAAAGCCACCGCGAGGATTCCACTCCCAGAAATACACACGATGACCACAGCTAGAGGATCAGCCCAATGTAAGATTGTCGGCTCAACTGGTTCGCATTTGGAGTGGCCAGTATTGGTCCAGTAACCTTTGGGACAACGCATACAGTCGTCTTGGTCTGTCGTATTTGTTATAGTGTTGCCTGTGCATGTGCGACATGTCCAGCAACATTTGGCATGATCTAATTCGGAGACTTTGTGAAACCCAGCGGGGCAGGTTCGACTGCACCGAGAGAATGGGACCCCTCTCCGTGAGCTGGATCCATTTATTATTCCAGTATCAATTTGATCGTTTAGCAATTTCAAGCAGGAGGCAGCAGTTGTGTACGAGAAATTTGCACCACATTCTCGGCCGGAACCCCAGCGTCCTATTTTAGAAAACTTGTAGTTTTCTCCCTTGAGTTTTAAATGTCTAATGTCATAAACGCCAATCGCATCTCCGCTTTGGTCAAACGAAAACATATCCCTCGACATTGCGGGAAATCGCACTTTTTCCAGGTAGTTGACAAACTGCTTTTGAAATTCCTGAGAATACATCTTTGAGATCTTACTATTGCACGGCTTATAAGGCTCGCAGCCTAGCAGATCATGCAAAGCGTACGCCGTTGCGAGTACAGCATCCATCACATAAGGTGCTTTGGGATAATGCGTAAATGTCTGGTGATGAAATGCCGGATCGTGTGTCACTTTGAGTTCCTCGTATTCCTGCATCCACAGATTACGCTTGCGTCTTTTATCGTTAAAGTTGACAAAATACTCATCGAATTCCTTAATCCTCCGAACTTCGGGTTGCACTGCAAACATTCCGTTTAAAATAGCTTCGTTTCCTTTCAATACCTGTCTGGAGTCTGCCCAAGCGTCCGATCCAATCCAAACATACTTTTCTTCCGTCATTCTCTCCTGACGAATTTTGTCTATTAAGATGTCGGCATCGTGGAGTTGTGCGAAGAGTATAACTACTCTCGCCTCTGGATTCTCTTTCATGCGTCGAAAGATTCTCTTGAATGTGCTTTCATCGGATCTCTTCGTGAACGTTTCATCGACCGCGATACAAATGTGACGATCGTTGAATCTAGTTATAGCATTTTTGAAAGCTTCAATTCCGGATCTTCCATACTCCGTATCCGACGCCAACGTTACAACATAATTCCATTTCATGAACCGGACCAGATCTGCCATCACTTGCGCCTGAAGTATATCGCTAGGCACTGTTCTAAGAAAGTAGCGAAACTGTACCTTATTGCTTAGTAATCGGCTTGTCGATGCGTAGCTCACCAACGGAACGTAAAACAAACCACAGAGATTTGTTACGGCCATGGACACTCCACTGTAAGCAGCTCCAACTACAGCAACAGTTTTTTTTTCTCGCGTCTTCTGCGGCTGGTACCCGGAGCACTGCCCAGCTTGCATTTGGGCATTGCGGATAAAGAAAAAGTTTAACGACTCGCGTACCGCATAATCGTGACTTGTACAAGTTTCTTTGATATCCATACCGATAGTAATATTAGGGAGAACTGTGTCTTTTAATTTGCCTTCGTTTAGCATATCCATAGTGAATAACATCGCTTCCACTGCTTCAAATCCTCGGGTGTTGAATTTCCCCTGGCATATGTAGGAATCCGGATCATCTAGTTCTTCCTTTTCTGTTGGTGAGAAGTGAACAGGGGAAAGACCACCAATAATGACGTCTCCGTCGGTGAATACATGAGTTGGACGTTGCCGCTTTACACTGTAAATACTTGGGACGAGAAGACAGAAGCAAATAGAGCAGAATAACAGGTGGAATGGGCCTTTCATGTTAATTTCCTTTGATATTTGCTGGGGTAACCCAAACCAGTACATCGGAACACCGATGAGGGATGTTATATAGACGCGTGTATCAGCTTCGAATTCGTAGTTTGTTCATGTATCAGACACCACTGCGGACGCGTTGACTGCTGTTTTGCTGCGAATAAGATGCAGATGATAAATCAGTACAATGGACTTTAATACAAAGGGCGTCTTGAATAACAACTGAGCACTTTGGAATAGCTGATCATGGATTGGTTCATCAGACACAAGCTGCTTAAGCTTTTAAGGCATTCCTATTTAACCCAAAACCCTCAGGGGAAATATTCTTGCTTGTTAATATTTCCTGGACAACAACCGCAGGGGAAGAAAGCAAGTAAATTAGACACCAAGAAAGGCAAAACAAACACAACCTTCATTCTTTATTCCTTGTGCTTCCGATAATTATAGAACTACCTTGTCTTTCACCTGGATATTGTTAATGAAGATATATCTGCAGTATCTTTTTGATGTACTGGTGAACAGTTTTGTGTATGTATTGTCAACAGTCCTTGTTGATGGGTATTTTAATGGGATATTGTGGGTGTGAGAATTTATAACTTTCTCACGTCGCCATTTGTGCCGGGTAATCAGGACTGTGTAAACTCTCGAGAAACTATCTACCATATCATGTACTCATTTCTCCAGAACTAAAACTACTCAAGACATCAAAGTCTCGTTTCACTTGTTCAAATCGCTTACTCGATTAAAATTGATAGTTCAAGCGGCGTCTATTGTTTTCAGTTACAATACAGTGCTATTTTTGTCGGGGTATCCGGTCGTTTCTCCCACTCAATGGGATTTGAATCCACGGCCTCGGCATTCTAGTCCGTTCACTGAGTGCTTTCACTTCTATTCTAGTTAATTATATATCAGTAGAGTGGGTTTCTTCTTTATAATGTTTATATATATATAAAACTGAGCTATATCGGCGTTGGCGGTTAATTAACACGCCCAACAGCGTAATAATCCTACACAACGTGTTCAATTGGAAAGAAAACAACCATAAGGTTAAAATCGTAAAACATACCAACTAATGTCATGGGCTTCACCATTTCTTTGATAATCAAATACCGCAACAGCTGCCACTAACTGCCCTTGGGTAGACGAGGCTGCATGCATTGAAGACGGCATTACTCGGAGCGTCCATCTGTCATAGATTCGTGATACAGCGTTTTCCCAGACCAGGTTATTTTTAAATTTCATTTTTCATTGTTCGCTTTCATCGCGGCACAAAAGATGCCTCGTTAGCTCCTCTTGTTTGGTCAACCACTATGGCTGCCACATCATTAATTGTTTGAATTAAAGTTACGCAAACGTTTGTGATTGGCTAGCGGAACCAAACTCGCGGGACATGCATTCTAAAAATAACCCAGTCTGTAAAAACGCTGCATCGAGAAAATAGCCGAAGCAGAATACAAATAGAACCGGAATTTTAAACATCTTAAGTGGAAAGCGTTCTATCGATCAGCTTCACTCTGACCCTTTAGTTCCATAGGTTTGCAGTTTTAAATTGAGTTGTGCGTGTAGAAGGAGTAGAAGAAGTTTTATTGCACCATTAGGATTCCCAAATTAAATTACATGGGTAGCGATAATAATCAAATAAGAGGTACAGCCACCTAAAAAGAACTAAAAAGCTAATCGTGTTAGGTGGCGCAATAATGATTAAATATAAAATTTTAGAATGGTCAAGATTCAAAATGGCATACACACTGAGACATAACAAGAGCCGGAATACTAAGCGATTTTAGTAGTTGAATCCGAAGTGCCTTTATTTGGTACAGTTATCAATCACAGTTCGTTTAGTCGTTTAGTCATCGCGACTTATTTTTATACTGCTTATCAATGACGGATGTGTCTATTGTAAAAAGCACAGCACAATATATATATGATATCACTACTATATTTAATGAATGTTCTTGTAATAGTTAGATGATATTATGCATGTTTTTGTAATTCCTATGTACCAATGATGGTGTTGTTGTTGGAATAAACATTATTATTATTATTATTATCACGAAAGCACTGCTCAGTGCAGGCAGCAGCGATACTAATTAAAAAAATAACTTCAGTCTTGGACTGAATTTCACGGAAATTCGGGCACGCACGAATAAATAGCGATATTATCAGTTGAAAAGCGTAGAATACGCCAACGTTCTAAAAATCAGATTGAGATAAAAATCAACTGAGCACATCTTACCTGAGACATTATTATTTGTGACCAAAACAGCTTCTTGAACTGCCCAAAAAATCTTACATCCGCTTAGGTGCAAAAATATTTCACCATCGTGTACAGTCACCAATCTGATGTAGCAGAACTTCTCTTGGTGAGGAACTGAGAAGTAGCGAATGGTTGTGATGGACCGCAAACAGTGCCGATTTAGACTCACCCATACTCCAGAGTCTTTCGCCGAAATTAGTGGAAGATAATTAGATTTCAAGTTAGCGAGAAATGTGGCAGCTGCTCTTTGGACTGACAATGCTTAAAATGACGGAGGCCCAATAAGACGTACATCCATTTGTGTTATTATGCCGCGTTAATTCTATCACTCACTCACAATGCGGGATCTATATAGAGTACAAAGCGATCTGGAAGAGGCTGAGAACAAAGACAACAGGCAAAGCAAAATTTCCAAGATGTACTCGATCTTTTAATATTGTTAACTGAAAATAAATATATATATATACCTTGGTCTCAAGTACAAATCCCACGACCCTTCCCCAGGCCATTAATAATGAATGGTTCCTTATATTTAGCTGAAATGCGGGCTGAATGGAGTTAAGAAAGCTGTAGAAAATAGTTATCAAATCATTAATAATTCACGAAGGAAAAACAAAGAAAATCAATGCAGATTCGTCCTGATTTGCATAAACGTTTGCTTCGATTTTCTCGGCCAAAATAGGTCGTATCGCGAAAATAACTGAAACACACTATGAGTTCCGGCTCGAGTTTGTAAATCTGATAAAGCACGGCTACTCATTCTGTATATCTATTACTATCTGATAGTATTTATAGTGACGGCCCACGCTGGTTAGCTTACTGGTTATAGCTCATGATAAAGCACGGCTACTCATTCTGTATCTATTACTATCTGATAGTATTTATAGTGACGGCCCACGCTGGTTAGCTTACTGGTTAGCTCATGATAAAGCACGGCTACTCATTCTGTTATCTAGCTATTACTATCTGATAGTATTTATAGTGACGGCCCACGCTGGTTAGCTTACTGGTTAGCTCATGATAAAGCACGGCTACTCATTCTGTATCTATTACTATCTGATAGTATTTATAGTGACGGCCCACGTTCGTTAGCTTACTGGTTAGCTCATGATAAAGCACGGCTACTCATTCTGTATCTATTACTATCCGATAGTATTTATAGTGACGGCCCACGTTCGTTAGCTAACTGGTTAGCTCATGATAAAGCACGGCTACCCATTCTGTATCTATTACTATCTGATAGTATTTATAGTGACGGCCCACGCTGGTTAGCTTACTGGTTAGCTCAGTTGGTATAAGTCGTTAGCCTTGTCTCCTTCCTCAGTCTAATCTATACGAGGGGGACGTGAAAAAACCTGTTGTGTTATTTCGAGAAAGAGTAGGGGATTGTCTCCCGACACAACAGCCTGGTAGTCTGAAGTACTAACAATCACTCATGATTGTATGAACTACAGATGTCAGCACATTGCGCCACAATAGCAGTCCGTATCACAAAAATAACCTTGTGAAGCGCATTTGAATATATTCATATAGAATTTACGGTGGCTCGTAAGGGCCATCAGAATTGCAAACCACATTTTTCTCTAACTCGTCAAAAATGACGAGTTAGTTTTGCAAACCACTTTTTTCGCTCGCTAGCTCGTCAAAAATGACGAGTTAATTTTGCAAACCACTTTTTTCGCTAACTCGTCAAAAATGACGAGTTAATTTTGCAAACCACTTTTTTCGCTAACTCGTCAAAAATGACGACTTAATTTTGCAAAGCACATTTTTCTCTAACTCGTCAAAACAATTAGGACCTCAATGGGATCATATAGGAGACCATTCGGTGTTGAGGAAAGTGGAAGAGGTGTATATAGGAAGCAATGGTTGTAGAAATATTTACTAGTAATACATTACATGCAGAAGCCTCACGACCATTGTTGCCATTGTTGTAATATATAAAAAAAACATGCAGGAGAGAGCATGGCACAGCCGTACAAACTCGTTAAATTTTGAGTTTTCAAAAATTGACCAATGGCTCAATATTAAAAATATAAACCTGGACTTGCACTGGAGTTACTTATTTTGACTTGCTCTTTCCATTTCTGGCATTGAAATTGTGCTAGATTCATGATATTTGAGTGACAAGGTTATGTGACCTCCAGCTACAAAGGGCCTAGTATTGCAGGCTGATAGCATTGTAAAAACTAGTACACGTTTTCATCGCTAAAACAATTTGTCGTTTTGCTGTAAGTCCATGCGTAATAGGCATCATTTTGTCAGATATGTCAGTATGTCACATGACTAAGATTTACTGTAGTAAGCAGTTAAGCAAGAGGGTCTACAGTGACGATATGTGGATATCGTTAGTGCAAGGGGTGCATAGGGAAGGAGGGGATAACTAAGGGGACGTGCTAGGATAGGATAAGAAGATATATATGTAGATGATAGCTATTGTGTTGCATGGCATCCAAACGTTTTTAACGTTTAGTTTATATGAAATGCAGGCTACTATTGCCTAGAACTAGACTTTCGTAGATACTAATAATACTAAATATAATAGCATTTTCATATGGAAAATATAAGAACAAAATAAAATGTATTTTCATTTTTATTCCTTCACTATAAAAACATGCACTGTAACTTGAAACATAATTATTTATGAGATCACCACACGAAAGTTAGTCCACAATGGACTTCAGTTAAGTTTATGCGAAAATGTTGCAGTTATTATTAATGATTCAGTAATAGACCAGTTCGCGGTTAATTCCGACATTTTGAAAGGGGTGCAAACATGGCGCGAAATACAGTGCTTGTATGGGAATCCGATGCCAAATAGTTTCCATAGCGAAAAAATTAACTCGTCATTTTTGACGAGTTAGCGAAAAAAAGTGGTTTGCAAAATTAAGTCGTCATTTTTGACGAGTTAGCGAAAAAAGTGGTTTGCAAAATTAACTCGTCATTTTTGACGAGTTAGCGAAAAAAGTGGTTTGCAAAATTAACTCGTCATTTTTGACGAGTTAGCGAAAAAAGTGGTTTGCAAAATTAACTCGTCATTTTTGACGAGTTAGCGAAAAAAGTGGTTTGCAAAATTAACTCGTCATTTCTGACGAGTTAGCGGCTAACTCGTCATTTTTGACGAGTTAGAGAAAAATGTGGTTTGCAATTCTGATGGCCCTTACGAGCCACCGTAAGAATTTGCACTATATAAATGAATACCTTTATTTATTTTTTATTAAAAAGGATTACAGACTGATTACTTACACGATCACAAGATATGCCTAAAGCACTTAAATCCGAGTCATAGAGATAAGGTACGTATAATTAGAAACATGTACAGACCTGCCGTGAAAAGGGTACCAAGTCAAAAAAATGGGACAGATACAGATACAGCTCCTTGTACAGGACATGTATGATACGTTGGATTGTAGCTAATAGGTTTTTACTTACAAACAGTCAACATGTGATAACATTTATCATTATATATATAGAACGGAAGATACTTTGCCACGCACATTTAAATAAATAATTAGGGATCTGCGTAGATCTCCAATACATGCTATCGTAAGCGTATTTTGCTGCTAAATGAGCTACCTCCATGGACGGATTTATGACTATAGTTTGAGTAATACATTGTTCATCAGACAAAGAACTTGTTTTCACTTTTCATGTAAATTCAAGGGTGCGAACGAAAATCTTACCTTATCATATCATACATTTCGCAACTGACAATAAAATGGAGCTCGTCTTCTACACTTTTGTTACACTAGGTGGGGCATGCATATTCTCTCTTCTGGTTTGTTGTAGGGCCTTATGTACCACCCTCTTTCTATCTGAAGGCACTTAATTAAGTGATTGCTTATTTTATGAGGAGTAGTTAAAGCAACCCTATATAAGCTTGATATAAGAGACAGCCTCGATATGTTTTTCTAACTCATGCATAACAATTAGAATCAATCAGTTTAAACGATCTATAATTTCTAACAAAGTTTGTTGCGATATGGAGAGGGTTTTATCTTTGATCATTAAAAACGTTCGCTTAGCCAATGTTGATATTCAATGTCTTGCAATCTCAGTTCAGTTGATTTGTGCTATGACTGATCCTTGATAATCAGATCTCCGTCTTACTGAGTTAACCAAGTGTTACCCAAACCAAGCCTACACTATTCTACTCCCTATTTTTTCTCCCCAGTAAACAGGTTTCGGGGAGTAAAAACATTTTAAATATAGGCAAATTTTGAAAGTGAATAATCTGTCTTTTCTACTAATTGTTTCCAGTATTTAACGCAAAACATTATTCATGAATCAAAATTACATTTAAAAAAACACTCGAATTTCACTTGCTATTCAAGCATGATACCAGCAGCTCTATATATTTTAACCAAATTAAGAATACGGAGCATAGAAGAATGCTTACGAAATTAAGATGTGGTAATCACAACCTCAGAATAGAAACCGGTAGACACTCCAACCCTAGAATCTCCCTCGAGCTAAGAACATGCCAACAATGTCAATCAAACTATATTGAGAATGAAATGCACTTCATATTTCACTGTGACCTATATAATAGAATTAGAAACCAATTCTTTGAAGACATATGTCAGAAATATAAACACTTTAGAAACTTAGATATCAAAGAAAAGACCCTATTTTTATTCAACAATATTGACCCTCTTATTTGCAAATAAACTGGACATTTCATTTTTGAAGCCTTTCAGTTACGGAATCGGTTAATTACACCAAAAATAGTTTAATAATAAACTGAAACAATTACTCTTGTTCAATCATTTATTATATTATTATTGTAATTAGTTTATGAATAAATTTATTATATATATTTCAAAAACTCATGAATAATTAATGAGCATTTTGTCGAATCAGATGAAGCAAATCAGTCACGTGCATGCTCCTTTATACCTGATAAAATCTCATCATTCTAAAAGGCCCGCGGTGGGCAATGATTGAGACAATGGAATTTCTATTGATGTTTCAGCTTTCTCATTGAATTGCTAATTAGGATGAACGTTTTATATAAAGAATACTAATGAACATGAAATTTTATATAAAGTTTCATCCTAATTAAGAATTCACTGATAAAGACCCAAAGATAGCAAAAAGTACACGGAACATAAGGTCCTAGATAATAAATTTTGCACTAAATTTACTAATATCAGCAGACTACCGAGATAAACAGATAATATTTTTAAAATGAAGTTAATCCAACTACCATTACTTGTTTACCGAACCACTGTTTAGTTCCAATTATTAAACCAAACTCAAAGCCGTAAAATAATAAAAAGTGCATTAAAGTTACATATTTTGTGCCGGAGTCAAAAATTTAGAGTCTGCCGTCATATCAGTCACATCGCCTTCCAAGTCTTGAACTTTATCGAGGTAAACCACGACACCAAATCCTTCAAGTGCAGGTTCTTCTTGCATTGGGAAACCGTTTGAAGCCGTTTAAAACACTCACAGCACGTGTTTTATCAAGTCTAAATATTCTCGGGCTTCGCCCTCGAATTTTTAAACTTGATAAAACACTGCTGTTCGTGTTTTAAACAGTACATAATTACATATGTAATGTAGTGGCAATACCATTTATGTACATGGGAATGCTAATAAATTGTTGTTGCTGTTGTCGCTTCTAAATGTAAGATTATATATATTTGGTCTCATATTGAAATCCTCCGATCCGTCTCATCACTTTAGCTGAAATGCAAACAAAGCTAATGATTATTGGATCTGCCTATAATTTAAACAACAAAACTGGGGACTTGTCAAGCACTATTTCTAAATAGACAATACCAATTAGGTTTCACGAGTGAATTCTCATAAATGCCTAGGGGTGGAAATTGATGAAAGGCTTAGTTACTTTTGAACCATATTGAGAAAATGTGCAAAAAAGGGAAAGCGGCATTGGTGCCATAAAGCGAATTAAACCGTTCGTCCCCATCGATTAACTTGAAGCAATATATAGAGCCCTAATTCAACCTTACTTTGACTATTGTTCCCCCTTATGGGATACCTGTGGAAAGGTTCTTAGAGACAAATTACAAAGAGTCCAATCCCGCTGCAAGAGTCATAACTGGTACAAATTATGACACCCGATCAGCTGAGGTGCTTGATTATTTAGAATGGAAAACTCTCCAAGCAAGGCGCATACAAACCAAATCGATATTAATGTCCAAAACTTCCAACGAACAATCTGTACCCTACTTAAGAAATTATTTTACCAAAATTAGTGATATAGACCCATTCGAAAAATGGCGTTCAATTTAATTAACTATTGTTTAGTACTGACTAGCCTCGCTTACACGTTCAAAAGCTTTTGTCTGTACTGACTAGCCTCGTGTTCACGTTACCAGGACAATAGCTTTTTAAATTGGACGCCATTTTTCGAATGTGTCTATAGCAACAAATATTATCAACTAAGAAACTCTGAGACTGAGTCTAGCCCTTCCAAACATGCATGGCCGCGAACAAATTAAATTTTATCAAACGCAGCTTTAAACACAATGCAGGTGCTTTAAAAATTGTTCTGACTTTAAAAATTGTTCTGATAAACTCGATTTTCATCTTTTTGCAGATGATTCCAATATATTTTGCACAAATAAAAGCTTGCCTTTACTAGAAACAATGCTAAATGATCAGCTTAAAAGTGTTAATACATGGCTATCTACCAATAAACTATCACTTAACATTGACAAAACTAATTTTGTAATTTTCCATCCACCACAGAAAAAAGTAAATTTTGAAGTAAAATTATATATCAATAATATGTTAATTAAACAAGAGTCATACATTAAATATCTGGGTATAACGATAGATACTCATCTTAATTGGAAGCAACAAATTAATTACATATCTAAGAAATTAAGAAGAAACATTGGCATACTCTCAAAAATGAGATATTATGTTGATGTAAAAATTCTAGTACAATTATATTATTCACTGATTTACCCATTTCTGACCTATGGCTTAATCGTATGGGTAACACCTACACCTCCACCCTTCACCCAATTATCGTACTGCAAATTAAAAAAAAGCAATAAGGATTATTACTTTCTCAAGTTATAATGGACATACTGGTTCTCTGTTCAAAAAACTTAATATTGTTAAGTTCAATTATATAACTCCCTATTTATGTATGAATACTGTACAAGGTCACTCCTCTCAGATTTTGATAACTTTTTACAAAAATTAATAAAGTTCATAATTATAACACTAGCTATCCTCAAAACAATCATTCTACACTCCTTCAGTGAGAACAAATTATGGTAATTTTTCCATTCATTTCCAGGGTGTAAAAAATTGGAATGCTATTGATATATCGCTTAAAGATCTGAAAAAGTCACAGTTTAAATATAAGATCAAAGAAAGTTTGCCAGATAAATATTAAAACTGTTCCCGATTAGTATAAATAAACCTTATATCTTGTACTCTCTAGGTCCCCTGTGCTTGTCTGATACTGAATGTAGCATTTATTTATTTATACATGTATACTCTTTCATGATTATTCACAAAGTTTACTTGAATGTTTTTCTTTAACTGTATCCTGTATTATTTATGTATCTACATAATTGTATGTTTAATTTTATAACCTTCTTGTTCATCTTATTCTACCAACCATTTTCAGTTTAATATACTTTGTAAGTGCTACCTGCTAGATTAGTCTTCTGACTATTCAGTGTAGCCAGTGTGCCAATTTTTGAATAATTCCTCTTTCTTTGATTAAACTTTGTATTTAATATTTAGATGTACGAAATAAAAATGTTGTTGTTGTTGTTGCTATGTTATGGAACAGTCTACCAGATGAGGCAAAAACAACTAGGGCGTTGCGGCAATTTAAAAGCAAAATTGTCCCTTATCTGATCCTGAGTTATGCTGATAGCATTTTTTTATTTTTTTATATGTATCTTCTAATCTTAAATGTACATATACTTGGTTTTATCTTCTTATCTTTTGTACCTGTAACAATATTTTTATACGGCCCACGTGGAAATCAGTGTAAGTTGTCAGTGGCTACCGTATCAAAATAAAAGTTTGTCGGTAGGTATGTAAATGCTGGTCGAGTTAAAAAACTGTAGAAAATAGTTACTTATCTCTGAATGTCCCTTTTACTGAAATACGCATTTAGGATTACAAACTGATTACTTATATATATACGCGATCACAAGATACTGTATACAAGACTTTAACTGCCCTGAGTTATATATAAGCGATCACAAGATACTGTATACAAGACTTTAACTGCCCTGAGTTATATATACGCGATCACAAGATACTGTATACAAGACTTTAACTGCCCTGAGTTATATATACGCGATCACAAGAGACTGTAAACAAGACTTTAACCGTGCCCTGAGTTATATATACGCGATCACAAGATACTGTATACAAGACTTTAACTGCCCTGAGTTATATATACGCGATCACAAGATACTGTATACAAGACTTTAACTGCCCTGAGTTATATATACGCGATCACAAGATACTGTATACAAGACCGTAACTGCCCTGAGTTATATATACGCGATCACAAGATACTGTATACAAGACTCTAACTGCCCTGAGTTAAGAGCTGTACACGTGGAATGGTTTTCACCCGTTTTATTTTATTTTTATTTTGGGGGGTGGGGTATTCCTTATATTTAGTGGGCGGGGATGATCGTCGTATTTTTAGGGGTTTAAATTGGTAATCCAATAATGGGTTGGCATAAATTTGTACGGTATTTTTAGGGTATTGCATTTTCTGGGCGAAGTAATTAATTTTAAGGGTATTTTTTTAGCTTTTCCGACGTACGCTCATCCCCGATCTTGAATTGATAGAGCCATAGAGCCATTATTCACGAGAGAGAGAGAGAGAGATCAAACTTTTAACAAATGGGAGGGGGTACAAGGAAGTTTGGCTCACCTATTAACTTCTATAATATTATTTATGAAATGCTTGTGAAATCCTAAATTTCTTGTTTTCTTTATCAGAACAGTTGGCTTGTTTTAATTCAAGACTGACAGAACTACACAAAGTCTGAAGACTGAATCACAAATTCGCCGAAAATATATTTGCTTGACTCAAGAGAAAACTCAAATTTTGACAAATGCAGAATGACACACAGCAAGGAAGTTTGACTTACCGCGATTAACTTCTACCAGTGATGTTTGTGAAATCCTCTTTCTAATTTCTTGCTTTTTGGATCAGGAGGTTATCCAAACCTCTAAAAAGCACTTCGAAATGCTTCCACTGCATACGTCATTTTCATTGTGTATACTTTTATTGATAACGGCCGAGATCCAATGAGAAAGCAAGAACATTGGCTGTCTTGTCTGTTCCTTTCCCAATATCCAAGAGCCCGGAACAGGCTATTATTTTCGTTTATGTTGCGCGCTCGTCCACGCTATTTTGGTAGTGGTATAAATTAGTTTTCTTGTGCGACGTCCTTTAAGTGCCACGAGATACAGTATTTGACCAGAAGCGCTTACCATTAGTAACGAAAAACCGGTATTGTCGGTGAGATAATCAAAGGTCCGTTCTCTACATCAGCTCAGTGATTGGGGATATTTTTAAAGGCTATTATTTGTCAAGTTATATTCACTACTTTAATATAATTCCATGTTGTCAAGGGTCGAGGGTTTTCAGTATTATGTCGAGGGTCCCAAAAAAAGATTCTATTTGCTAAATATTTTTTTTGCTATCATAAAGGTAGGAACAAAGGACTGGAATTTGTTTGTATTTTAGTTTTTCGTCATTCTCGCGAGATAAAAGTTCAGTGCCATTTATCTTATAAACAATGGAAACCTTTTTTCTTCTCAGTCCAAGATACCTCATTTCCCCACTTTATTTCCTGTCATATGCATGTACAATAGAGATATTTGTGTCTCAGTGGAACGAAAGCGGATTTGCCGATCGAATTATAGAACGTAAATTCGGATCAAAATGGCCAAACGCATATTATCTCGAACTAAGCTTTAAACTGTTCATCTTTATCCCACGCAAACTCAGACCAGTTTAAATACTGAAATTATATTCGAACCAGGGGGAACATTACGTACATACATCATTTTGGGATGGACCATTATATTTTTGAGGGGGTGGGATTTTTTCTGGATCGAATTTTTTTTGAGTGAAAGTACTGCACGAATTTTTTTGGCCACACCGTTTTCTTGCACGATTTTTTTTCATGAATACGTTTTTACCATTAGCACAGATTGCACAACTGTATAATTATCGAGACACGGGATTGCTACCCGCTACAATGGCTAGTTGTTCTTCAATATGTATTTCTACCACCACGTATGCATGCAAGACATTACAAGTTGCAAGGAGAAATTGGAGAAGTCGTAGCAACTAACTTTCTTTTTGAATGTCAAAAGAGACTTCTCGTTTTGTAAGTCGTAAGGAAAAAAAAGTTCCATAAAACCGCTCCGCGGTAGCTAAAAGCTTCGTTTGCAGTAATTTGTACGCGGATGCGGAACAGCAAGCTTGTTGTCAGAAGAATCTCTGAGATCATAGTTTGTCAGTTCATTGCGAGGTATGAATTTGGACGATAGGTATTCTGGAGTTAAACCATTCAGGGACTTAAAAACCATCATTACCAAATGAGCTAGACGCTGGGTTTTGAGATTCTTCCAACCCAGCTTTTTGAATAATTGTTCGTGCGGCGCGATTCTGGAGTTTCTGTAATTTAGCGTTCAGACCTTTGTTAAAATTTTCCCACACTTGACAACAATAATCAAAGTGTGGCTGTATTAAAGCATTATACACTGTTAACATAATGTTGAAGGGGACGTATGGTCTGATACGTTTCAAAGCTCCAATACTGGAAGCAATTTTCTTAGATGTGACTTCAATATGCTTTGCCCATGTTAGGTTTTCATCGATATGTACCCCTAGAGATTTTGTTGTTGTGACTTGCTTTATTGGGACATTATTTATTAAAGGCGCAACAGTTGGTGAGACAGT
Source organism: Actinernus sp. WN-2022 (assembly GCA_030867875.1). Taxonomy (NCBI): domain Eukaryota; kingdom Metazoa; phylum Cnidaria; class Anthozoa; order Actiniaria; family Actinernidae; genus Actinernus; species Actinernus sp. WN-2022. Next base: position 3,131,707 of record JAOWCC010001634.1, read on the forward strand.
GTTTAGTTTTTGTCTTGAACCAATAAGCATGTTAAGTGCCAACTTGTTTGCATTAAGCCTCTAGCCTCGTGAATGCATGCAGGATCGATAGCCATGTCATTATTTAGGTAATTAAGACTGTTACTTGAAAAAGTAAGACTGGTGTCATCTGTAAATGTTTTATGTCTGAATGGGTGTGAATACCCGCCCTTAACTTGCAATAACAAAATAAACACAACCTATACAATTACACACCCACAAAAATTATCCTACAACTTCCCTACCCTCAATTGATCGAATAGCTGGCCTACTGAAAACAACAACCACCCTTCTTTCCTTCCTAAAACTCCCTAACCGTCACTCATTACTCCACAACATACACCAGATCCCTGTTTGATCTCTGAGTGCGAATACGCTCTCCACACAAAACGCAAGTGCCACACTTGTTTGATTTCTCGGTATGATTTCTAGCACTTACTACAGCATTTGACAGACAGACAGACATACATTTTTTATTTGGCGTCTTGCACAATGTATATTTGTCTATGACGACAGTGCAAGTGCAAACCCCTCCCCCCATATTCTACAGCAGCTACTACACTCCTCCTCCCCCGAGCACCAGAAACAAACGACACACTCAATTTTGTCAGGAAACACAAAACGCAACCTATAGAATTACATACACCACGCAAATTAACCTACAATTTCCCTACCCTCAATTGTTGCATGGAAAGTAATACTCAAAGCCACAACTAGGCTACACCCTTCTTTCCTTTGTAAAGCTCCCTTCCCATCACCCATCACTCCACAGCCATCCACAGGAACCCCGTTTGATGTCTGGGTGCGAATACCAGCCATTTACACAAAAAACAAAATAGAAGTTGTAATAACAATGACGTTTGCACGATATCTCTTTTTCTTAAGTTTGTTGTGCACGAATTTTTTCCTTTTCAAATCCTGTGAAAAACTACAAAAACTTCAGAATCGTGCTGCACGTGTCTTGTTAAACGCTCCATTCGACTCCAATGCAGAACATTTATTTAAAACACTGGAATGGAAAAATTTAAAAAATCAACGTTTATCTTCTTTAGCCACAATGGTCTTCAAATCTCTGAATCAGCTAGCTCCCGAATATCTCTGTTCGAAGTTCATTCCTAGGACTGAACTTACAAATTATGCCCTAAGGGATATATCTTATAAACTCGCTGTCCCACACCCCCGCACCAACTATTGCAAACGCAGCTTTAGCTACCGCGGTGCGGTCTTATGGAACAGCTTGCCTTTCGAATTACGTGCACAGAAATCCCTAAATGCATTTAAATCCAAGCTAAGTTGTCACGATTTTGCAGGATTTCACTGTTAGTTAAAATAACAACACGGCGCTCATGGAAAGCAGGCTTCTTTATTTATTATTCTTGTATTTTAGCATTTTTAACAATTGTAATTAAACATTTCTACATATTAGTAGATCACATATTTTAATTAACTTGTAAGATAGATTAGTATAGCATTAATAGCATATTTTAATATTTGTATATGACCTGATCGAGCACACCGTGTATAAATAAAGTTGACTTACTTACTTACTTACTTACTTACTTACTGTGTTCGAAATTATTTTTTGTATTTACCCCCCCCCCCCCCCCCCCCCCCCCCCCCCTCCACCCTCCTCATATAATGGTCCATCCCTTATTGCCAACACCCGTGTAGGGTCTTTTCAGAGACAATGCTTAAAATACATAATATGTATATAAAATATATATCACAGTCAACAAACAACTGGCCAGTTACAGTAAAATGCTAATGTTCGTCAAAAAGTTATTCAACAGTTTAGTTTTGAAGAACGGTTAAAAAACATGAAACGTCAAGAAAGAGTGCCGTTCCAGAAACTAACAGTTCTACGAAGGTTCTTTGCCACTGACTGTCCTAAAGAGAGGTATATTCAGTTTCTGGGAGTTCCTAGTGGTGCGTTTACTAATGTCACGGCGCTTAACAAATTGTGAGGAGATATATTCAGGCGCGCAATGTTAAAATAAATCAGTGATGGCGGACAACCCGAACTTTGCTCGATATCTACACCAGTCCCCCCCGGTCACATTTATTGAAAGGAACGGAAGCCCGGAAAGAATCATGATCTTAAGAGTACTCTTAATTTGCAGCCGAAAGGGGGCGGCTTTTAATGATCCGGTAATAAACAATGAGTAGGGATAATTCTAGCTAAATAACCATTTCTTAGTATATGAATATATATAACTTCTCATTAAAAACTCCAAAATATTATCTGACACGTACATCGGGCCACGTGATCGCTGGTTATTACGTTCAATAAGATTCCCGCTCTTTGTTACTACCATTATGATTATAATAACCCACTTCCGAGATATCGAGGCTCCGTGCATAATGCTCAGTCGTTCATGACAAACTACATAAGTGCTGTAAGAGAAGTAACTAATTAAAATATTAAGAGCCTTGTATCGTGATAGATATGGCATTCATACTAGGCATGAATAGATTGTGCTAGCAAATCCAGCCAAAGTTGCTCCAAAAAAAGGCTAAAAGTTGCTCAAAAGTTGCCAAAAATTGAAAAAGTTGCCACCAAAATTTGAAAAAGTTTCTCACTTTGGCGAGCCATTTTATTCTAGATAACAACTTAAAACATGGAATGTTGGATGTGTAATTCAATATAATCTTAAAGTTCAACATAACTACCAATAGTAGTACTTTCTAATGTGATATTGACCATGGAGCGAATAACCGCTGGATAATTCGCGGGCGATATTAAATAGATAGCTGCTGTCCAGTTTGCGTGGGCGCGCGTAAAGCCAGTTTTATTTTATTTGTATATCATTTATCAATTAACTATCCTTAGTTTTGACCAATTTAATAAAAACCTTCTAAATAAAGACCTTTTTGATAGTTTGGATCAGTTTTATACCGATTTGTTGCTCAAAAGTTGCCAAGGAAGGCAAAAGTTGCTCTAGGTTGGTCGCACTACAAAAAGTTGCTCAAAACGCTAAAAGTTGCTCAAAAGTTGCCGAGCACAATCTATTTATGCCTAATTCATACACGTCATAGTATTTTGCGACTGTAGTTGAAAGAGGGGCTGAATGGGGGGGGGGGGGGGGGTACCAATATCAGTTAACAGCTAAATTTTTAGCTATTTATCAGTTATCAGTTAAATTTTGCTGTTATCAGTTAAGTTATATAAAAAGACTACGCTAACCTGATTTGAATACATATTTGCTGGTATGAAATGAATAATAACCGCTAATTCAACATCAAACACTACATTTTGTCTATTCAATAGATTTTTCTAGTATCAGATAACTCTGATGTGTCATGTTTAATATTTGACTATTATCAACTGGATCAAATCTGTCGAAAACCATCCGAAAAGCCAATAATAGCATGTGACGTTACGTCATTTTAATAAAAAATAATGAAATATCAGGTAACAGCTATCTCACAAATATCAGCTAACAGCTAAAAAAAGGTAAAATTCTCAGTTAACAGTAATATTTTTGGCCATTTCTCAGTTATCAGTTAACCCCATTCAGCCCCTCTTGAAACTTCCCTTATTGACAATAGTTA